>CM033470.1:1033642-1112942 GCA_019447015.1 Hymenochirus boettgeri
AATTTACTACTGTAAGTACCCATGACAGAAACATGTGTCACTACTGTAAGTACCCATGTAACATTTCACTACTGTAGTACCCATGTAACATTTCACTTAACTGTTAAGTAACCATGTAACTTTCACTGACTGTAAGTACCCATGTAACATTTCACACTGTAAGTACCCAGTGTAACAATTATTCATCTACTGTAAGTACCCATGTAACATTTCACTACTATAAGTACCCATGTAACATTTCATTACGTAAGTCCCATGTAACATTTCATTACTGTAAGTACCCATGTACATTTCATACGTAAGACCATGTAAAATTCACTACTGTAAGTACCATGTAACATTTCACTACTGTAAGTACCCATGTAACATTTCACTACTTAAGTCCCATGTAACATTTCACTTACTATAGTACCCGAACCTTCACTACTATAAGGTACCACCATGTAACATTTCACTACTATAGTACCCATGTAACATTTCACTGCTGTAAGTACAGTCCATGTTCCAGTTATATGGAGGATGTTTCACTGTTAGACTTCTCTCCATATGACCGTTTATAGTGAGAATAGAACCTAACAGTGCCATCGTCTAGCTGGTTTATATAAATGGGACCCTTTGTGTCATATGGAGCAATAAGATGGATTTTAAATCTAAAGTAGGTACACTATACAATTCTTCCTCCTGACTGACCGTTCAAGGCTTTCCACTGGTCAGCCAGGAGGAAGTATGTCCATAGAGGACCACACGATCGGATGTGATTTTCTGACCTGTCCGATCGTTGTTTTGTCCGATTTGGACGAACGGTCGGAGATCCGAAACACTGACATGTTGTATCGCGCCCAATATTGTTCGTGTTTACCTAGCTTAGAAATCAATGTATTCACCTCGTACAATAAAGATCCCACACGACCTTCAATCTTTTTTACACTTGTCTCATTTAAAACTCCCAGAGGAAGCAATGGCTCTTTGGTTTGGTTACACAATAGCAGTTGACTGCCTTGCCAGAAATTGAAGCCAATCAGGGTAAATATTGATGCGACCCATTTATGTTTGTGATTTTATTGGAGATCCCATGTTACCCCTAACCTAATGGTTCTAGAATTCGTAGCTTCCTCCTTATCACCACTACAGGAGTTGGCTGTGACAATTCCCATTCGAAGGCAATGCTGGTTTCCCATAGTAAAAGTCCTTGAGAACGAGGACAATGTATCCTCCCTCACAAAGCGTCACAGAAAACATCAATTACATTGAGAACAATGAGGAACGTAGGGCTATTAGATTTCTCTTTTCTAGTACAACCTTATCTCCATGTCTCCTTACAAACTATATCTAAATTGGGTTCTCTAATTTCTACTCTCTATCTGTGTCCTGGTTCAATTATACCTGTGCACAGATCGAAATCTATTATACCTGGTATGCTTAATTTCTTTTCTGAGTGGTTTTTAAAGGGGGTGAGACCGTCTTGTAAACATAGCTATTCGTTTTGTGTTAGTGATAACCTGAACCGAGTTCGGGACGAACTTTACAAGTTCTATCCACTAGTTGCAAACTTAATTTCGATAATTATCAAAAAATTTTAATTCTCAAAAGTTGGTAACCCTTGAATATATCCTTGATTGCCGTAACCCTCGAATGTAGCCTCTATTTCGATAACCCTCAATGTATCCTTAGATTTCGCTAACCCTCAAAAGTGCGATCCTTTTCAGTAACCCTTGAATGTATTGTTGGGTAAACCCTAAAATATAGAAGTCGATACTCCGGTAACCCTCAAATGGTAGCGTTCGTTTTAGGTAACCTCAATATATTGTTCTGTAACCATCGAAAGTATAGTTTGTAACCCACGAATTGGCTGTAACCCTGGAAAGTAGCCTTCGATTTTGATAACCCTTGAATGTAGCCTTTGATTTTAAACCCTTGAATGTAGCTCCGATTTGATAACCCTTGAATGTAGCCTTCGATTTGATAAACCCTGGAAGTAGCCTTCGATTTTGATAACCCTTGTGAATGTAGCCTTTGATTTGATAACCCTTGAAATGTAGCCTTCGATGATACCTGAATGATAGCCTTCGAGGACCTTTGTATCGATTTTGATAACCCTTGAATGTAGCCTTTGATTTTGAAAACCCTTGAATGTAGCCTTCGTTTTGATAACCCTGAATGTAGCCTTCAATTTTGAACCCTTGAATGTAGACTTAGATTTCGGTAACCCTCAATGAGCGATCCTTGTCAGTTAACCCTGAATGTATTGTTGGGTAACCCTAAAATATAGAAGTCGATCTCGGTACCCTCAAAGTAGCGTTCGTTTTAGGTAACCTTCAATATATTGTTCTGTAACCATCGAAGAGTAGTTTTGGTAACCCACGAATTGGCTATAAACCTTGAATGGACCTTCGATTTTGATAACCCTTGAAGTAGCCTTCGATTTTGATAACCCTTGAAGTCGCCTTCGATTTTGATAACCCTTTGAATGTAGACTTCGATTTTGATACCCTTGAAGTAGCCGTTCGATTTTGATACCCTTGATGTACCTTCGATTTTGATGACACCTTGATGTGCTTCGATTTGAAACCCGATGTAGCCTCATTTGATAACCCTTGAATGTAAGACTTCGATTTTGATAACCCTTGAATGTAGACTTCGATTTTGATAACCCTTGAATGTAGTGGCTGATTTTAGTAACCCTCGAATGTAGCGATCATTTCAGTAACCCTTGAATGTATCGTTTGGGAAACCCTCGAATGTAGCGGTTGATCTCGATAACCTTAAATGTATTGTTCTGTAACCATCAAGAGTAACCATCCATAACCCTCAAATAGGCCGTAACCTCTAATGTAGCAAAAAACCTGACAATTGCCTGATCGTGAAGAAATTTATTTGTTTAAACAAGTTTTGGTGACAGTGACGTGTTCCCCAGACCATTCCCAGATCCCCAGCCATTTACAGTAAAGGTTACCCATGTTACTTTAACTGTTATTTATCCGAACTTTCAACTTCCTCTCCCCACTTGGCCATCTCTATTATCGTGTAAGATAAACCATATTTCCATTGTTCGCCCCGATACATAATGAAATTGACGTTCTCTATATAACATGTTATAGTTTAATACATTTTTTTGCCACACTTAGTAGAAATTCCCAGGTCTCTTTGTTCTTTCCCTCTTCCCATCCCGGATTTTCCTAATCAGACCAAACGTCACAAAACAAACTCATGGGGAAACAAGATAAGGACTGGTTTCGTGTTGTCTCCAAAACTGGAAATGTAAACTGCCGTAGTATTACGGTACCACACAGGAATGTAGGAGACAATAAATGTTGATAACCAATGTTCCCTGACTAGATCACTGAACACAGGTCAATGTATACAGGACAATCTGCCACAGCAGAGGAAGAAAGATGTTCACCGTAATTGAAATCCCAGAATTAACTATCATTCTAAAGTACTACTTAAAGGCCACGGTCACCTCTTTAATAAATAATGTATTACAAGTAAACCCCCAAACTTCTCAGTAAGAAAGCTTGAGGATCAAACACTTACCTGTTATACAGCCCCATTATGTGTGCTCCCTGCACCGCCTTTCTTAAAGCGCATGAGCTTGCCGTGGGCAGAGGCAACCGCTCAGGGAAACTCAGACAGTCATTGGTTGTGACTGCTCTACCCAAAGAAGAACCAGTTAAATGTTAGATCTTAGACATTCTTACTATTGGGTTTTTGAGTTTGGGGGGATAATTTTTACTGGGACAATATATTTAAGGTGTGTACTTTCCCTTTAAGAAATAATCATGTGGTGGTACTATATGCGTGTTAAGTCTATTTCACTAAAAGACAAATTCACTACCAAAACCATGCTCCACCACCGAAAGGTACCCAGGGTGAGACCTAACCGCACTTTCTAGCTCTTGATTTACTCACTAAAGTTTCCTCGGTGCGCTGATCCTGAAGTCCAACAGCGACACCGGACAATATAAATCAATTTGGTGTGGGGACAGACAACTGACAAGTTTTTTTTTTGACGATGGTTGCCCTTGAAGATGAGCAGCAGATGTGGTACGGCAAATTCATTGGATAGTCTAAGAGAGGGTTGGATACGTTTCTCTAGGAATGAATGAATAATGAAAGTTACTGGTATTTAATTTCTAGAGTTCTGGTTGATCCAGGGATTCTTTCCGATTGAATCATGAAGAATTTTAGACGATTTTGTTTTGCCTTCCTCTTGATCAGCTGTTAGGTAGGCGCGACCGTTAGGGAATACGATGGACCTTTGTCTTTGTTTCACCTTCTGTACCAAGTTACCATGTTGCATCATTGGCCGTGATTATTAGATATTGCTAGTTTTAGTTCCCAGTCGAATCGCTGCTCTTATATGGGCTGAGTATACCAACATACCCTGTTCGCAGTAATAGCAGATAACAGTAAAAAACCCAGGGGACCAGCCCCTCTGACCCCCATTTATGGCCTCTCGGTTGTTATTGTGGAAAACACAGGAAATGTTGGGTTGTTTATGAATAAAATAGAATAATCGCAATGTAAAAAGACAGGTTCGGGACACCAATTCCTACCGGTGATAATGCGATTTACATTTCAAATGATCTGTTGGGGATTTACCGTACAATTAACCCGTTATGGTGCGTAACTGGATAACGTTATCCAGGATCATTTAGAAAATCAGTAAATAATATAAAAACAGACCTGGTTGAATAAAGACCCGGTAAGGAATACAGGTGAGATGAAGCCAGTCACCAAATGTGCTGTTTGTAGTGGGATCATGGACAATAACCCCAGAACTGGTCATCTCCAACATGGCCTTTTTATGGTTCAGCAGAGAACATCAGATGCCGCGTGGTCTTACCTACGTTGCAGGCAGATTCACGGTTTGCGATGAACAATACATGGTGACCAGTGGCAAATTATTTGGTTGGTGGGTTTTCAACGACACACTTGTCAAATCATTCGAATATTTTCCATGGCACCACCCGGTCAGCTGAAAGTAGCTACTTGGTCTCCCTGTGCTTAGAGGAGGGGGTTAAAGTAAAAGTAGCTTCTAAACTGCCAAAGTGAACGATTGTACTGACTTTACACAAGTGTTTCTTACGTAGGAAGGAAAGTCAATATCATTAATGGCTTGAAAAAGCCAAATTTCCTGTTCTTTCGTTTCTCTTCTCTTCGTTTTATTCTCCGCTTTTTGGACCGTATCTCTCCCACAGTTTTTGAGCTAGAGACATGAAATTCGGTACAGACGTGCGGGGCATATAGGAGAAGTGTGCTTTGTTAGCTAAGGAATCCGCGAAGCGTTAAGGGTTATCGGACGAATTTCCGGACATTTTTTTCCCATAGACTTCAATACAAACGTGATACCCCAACCCCCACCACAGACCCAAGAACACACACCTACTGACCTACCTTTCCATTCCCATGGAAGCCATATTGAAAGGGAACTAAAGTCAAAAAACAATTTAGATTTATCCTCAATAAAGATAGTTTTATGGTTGTAAACACGAAAAAAAATACCCCAACCTCATATGGTTACACACCCTACTGACACCTACCCTTCCATTCCGTGGCAGCCATACTTAAAGGGTAAATAAAGTAAAAAACTAATTTAGATTATCCATTAATAAAATATAGTTTTATGGTTTTAAACACAAAAAAGGACATACCCCCTCACCAGACCCAGGTACACACCACCCTATGATCTACTATTCCATTACTGTGGCAGCCATATTTAAAGGGAACTAAAGTCAAAAAAATTTGATCAATAATCAAAAAAGTTTGTTTTTTTTAACCCCCATCGTGGGCACAGGTACAAAAACACCTACTGACCTACCCCGTCCATTACTGTGGCAGCCATACTTAAAGGGTAACAAAGTTCAAAAATGAACCAATTATCAAAAAATTGTTTTTAGCTTCTAACCTGATCCAGGTAGCACACGCCACTATGACCTACCGTTCCATTTTCATGGCAGCCATATTAAAGGGTAATCTAGTCAAAAAAAAACTATTTTGATGAATCATTACAAATTTGGGTTTTTTTTAACCCCCAACCTTACCCAGGTAATAATAATGACCTACCCTTCCATTACTTGGAGCATAGCTTTAAGGGTAACTAAAGAAAAAAAAACATATTTTGAACAATCATCAAAATGTTGTTTTTTTTAACCCCAATCTGAGACAGGTATACACACACCTACTGACCTGCCCTTCCATTTCTGTGGCAGACATATCTAAGGGTAACTATAGTCAAAAATACATTTGATCAATAATATAAAAAATAAATTTTTTTAACTTCCAACTGACACAGGTACTTACACCAACTGAGGTGCCCATTCATTCATGTGGCAGGCATATTAAAGGGAAGTATAGTAAAAAAAAAACACATTTTGCCCCATCATCAAGAAAGTATTTATCCCCCAACATGACTGAGTACACACACCAACTGACCTCCTTTAATCATGTGACAGCCTTATCTGAAACAACAAAATCCTCATCATTGGATTATTGAGTTTTAAAGTCTGCAGCAAAAACACACATTCCCATCCAAAATGCGGTCTTTCAATCCAAATTACACTTTCCCTTTCTAGTTTAGATATGCAGTTTCAAGGCTTTAAGTCCAGATTGGGGTGTAGAC
Organism: Hymenochirus boettgeri; assembly: GCA_019447015.1. Lineage (NCBI taxonomy): Eukaryota > Metazoa > Chordata > Amphibia > Anura > Pipidae > Hymenochirus > Hymenochirus boettgeri. The sequence continues at coordinate 1,040,265 of CM033470.1, forward strand.
CATCGCTTTAAAGAACCGGCTGATTTTAGTGAACTCTTTCAGGGCTGGGGCCACACTCAACACATCAAATGCGCACGAGCGTTTACCGTACGCCAATTGCGTGTGCGTTTTTTGTGCATTGTTTCGTATGCGTATTGTAATTATATTATGAAACGCATGCGTTAGAATAAAAAAAAAGAGCACGCTAGCACATCGGGACAATCACAGGAATTTATTTTAAACAAAATCGCATGCGCAATATGTGTGCAAACGCGCTTAAAAAACGTGTTAGTGGTGGCCATCCCTCACTGGACTGTTAAAAATTGCAAAACGTATATTACACATCACTAAACCATACATGTACATTAAAGAACAGTAAATCCCACATACATAACATTTGAAGTCTTTGCCCTCCGTTTGTATTATTCACAGGGAGGTGAGAAAACGCTTATTCTCACCTACCTGTGAACTAATATTTTGCTCAGGGACCTGGAACTACCTTCACTCCACTCCGCTCCTGCTCTAACAACCGCTGTCCTGACCATGCGTACTCTCTAGAGGCCATGGGCGCAATACAAGAGATTAGGGCGCATGATCGGGACAGCAACAGCTGTTCAGTGCAGAATGTTGAGTTACAGTAACCTCTGTTAGGTTGGGCTTGCATATGAGACAGTCACAATCATCCTTGTATTTTTTTATGTTCATCCAATGCCTATCTCCCTAAAGGAAATGGGGTTTTTAACGACCAATTGTGATGATTATTACTGGCTGGGGATGGGAGATTTGTTGGGTGAAATTAGAGTTATTCTAACAAGAACGGACACACAGCCAGGGAGATTCAATAAAAGTTCTTATTGTTAAAATGGTGCTACTTTTGCCCCATCAAAAAAAATATTTGAAAGCCAACATCTGATTGGTTGGGGTAAAATAGCACCATTCTTTAACGATAAGGATTGTATTGAATAACTGACTGGTGAGGCTAAGAACTACAGTCAGTTAAGGGAGATATCGTTTGCTGAGGATGGAATAAACAAAAAAATTAAAACAAAGGGGGGGGATGGTCTTGGGACTAAAGACCTTTCATTTCCTGTAGATAGACAATGTTTGTAAAAGTGAAATTACAAGAAATAAAATGCATATCGCCCTGCCATCTACTCATATTGGTGCTAATTCCCAACAGTTATTATTAGCAGGGAAGATTCAATAAATGTTTTTTATCGTTAAAATCTGATTGGTTTGGGGCAAATTAGCACCATTTTTAATTATTGCGTACTTTTACAAGGTAACTAATGGCAAGCATTTTATGAGAATGTCATTTTCTACATAATAAGAGAATCTACAGGAGATGTAGAAATGTTACTGATAGGGCAGCAATATGGGGGAACAGATGTCTGCAGAGGGTAATCTCATTGGATAGTTTGACCTCAGTCCCAGAATCCTTGTTCACTAGATGAAACGATTTGAAGTTTTTGGCTGCTAAGTTCTGTGAAATAAGATTCAGAACTAGTTGAGACTGTTGTGTTATGTCCATACAATTTTGGTGTTATGCCCCATACATTTTGTGTTATGTCCCATAAAGTTTGTGTGGTGCCCATACATTTTGGTTATGCACCATACATTTGTGGTATGCCCATCCATTTTGTGTATGTCCCATACATTTTGTGGTATGTCCCATACATTTTGGTGTTAGGTCCCATCATTTGTGTTAGTCCATACATTTGTGTTATGTCCATACATTTGTGTTTGTCCCATAATTTTGTGTTATGCCCCATACATTTGGTGGTATGACCATACCATTCTTGGTTATGCCCAGTACCATTTTGTGTTATGCCCCATACATTTTTGGTGTTATGCCCCATACATTTTGTGTTATGTCCATACATTTTGTGTTATGCCCCATACATTTTGTGTTTTATGCTCCATACATTTTGTGGTATTGGCCATACATTTTGTGGGTTTTCGGTAGTCCATACATTTTGGTTATGTCCCATACAGTTTGGTTATGCCCCATACATTGTGTGTTATATGCCCATACTTTTGTGTTATGCCCACATAACTTGTATGTCCTCGTATATTGTAGTCCCATACAGTCCATCCAGTTTGTACCCATCTTTGTTGGTTATGTCCCATACTTGTATGTCCATACATTTGTGTTATGCCCATACATTTTGTGGTTATGTCCCATTAACATTTTTTGTATGTCATAATTTTTTGCCCCCATTTGTATGCCATCTTTTGTGTTATGCTCCATACATTTTTGTGTTATGTTCCATACATTTGTGTTATGTCCCATACATTTTTGTGGTATGTCCCATACATGTTATTGAATTTGGGGTATTGCCCATACCTACATTTGTGTTTGCCCATACATTTGTGTTATGTCCCATACAGTCCCATACGTTTTGTGTTATGTCCATTACAGTCCCAATAATTTGTGTGTTATGTCCCATTACAGTCCCATACAGTAGTCCCTTCAGTCATTGTGTTATGTCCATATGTCCAAACATTTTGTTTATGTCCCAACTTTGTGGTGTTATGTCCCAGTAAGTCAATTTGTGTAGGTGCCATCATCACATTACGTTGTGTTATGCCCATAATATGTGTGTATGGCCAACATTTTGTGTTTGCCAATTTTTGTGTTAGCTCCATACATTTTGGTGTTATGTCCCATAATTTGTGGTATGTCCCATACATTTATGCCCCATGACTTATGCCATACATTTGTGGTTATACAACCCATACATTTGTGTTCTTTGTCCCATAACAGTCCATACATTATTTGGTCACCATACCACTAATTTGTGTGTTATGTCCCATACATTTGTGGTTATGCCATAATTTTGTTTATGTCCCATATTGTGTTAGTGTCTACGTTTGTCCCATACGTTTTGTGTTAGGTCCCAATTACAGTCCCATACATTTTGTGTTATGTCCCATACATTGGTTATGTCCCTACGTTTTGTGTTAGGTCCCTACAGTCCCATTTACATTTTGTGTTATGGCCCCATTTACATTTTGTGTTATGTCCCATACATTTGTGGGTTAGCCCCATAATTTTGTGTGGTATGCTCCATACTGTGTATCATAAATGTTGTGTATGTCCCAACATTTTGTGGTGAGTGCATACATTTTGTGTAGTCCCATACATTTTGTGTTATGCCCCACCATTTTGTGTATGTCTCGTCCCATACATTTGGTGTATGTCCCATACAGTCCCATCATTGTGTTATGTTAAGTCCCATACATTTGTGTTATGTCCCATACATTTTGTGTATGTCCCATACATTTTGTGTTTGTTCCCATACATTTTGTGTTAGGCCCATACATTTTGTGTATGTCCCATACATGATCCCATCTTTGTTGTGTTATGCTCATAATTTTGTGGTTATGTCACATACAAGTTTGTGTTATGTCCATACATTTGTGGTGGTATGTCCATACATTTGTGGTAGCCCATACATTTGTGTGTTATCTCCCATCATTTTGTTGTTATGTCCCAGACAGCCCATAAGTTTTGTGGTATGTCCCTACAGTCCATACATTTTGTGTTGATGTCCCACTACAGTCCCATGACATAAATTTGTGTATGTCCATACAGTCCATACATTTTGGTTATGTCCCAATACTTGTTGTGTTGTGCCCATACTTTTGGGTTATGTCCATACAGTCCTACATTTTGTGTTATGTCCCATACAGGTCCCATACTTTTGTGTATGTCCCATACATTTTGTGTTATGTCCCATACAGTCCCATACATTTGGTTAGTCCCATACATTTTGGTGTTATGTCCCATACATTAATTTCGATGTTTGTTTGGTGTACTTCCATTTAGATTTCGACAAACAACACTAAGTGAGCCTGATAGCTATCAGCGTGTTCCAAATGTGCATTCCTTTTACACGTACTCGGTCCATATTCTACTATACCAAGGGTTACAACGATCTTCCTGTACAACCAAAAACATAATTTTTTGTACAAACTCTTAACTTACATTTCAGAGAGAGGGGGGTAGAGTGCCAAGAGCTTTGTGGAACTCAAGCCACAAATCCATCCTTGTCTTGGCTTCGATTCCGTCTTGGACGCTCTACAGGTTTGCTGGAAGAGTTTTCTAACCTAAATCGTGTTTTTCCCTGCGTCCATAAATTGAAATCACATTTGGGGGCACTTGGCCCTTAATCAGTGGAAAGTTTGCCCTTTGCATGTGATAAGTTTGAAGAAAGTATTTTGGGTGCCTTTACTTCTTATGGAATGTTGGCCAAACCGAGTCTTGCAGCTCTCTTCTTTCTATGCCTGGCCCTCATTCAGTTACAGGGAGGAGAACGGCACCAGATTCAGGATTAGAGCTGGAGCAAGTGTTTACTTATTGTTAGATGGATTCGGATATAGATGGAACCCAGAGTCATCCTTTCCTTTTTACATGCTATCCTTGAGCTCTGTGCAATATAATATTATATGATATTGTGGATTTCTATTATAGCGCCACATCTACCGTAGGCTGTACAATTTACATGTATACATTTCACTTACGCCTGCCCGAAGAGCTTACAATCTAAGCATTATTTGACACATACAACTATCAGTAGTATATGATTTGGGGGAAACCGGAGTGCCGGAGGAAACCCACGCAAGCAGGGGAGGGGACCATACAAACTGCCTGAGGATGTGTCAAGGGTGGAATCGAACTCAGGGACTTTTAGCGCTGCAAGGCTATTTTATATCAATATAGGTAACCTACAGCTGGTAAAGGGACCTTACTGTTCAGGTCCCAGTGAAGAGGAATATCCGTAATATGGGATAAATGTTTATACTCTAATAAACAGGAAGAGGGACACTTGGGGCATATTTATAAAGGTTGTTACATCTTTCCGGCACATTATAGCTTGCCTTTTTGTGCCATCTTTGGACTATCGCAATTTTATATTAGCAGCGATAACCAGTGACAAATTCAGTACCCCCACTGTCACGTTTTGACAGTATATCTCTGTGGTACAGCCTTGATGCATTATGTTATAAAATGAGACGAAAAGGTGTTTATTGTGTAAGGTTTGGCCATTTAAACTCGCCAAGTCGGAGGTTGCACATTACATGGTACCGGTCAGTGGGTCCAGGAAGGTTTTCGGGTCAGTAAATTGTGGGAGGTTTGTCTCAATGCAAAACAGGGTCATGGGGGGGTTAGTTTAGGGACATTTTTTCCAGCATTTACTTGTAATACGCTCGCGATTTCCGGGTTTTACAAAGTCGCCATTTTTCTTTCGGCTGCGATAGCCGAAATGGTTGAAATAGCGATCGTTTTAGAAATATACCCCTTGGAGGTCAAGTTCATTATTCTACCATGAGGGAGATAGAATTGGAGTTGTATCATATTAAGTTAGATTTGAGGTTGAATAAGAATAATACTTAATATCAGTTCAACCCACTCAGCATAAGCTCGTCACTCCTATCTAAGTGGACCAAGAGAAATGGGAAAAAACACCGAATTATGAGGGGAGGAAAAAATCGGAAATATCTAAACTCTCTTTATGTATCAATACCAGTAACTTGTAACATTCCTTTGTTTGTAGAGAAACTCATCCAGCTTTATATTAACCATGACCAATGCAACCTGCAATAAACAACGTTCCACTGGAAGACAGTCCATTAACGCTTAATGTTCTCACAGTAAAAAAAAACCCTTTCCCAACTCTACTTAGGTTATCAATCCCAGTACACTTGAACATCCTTGTGTTGTAGAAACTCATCCAGCATTTTTAAAAATGACCAATGAACTGCCATAACAACGTCCACAGGAGGACAGTTCCATAGCGTACCGTCTCACATGAATGAAAACACCTCCTCCCGCTTACTTTATGTATTCAATACCCAGTTAACTGTAACACTTCCTTGTTTGTTAGACAAACTCATCCAGCTTTTTATTAACTGACCAATGAACCTGCCATAACAACGTCCATGGAAAAGACAGTTCCATTAGCTTACCGTGTCTACACGTGACAAAACCCTTTCCCAACTCTGAATCTTATGTATCAATACCAGTAGAACTGTTGTGAACCATCCATTGTGTGGTAGAAACTCATCCAGCTTTTTATTGAAAAATCGACCAAAGAACCTGCCAAACACACGGTCCACTGCGAAGACAAGTCCATAGCTTTACAGTTCTCACGTGACAAACCCTTTCCCAACTCTACTTTATGTATCATAACAGTAACTGGTAACATTCATTGTTTGTTAAAACTCATCCAGTTTTTATAAACGACCAATTGAAACCTGCCAAACAACGTCCAACTGGAAGAACATTCCATAGCTTACCGTTCTCACAGTTGACAAACCCTTTCCAACGTACTTTATGTATCAAACCAGGGACTTGCGAACATTCCTTGTTGTAGAGAAACTCATCAAGCTTATATTAAAATGACCAATGGAACTGCATACAACGTTCCACTGTTGAAGACAGTTCATAGCTTGTACCGTTATCACAGTTGACAAACCCTTGCCCAACTCTACTTTATGTATCAATCCATCAGTAATCTCCCTGCATTTGAAAACATTCCTTGTTGTGAAGAAACTCATCCAGCTTTTATTAAACTGACCAATGAACATGCCAAACAACGTACACATGGAAGACGAGTTCCATAGCTTTACCGTTCTCACAGTGACAAAACACTTTCCCAATCTTACTTTAGATCAATACCAGTAACTTGTTAACTTCCTTGTTTGTGAAAACTATCGCTTTTATTTAAACTGACAATGAACTGCCATATAACAACAGTCCACTGGCGAAGACAGTTCCATAGCTTACGTTCCCACAGTGACAAACCCTTCCCAAACTCTACTTTAGTATCAATTACCCAGTAAACTTGTAAACATTTCCTTGTTTGTAGAAACTCTCCAGCTTTTTTATTAAACTGACCAATGAACACTGCCATAACAACGTCCCCTGGAAGACAGTCCATAGCTTTACCGTTCTCACAGTGACAAACCTATTCCCACTCTACTTTATGATCAATCCAGTTAACATTGTAAATTCTGTTTGTAGAAACTCAATCCAGCGTTTTATTAAACCTGACCAATGAAACTGCCATAACAACGCCACTGGAAGGACAGTTCCATAGCTTTACCGTTCTCACAGTGACAAACCCTTCCCAACTTATTTATGTATCAATTACCAGTAACTCGTAATCCTTGTGGAAAATCATCCAGGCCTGGGTTGGGATGAAACGGACCAGCGAGTAGAAACCAAGACGCATAACAAGGTCCCACTGGAAGACAGCCCATAGCGGTACGCGTTATCAAGTGACAAACCGCTCCCAACGTCATACGTTAGGATCAACCAGGTAACTGTAAACATTCCTTGTTTGTAAGAAACTCATCACAGCCTTTTATAAACGACCAAGACCTGCATAACAACGTCAATGCGAAGACAGGCCAATAGCTTTACGTTCTCACAGTGGACAAACCCTTTCCAACTGAAGGCTAAACCTTTTATCTTCAACAGCTCGCTAAGGATGGTTCCATCGTGTCTCTGACATGTTCTATTGGGTGACACCTGAAGCCTTCATTAATGGCATTAAACCAGGTTTGTAAAGTTATCCGCTTGGATAAGTGGTTTTGAGACGGTGGCCATTCGTTTTTTGGAAAGGAGAGCGTTACGTGTTAGATAGAGAAAGTTCAGCACCATTACCTTTACAAGTGTTTAGCTCTGGGGGGGCCAGATGTCCACCTGACCTGGATAATCCAGTCAACAATTACTGTAAGACAGTTTTAGTAAAGAATAACAAAGTCACCGAAGTATCAATGTGCCTCGTTGTGTTGGGACAGGGTGGAGGGATGTTTCTTTCTTTATTCAAGATGACGCTAGATCATGCCAAGGCACCTACTGAGATGGACACGGCTCCTCGAGCTATTACATAAAATGACAGTCCCAGATGTCACACGTGCAAGCAGGTTTCCTTCTGTGGTACCATAAATTCTGGTTGACATTGAAAACTATAAAAGGTAAGGAAACGACTAAAGAATACCCAAGACTATAGTTTAGGCAATTTCCTATGTAAAGAGGACCGATGGGCCTATTGCGTTCTTCATCATTTGGGATGCTGTGGATGTCATCCACCTTCCCCCCCGAAGTCTTTATGTCATCGGCTTCCAAATTAGGTTTGACCAGCCTGCCATTGGTATCATAAGCAAAGCACTTGGGAAAAAAGAGGAAGGAGCAACACCTACAAATTCATCCAAGTTTAGGTCAGATATAACATTTAAAATGTAATATAGTAACCAGTCCCTCATGTGGGACATTACACAAAAACTACAGGGTTATTCAATAAAAGTGTTTATCAATTTAAAAATGGTGGTAATTTTGCCCCAACAATCAAAACTTATGTTAAAGTTGAAAAGCTAAACATTGATTGGTGTGGGGCAAAAATAGCCACCATTTTTAACGATAAGGAATTTTATTGAATCCCTGTAATCTATTATTAGACGTGAAAAAGTTTTCAGTCTCTATAATTTTCTTTTTAATCTAACCTTTGGTTAGCTTTCGCGTTAGCGAATCACGGCATTCGATGCCGTTAGACATTGAGCATTTACACATGTAATTGTGCTTTTCTAATGTGCGGCTTTGCAATCCCTTTTCGGAGCACATGCGAGCCTAGACCGTCGCTAACGCGTGGGCCTTCCACACGGGCTGCTGTCACGGCAAAGTGTGGCCTCGGCCAAAGCTTTCACAATGAGTTTCTGGTTGGAATTTCTGTTGTTTTAGTTTTTCACCAAGGATCAGTGATAGACAAAAATTCTAGTGATTAAACTCTTCTGAAATGACCATGAACAGGGGAGTGTCCAGGTGCCTTATTAAAGGGAAATTGTGGTCTTCCAAAAATGTTTAAGTTTAAATGAGAAAGGGCCAGCAGTTTCCTACCTATAAACGACGCAATCAAACACCATCTCTACGGCCCACAGCCAATATAAGAAATGACTGACCAGAAAGTAATAGGTGGGGAGGCTGACAGGTGACATTATGAGGCTTCTCCTGCACAGTGCCGCACGCGAGCACAGCTCGACTGCCCTCGTGTGTGAGGGAGACAGGAAGTTCCCTCCTTTCCTCCCTGCCTGTGTGAAGTCTGACAGAGAAGGGAAGGGAATCGACAGCCCTTCTCTTTCCACGTGTGTGAAAACAGCCTTTTCAGGCATGAGTTTCGGCTGCTCTGTTATGCTCTGTATGAAAAGGCTGATTCCATAGAGTTTCTGTAGGGGGGGGTCTGAGTAACCTACGGGCACTCGCGGGGGGCGGTGCCTAGGCCCCCCGAGTGGGCGGGGCATAGGCACCCAGTGAGTGGGCAGGGCACATGGGGGCTGTTAAGATAATGGGCCATGGGGGCCTGCAACTGGAGGGACCATGGGGTCATGAGTGGGAGGGACCAGGGGGGCTGCATAAGGGGAGGAGAGACACAGGGCACGAGTTGAATGACAGTTGCAGAGCAGGAAGCAGGAAGTGCAGGGGACCTGGTGAGATGATGCCATATCACACCAAAAAGTAAATACCTTTAAAACTATGTAAAATAATAAAAAGAAAGGAGAGAGCAATTCCTATCATTTACATCAATTGTACCTAAAGTCATTTTGGAACACAGTTCCCCTTTAAGTATTCGTAACATTGGTGGACTCAGCCTTGATTCACTTCCAATTTATCTTTAATTTATGCCGCTTCCTCCCCCATGGGGGCCCCTAACATACAATATTACAAACCATTATTGTTCTAATCACTCCCACAGTGAAACGGCATCATCTCGCCATTTGGCTGTTGTTTTGGGGTCCAAACTGTTTGAAATACTTTATAATCGGCTTCCATGCCTGCAGCCTGCCCTGTCATATGGTTCTGGACAGGAGGGTTGTGGGATTGTACGTCCTTATAAAAAAACTAGAGGTGTAGGCGGAGGGGGAGGAAGGGGTCACAGGTGTGTGTCTGCCTGTGGATGAGATAGATCAGTTTACAGTTATTCTGTCTGGAATTCAGGGAAGTCATTTCTCAGTCTTAAAAGTGACAACACACTAGAAAAACAGGACACTGGAGGGCATATTTAGATATACATATTTTATATAGAGTAAACCGCTGGGCAGCACCCCGTACATATAAATAACCAGTAGATGGTAAGAATACAGAATTCGTGACTTTAATCAAGAATAGCAAAGTGTCACATTAAAGGCACCTCCTAAAAAGTGCTTGTTAGAGAATGGTACTTGCAGGGTATGCTGGGAATTGTAGTGCAATGGACCTGCTGAAGCCAACAAACACATTTGGGCTATTTATTAAAAAAGGTTGCAAAAATTCGCCTATGCTTTTGTTAATTTTGCTCAACCCTATGGTGTACCTTATAATGATTTACTATGTTCGGCTTGTAAAATAGCAACTATGATGTCCATCAGAATGATTACGGTATTCCAATTCTCTAACTTCCACCAGATTCACCATCTAATTTGGGATGGCACCTGGCCGCGTTTCACCCTTGAAAGAAGTTTCATTTCTAAACCGTAAACAGGCGGTCCACAGACTGTCGCCGTATAAAACACTCTTTTTTTTTTTTTTATAATCACTGCTAGAAAACCTTTTTTTTTTTTACGAGAAAAGTGCACGGCCCTATTAACGACGCTTTAAATTATTTAGTATTTATCATCCGAAATTATTCCTGTCACATGAATCCTTTTTCTTCCAGATCCAACATAAGATTGCGCCGAAAAATATTATAACATTTTTGCCCCACGTTCTATTTGTCGCTAGTTGCGGTCACCAAACTTCAGCATTTTATCGCGACCCCCTCCAAGTTTGCCAGCCCCCCCCCCATCATGTGGAATAATTAAGGTCTCCTATAATCGTATTAATATTCTTTATGATGTAGTATTAAAAACAATGAGTACGGCTTTTTATGGTGTCTGTCTGGCCGAGGTCGAGGCGACTGGTGATAGCGTGGGGTTTTTTTTAGGCGCAGCCTCGGATTTGATACTGACCCCCGTTCTCTGGATAAAACCTACAGTGTTCATGTTTGATGGTCAAATACTCAGGGAGGGGGAATTAAACAGGGAAATGGTAGTATCTTTAAGTATCTAAAAATTACCTTTTTCCCAAACACTCAGTTCCCCGTTCACACACCCAAGGTTCCTTGTATGTTCACAGGAAGAAACAGCAAGCACAGCATGAAAAACACAGAAGGGTCTGTGGAGAATGAGGATAGTCGCCGAGAAGGGGACTGCCGCCAGAAAGGCCGTCGACTGCCAGAAAACTTTGTCTTAAAATCTTTCTTTACTGGTGCCCAGCCTTATCCACTCAAATACAATACAGAATCAAGCAAACCAATCAGCACGCCTCGCTGATAGTGCAGTACACTGCCGGCCTCGGCAAGCGGGTCCTTATTTTGTATACACCTACAGGAAATTCACAGGGGTAACAGGTAGAGAGTGGACAACTGCCCGATCACGGGGCATTCTTGGCAGGACAGCGGACAAACATGTCAGTAATACTTGGATCTTTTAACTCGTAATGATTTTCAAACCCATTATTCTAAAATATATGCAGGGGAGATGTATTAAAAGGTTCTTATCGTTAAAACGGTTGCTAAAATTTGCCCCAGCCAAATCAGAATGTCTGCAACTTTCAAATGTTAATAAATCTTTGATTGGTTTGGCTGGCAAAATTTAGCAGCCATTTTAGCAATAAGAACTTTATGAAACAACCCCTTGAGTTGTGTTTATGGTTGGCAGAAATTGCGAATTGCGGTGCGATCTTCGTGCACGTCATATTGTTCACATTTCAAGAAAGCTCTCATTTATGGCTGTTATTTCCCTGTTGATGGATAAAAAAACACCAAACACATTAGGAACACGGTAAGTTGTGTGGCTGTTGGTAGCAACCAATCCAAATGCTGCGTAGGTTTCCCGATTGGTTAGTTTGGCCTTAATGCATTCTCCTGATTTATAGCATAGACGTATTAATAAAAAAACCCTTTTCCTATCTAATAAAACGAATGATACCCCCTGTGTGAAACCAAAACTTCAATCATTTAACCCTCCGTCCCTCCAAGTTACTGGTTTAACACATGCTCAGGTGGGTTTCAACCAGGAAGGAAGAGGACAGCAGCGGTCTCTGCTGTGCAGTTCGAGTCCTTGGTACTGCAGCTCTCTACAGCAGAGATTCACCCTACCAGTCAAGAGAGGGCAGCAGGAGGAGGTCTCTGAACTCAAGTCCCTGAACCCCAGTGAGCTGTTAATGGCTCCGCAATGCCATTTAAAAAGACTGAGAGCGCAGAGGCTCAGACGTCGGACCATTTACTGGAATCCCGGTTCCTTTTAGCAGCAGTCTATAACGTTGAAATCCCCACTTCGTGCTGATTCATCTCTCTTCCATCCAAGCTTATCTGTCAATACGTTCAGTGTTAATAGACGGTGTTGTGAATAACCTCAGGTTTCCTGTCCCTGTGTATAACAATGATGTTCTCTGAATGAGATACAATAGAAGGGAGGGAATTACAAATCGAAGGTCCGAAACAGCTAGAAGAGAAAATGTAAATGAGCGACATGGAAGGGGGTTAAAGAAAGAGAAAACTTCATCTTGCACAAGGGAGGTTGTTGCTATATGATACAGGTTGCTGTCAATCAAGGTATCCTCAAATTATCAAACTAAGGACAAATAAAGACCAAGAAAAACTAAGCTAGGTAGAACCCTATGAAGGACAAACAGTAATATTTAGCCCCTATAAAGTAATTCTGCTGATGTTATTTTTCTGTTTCATAGTCTCTAACATCTTGTTGCATGGTCTAATGGGGCCCGGGTGCCAAAATGAAGAATGACCATTGTGGGAGGGGTTACCAGCAGCAACGGATCTTGGGTAGAAAAAGGGAAATGAACTTTTTTCTTTTATCCAACCCCCTTAAAAGGACAGGGATTTAAGCGGGCTTGTATGATTGTGACGATTTTGATGCTTATGGATAAGGTTGGCAAGATTTGCCAAAGCATTGGCGTCGGATCAACCAATTAGATGTAAGCGAACTACTCCAGTTCCTCAGAGGGAAATGGCCCCTTTGTCCTGCTTTCAGGAGTTAATGTAGTTATCATAACATGGGATGGGGGCGGTCTCGAGGAGAAAACAAGCGAATCGCAGGCTGTTGGATGTTTCTTTTTAGTTAACTTATTTCCTATGTACACGTCTCAATGTTTCTTACAAATGAAGCCCCTAAGAAAGATGTGATGGAAGATTATTTATATATAAATTCCCATCTTCATTCAAAACCATTGATACCTTTATCTCCGTCTATGGAACATACAGTAGTGCGTTGTAATTGTTATTTTACCACGAAATGTCGTACAGTGAATCATGATCCCTGTACAGATTTAAATGCTCAAAGTTAGTACTACTCTGACATCTATATTCATGTGTGATGTTGTTTGTGTGACGTTGTTTGCTGTGTGATAGATCTATGTGACATGGTCTGTGTAACATTCATGTTGTGTGAATCATTCTGTGTGACATGTTCTGTGTGACAGACATCGTTCTGTGTGGACATCGATCTGTGTAACTTAATTTGATGTGACTCTCTGTGTGACATGTTCTGTGTTAGTCGTCTTGTGTGTGAACATTGTTGGTGAACTTAACTTTGTGTGATGTATTCTGTGTTGACATTTTGTGACATCGTTTCTGTGTGATAGATATGTTCGTGTGACATCGTTCTTGGGTACGTTCTGTGTGACATCGTTCTTGTGACATCGTTCTGTGTGACATCGTTCTGTGTGACATCGTTCTGTTGTGAGACTGTTTGTGTGAATCGTCTGTGTGACATACGTTCTGTGTGACATGGTTTAGTGTAAATTTAATTTTGTTCCGGTACAAGTACATCGGTGACATGTTCGGTGTGACATTTCGGTGTGACTTAATTTGGTGACATGTTCTGTAGGACATCATTCTGTGTGACTCATTCTGGGGGAATCATCTGTAGGACATCAATCGGGTCAGTGGGATAGGACCACATAGATAAATAAAAGGATTCTTATTCATTTTTGTTAAGGTGGGCGATTTTTTTTTTGTGCTTGGGTGCACAAGAGCTTACAATCATTGGGAAGGAGGATGCAATTCGAGACACATGGTCAGGAAATCAGCAGGATGACAGAAATGTTACTAAAATACTTGGCGCTTAGGGTCAATTCCAAAAAGAAACAAACCTTTTAGCGAATATATTTGAATGTATAATTTTTTACTAATATCAAATCTGTTTGTTTTGAACAAAGTTTTTTATGAAACAAGTTACACTTGCATTTATTTCATTGTAAACTTTCATCTGTTCCTAAATCTGTTCTCATATAACCCGTTGTTGTGGTCTATTTCTAAAAACTTGCGAAGGTTTTAACATATTTTACGTTCTATCTCGAGGAACGAAAAATAAGGTTCCGGTTGAAAAGAAAAGTCTGTATTAACCCATCGTTCCACAATGTATAGGCTTACAAAAGTTGGGGAGTTTAAAGGGTATAATCATACACAGTCGCATGGCTATTAACACTTCCTGGAATGCTCCACTGGTTTCGATCGGGGTGATTAATGGGGGGTGATAATTAATTCACCATAATTCTGTAAAGCAGATAAATGGTGCTTTAAATTGGTTGCATAACTATAATTGAATGAATGTGTAAATCTCAAGGGAAAAAAAAAAAACTTTTCTGAAACTATTTAAATGTTTTAAGCCATTTAACTTTTTATTTAATTTTTCTGAGAGTTTTTTCAATTCCTCGATATTCATATCAAGTCAAAGGGTTCACAGCGGTCTATCCAGGTCCTACCGTTCTGAAAATAAAGGTTTCCTAACTTGTATGGCTTCGCTTGCTGCCCCTACTAAAAGATCTGCAAACATCATTCAATATTTCAGTTCATTGTTAGCTGGGGGGTTGGTTCCATTAGAAGAATGTAAATGTTTGTTTGGGGTTATTATTCCGGATATTCTTCTTCTTCATCCTAGAACTTATATAGGTGCGTTTAAGAACTTTTTTTCATTTTTAAATTAAAAATTAATTATGTTTTACAGTATCTTAGCTGTGCATGATGTTAATTATGGCGGGCCAATTACCACATACTTTGCTTATGTAAAGACAAAATGATGCCTACAAAAAGGAAGGTACAGTAGAATATATCAGAGTATCCGAGAGAACCTTACACTGTAGGGTAACCAATACCTTACATTGTATGGGGTTAACTCTAGAACTGACACATGCTGGGTAAATCTAGAAAACGTATATGCTAGGGTTAACCTAGAACTTAAACTGCTAGAGTACCCTACAACTTTATTTGCTAGGGTAACCGAACTTATATGCTAGGGTAACCTGCAATTCTTAACTGCTAGCGGTAACCTACAAACTTTTATTGCTAGGGTAACCTAGAACTTATATGCTAGGGTAACCTAGAACCTGTAATGCTAGCGAACCTACAACTTGTATGCTAGGGTAACCTAGAATATATTTGCTAGGGTTAACTACAACTACACTTCTAGGGTAACCTACACAACTTTATTGCTAGGTAACTAGAACTTATACGCTAGGTAACATACACACTTTATGCTAGGGTAAACCTAAAACTTATACTGCTAGGGTAACCTAGGAACTTACACTGTAGGGGGGACTAGAACTTCACTGCTAGGGGGACCTAGATAGAACTTACCAATGTCTAGGGGGACCTAGAACTTACACTGTGTAGGGGAGAAGGAATTACATGCTAGCGGTAACCGTTTTACACACGTGTGTGTGCCTGGGTTCCAACTAGAAATTATACTGAATCTGAACTATATTCGCTGGTCAAAGTCTATGAAAACTTATATTGCCGTCGAGCGCAAGCGTCCAACCCAATATATGCCGGTAAAACTTATATTGCTAGGGTAAACCTAGACCTGATATTGCCTTAGGGTAACTAGAACTTACACTGCTAAGGTACTACCTAACTTTTATTTCTAGGGAACCTAGACTTTATACTGCTAGGGACAAACCTAGAACTTACATGTAGGGGAAACTAAGAACTTTTATTGCTAGGGTAACTAAGAACTTTTATTTGCTAGGTGTAACCAGAACTTACACTGCTAGGGTAACCTAGAACTTACATGATAGGGTACCTAGAATTTACACTGCTAGGGGAACTAGAACTTACACTGCTTAGGGTAACTAGAAACTCACTGCTAGGGGACACTAGAAATTACACGGCTAGGGAACCTAGAACTTACACGCTGCTAGGGGGGACCTTAGAACCTTACACTGGCTAAGGGGAACTAGAACTTACACTGCTAGGGTAACTAGAACTACACTGCTAGGTGGAACTAGAAACTGTTGGGAACACAATTGGATCGGGGAGCAGGGGGTGGGGGTGCGGGAGGGAAAATAAACAATGCTGAAATGACAATCTTGTGGCAAACATTCAGCTAATTACAGGATTCGTGTTAAATCCCTGTGCGAAAATCACTTTTGCCAAAAAAATTTAGATTGCATTCTATGGAAACCTTTTTCAGAAAACCCTTTCTGTTGTTCGTGTTCTACGAACCATATGTAAAGTTGTCGTATTGATTGTAATGCTAATGTCCAGTAACGTTTCGCTGGGTTCAGTTGTTTGCGCTTGACCTGTTTTCGCTCAGTTCGCATTCTAACAACATTTCTTTGTATTTATCTTGCTCGCAGGTGACAACAGTTTGCAAGGGGATGACAGAGCGCTTACAGCATCAATCTCCAACTTCAGCAATTCCGTTGCTCGGACCCTTAACGTAGAGGCAACCGTGCCACTTTGTGACTGACGGTTGAATCCACGGAAGCTGTTGCGGGCCCACCGCTGCGTGCTGGCGACAGGCAGCCATTCTTCCAGGCAAGCTGCTACATAGGATCCAGTCGAACATGAGATCCCTTCGGTGGTATTGTTCATGCCAGTGCAGAAGTCATGATTCATGATACAGTGGAGTGTACCTGAGGGTCTACCAGTCGGAGGCACTGAAGATTTGAACAGACTGTGCTAGTATCCTTCAGATAAAAACGGTCATTGATGAAGCACGCGAATGTCTCACAAAATGTCGGAGGGGGTCTATCCACCTATTGCGGACTCTGGTAGAGGACACAGGGGAACCCAGAATCAGGTACATGGGCGAGTAGTGGACACAGATTCAAATCACCTTCAGAGCCATCGCCGCTAGTGTTGACGAATCTATCTCACTGTATACCAGTTCCATGCAAAATGGCCAGTTGGGGAGCATCCATTCTACAGTGGAGCTGGTAAGCCATATCACGAGGCTGCCTAGTCTACCTAGGCAACCATCACATAGAGGAACCTAGCTGGATCACTCGTATCCACCAACAGCTCATCAGCGGAATGGAGAGGGTACTTACGAAACCCTGAGACACCCATCTTGCGTAAACAGCCTCGTCCTGTTCGTATTCAAACCTTCAATGGGAACATACACATTAAGCAAGAGGTGGAGGATGACCTATGACTATATGGCCAACCGACAAACGCAGAGGCCCTAGAAAGGAATGGAGTCCGAAGAGTGTGCTGAAGACACCGACAAGCAGAGGTACAGAGAGGAGCCCAAAGGTGAAACGCTTTGATCTGGAGTAAAGCTACAAGTTTGGCACAGAAGCGACTATCGTTAGAGCAGTAGCGTACCATGCCCAGCCTAAGCCGAGAAAGAGGACTTCACAAAGGATTCCAACAATCTGCCATGAATGCATTGAAAGCCCAGAACCAACAGCACTAGATACCAGCTCTTCTTTCCTGAGAGGAGCACAACGATATGGACAGCACAGTGACTACGATGTTCCGTAGCAATAGCACAGAACAAAGGGTCGTATACAGAATCGCCGTTCACCCGGTCCATGTGCAGCATTGCCAAACACAGCTTTACTGTGCGGTAGGACAGAAAATCTCAATCAGAGGATCCACTAACCCTGACCAGAATACTCGGTTATTGGCACGAGGCCCGGCAACACCTACCTTCACTACACTTTTTACAACACAGCAGCTGGGTCTAAACCATTTATTTGGGCTGACCCAAAAAAACAATTATGACTGGACAGAAAACCCAGTTTTGGCAGTTCCCCAAAGTAACACTGTAAAGTTCACAACCAATTTCCACAACACAACACCGGTCACCAATCAAGTCTCACACACCCAGCTGCCACAAGGAAGAAAAAAAGCCTTTACGGAAGAACCATATGCTGAACAAAGTTTCACCGCCAAAGAATGATGTAAAGCACATGTTTGTAAACAGGTTAAGTTGGCCACTTAGCTAACAGTAAGCCAACATACATGACGATGCCTTATGTTATCTCTGAGTATAAAAGGGGACTATCGCTAAACCAAGTTTTTGGTTAAGATTCCAACAAAATGTTCATTAACACCGTTCTACGTAATCCCATACTAATTATACACTGTGGGTGTGTGTGTGATGTGGTGTGCGTGTGGTTGTGTGTGTGTTGTGGGGTGTTGTGTGGTTGTTCAAACTACACAGTAATCGTTTCAATGCCTCCCCTCACTTAACACAGGGGAGAAACAAAGTGATTTGATTGGACAACTCCTCTTTGTCCTGTAAGATTAGACTGAGCACGTTGCCTTGAAGCCAGTCCACATGATGAGAAGGAAGGGAGGGGTCTCAAAGTTGATGTAAGGAGTGACTTTGCTCCATAGCATCCTTTAAAAATAACCTTTGTTGTTAGGCTGACCAATACACTATTGTGCGTGTGTGCCAAAACACATGCGTAATTTATAATTTCAGGAAGAACAGTGCCACAGTAACATATTACAAGAGGAGGTGCTACTGCTGCAGAGGTGGATTGCTTAGTATAAACAGGGAGATGTATCTACTAAAGGACCAGAAGGTTTGTCCCCAGTAGGGTAATAGCATGAACTAGCAGGGTAATTCTCAAGCCTTCATGGTAGGGACATTGATGACTGAGACAGTAATGGAGGGACCAGGGGTGGAGACCATGGTCTCTAGCAATATATTAGCCAAGGGCGCAGCAGGCGCTGTTCTAGGTATGTGAGGAAAGGGACAGTTAGAAAATTGACCCAACGGGTGTCATAAGAGCTCCAGAAATGGGCCCAATTGGATGCCAGTTAGTAGCAGGTTTAAAATAAGTGTTTGAATGTTTGTAGACGGACATTTTAAACTGCCATCCCTGAGAAAATATTGCAGGACAACAAGGTTTTATATTTCTATTGCCCATCACGCATGTCTTCCCCCTTAGTCATCCAAGTACGAGACATCTTTAAACAAAAGTGGTATACCATAATCAAGCCTGCTTTCAGAACCAGAGGAGACAAAAAGGTAAGAGAGTAAACAAGAACAAGCGATTTATCCAGAAACAGGTGGTCTAGCCAAAGTGGGACTGTAGAGGAAACCGATGAATTGATGCGCCCGCTGCCAAGACAGCTATAGAACAGTGAGTGTGCCAGATTTCGTTGGGCCAATGCAAGGATTCAGGCAAACAGCCGGCAGAGCGAATGTACATATATATATATATATTTATTTTATATTCATGCGTGTGTAATTAATGGATGTGGAGGGTTTGAGAAGAAGTCAGTTGGACAGTGAGTACATAGCAAAGAACTATAAAGAAATACAGACTCACTTGGGAAATTCGGTCGTATATCTTATTAGAGTTTTCTGTCTTTGCCTCCACCATCAGGTTGAGTGAGGAATGACACTTGCCATCACTGTTTTATTTTTTTCCCTTATAGATAGAGCTTGAAGGACATTTAACACCTTTGCTCTTAGAACAAACATCCTGTTTGTTGTAATTGCACTCTGAAGCCCTGTATTGTGTATTTAACTCATCTACAGAGGTTAATCCTGTTAGGGCTTTATAAAGGGCCAAATTTCAGCTGGATCTGATCGACACCGGGCCAGATATTTGATTGGACCGAATGGGATTTCAAGAAAACGCAATGATAGAATATTAGACATAACGTGAGATCATTAGCTGTAAACCCTATAAACCGATCATACAAAATGTTTCAGGTGCTTTGGGTCAAATAAAATCGTATCAAAAAGAAAAGAAAAATGGTGGTCGAAGACTAACTCAACTTGAGGACCAAAAAACTCACTATACTGCCCAACATCCATGGTCAAACGGTAGTGAATGAAGGGAAATAAAATTCCCCAACACGATGGACGGGGAAAAAGATTAACCATAGTGTGAGAATAAACAATACTACATATACATAAATAGTACCCGCCCACAATGGAGGGCACTCAAAAGGGCTTTCAAAGATGCAATACCGTTACCAACAAAGTGTCGGGACTGCTTGATTCAAGGTAGAAGATTTTAACCTTAATGTAATATGATTTTAGGCGATCTAGTATGGTCAGGGGGTTTATTAACACACTATGGTTAATCATTTTTCCCCGTCCAGTTTGCGTGGAATTTTATTTCCCTTCATTAACACCGGTTGACTGCCTCCCATGGATGTTGGGAGTATAGTGGGTTTCTGCAGTCCTCGAGTTATCTTTAGGGGCTTATATTTCTGGTGGGCCCTTAGTCTTGTAATTCCGTGTTGGGCCTCTGTAGTACTTGTATTTCCTGTTGGGCCCTTGTCTGTCTGTCTGTGGGCCCCCCTTTGTCTTGTATTCTCCGGGGCCCTTGTCGTTGCTTCCTGTTGGGCCTTTGTCTTGTAATCATTCCATTGTGCCTTACTCTGTGGACCTTGAAGTCTGCCTTAGCTACTTCTGGTGGGCCCTTAATCTGTTATTTCCTGGTTGGCCCAAAAACACCAGCTGGGCGGGGTCTTTGATCGGAAGGGAAAAGGAATCCATGTTTGGATGTCATATATAGTGTGAGTCTCATTTTGTGGTCATTCCGTGTTCATGTTGAGAGACCAAGCGTTAATCTGTCGCTTCTTTGTTTCATGTTGACAGGTGAGAAGCCTATCATGCAGCATCTGCTGGAGGTCATTTGCCTGAAGGATTATTTAAATGCAAACACATGGGATAACGCAACACAGGAGTGAGGGCGTTCAGCTGCAGCATCTGCAACAGCGCTTTACACGAAAGAGTCCCTGAATGTGGCACATGCGCCTTACCGGGAGAGAAATCGTACGAGTGTTATATGCAAGAAGAAATGTATCCCATAAAAACGCTTTAGAAAGGACGTCGCCTCCAGAGTTGCTACCACAACGGCACTGCCAGTCATCCCAATCATCCTACCGCCACCACCGGGGATTTTCAGCAAACCACCACAACCGGCTCAAAATGTAGGCACAGCTCCCATTCTGGAGTTTACCCTGGCCAGGGATTGCCTCTAAACTCAATTTATATGTTTAAGCTCCACAGTGTCTGGGCCACTGCTCCAGCTCGGGTACAAGCTCCAGTCTTGGTTTCTGCCTTAGCAACGACCCAAATATTCACCCCCCCACACTACACCAAACGCTGAGTCCTGTTTCTGGCCCCACGGCCTGACCCCAAATACGGGAGCCGGTGACTGTCCCGAGGGCACACATAGTTTGATCAGTGTGTCAAGCTAAGTGTTGACCAAATGGGGAGCAGTTTATGACACACTGAGGAAGTGCACGTACGGACGAAGTGTATGGAGCGTTCATTTTTACGAACAAGAGCAAAAAGTATGGGCACTAGATTTTAAGAGATTTTTTTTTTTTGGGTTTTTTGTTTTTTTTGGTTTTTTTTTTTTGGGGTCTTTTTTTTTTTTTTTTTTGGCATTTTCTACACGAAGGAACTGTATTGCCTGCTGGACATTTACGGCGAGTGGGTTAATCTATAATATATAGATCTATATAGTATAAATCAAAATATAAATGCACTATATATTTATCACAATCTCCCTCTGAGGTGTGCTTAAGGCTTGGTTAGATGTACCTGGATCTATGGTTGGAATCAGTCTACTGGCCTCAATACACCTTTTTAAAAAACTAAAATAAAAACAAAAAAAAAAAAAAATTTACAGTCGAACCTTGTTTACAAACACCACCCCCCCCCCCCCCCCCCCCCTCCCCTTTTTTCCTTTGTCTCTCTCCCACTTCACCTCTCCTGCCCCTCTCCTTTCCCTGTTTCTTTTCCCCCCTCCTTTTTTTTTGCCTTCCATCGTTCCTTCATTTTTTCCCCCAACCCCACTCTCAATCCCCCTTTTGTTTCCCCTTTTTTTTTTTTTCTTTTTATTCAATTTTAATTTCCTACCCCTATCTTGTCTGATGCTCAGTGTTTGTGTTCTTCTTCCCTCATGTGGATTTTTCCCTTTTTCCCCCCCCCCCCCCCCCCCCCCCCTTCTCCCCCCCCCCCCTTTTTTCTCTTTTCTTTTCTTTCTCTCCTCCCCCCCCTCCTTCCCCCCCGTTACATGGGTACTTACAGTAGTGAAATGTTACATGGGTACTTACAGCAGTGAAATGTTACATGGGTACTTATAGTAGTAAAATGTTATATGGGTACTTATAGTAGTGAAATGTTACATGGGTACTTAAAGTAATGAAATGTTACATGGGTACTTATAGTAGTGAAATGTTACATGGGTACTTACAGTAGCGAAATGTTACATGGGTACTTATAGTAGCAAAATGTTACATGGGTACTTTAGTAAGTGAAATGTACATGGGTACTTAAAGTAATGAATGTTACTGGGGTATTATAGTAGTGAAATTACATGGTACTTACAGTAGCGAAAATGTTACATGGGTACTTATATAGCAAAATGTTACATGGGTACACTTAAGTAATGAAATGTTACATGGGTACATATCAATAGTTGAACATGTTACATGGGTACTTACAGTAGTGAAATGTTCATGGGTATTATAGGAGTGAAATGTTCATGGGTACTTATGAGAGTGAAATGTTCATGGGTATTATAGGAGTGAAATGTTACATGGGTACTTATAGTAAGCAAAATGTTACATGGGTACTTAAAGTAAAGGAAATGTTACATGGGTAAATACAATAGTGAAATGTTTACAGTGGGTACTTACAGTATGATGTTAAATGGTTACTTATAGAGTGAGTTTACAT
The DNA here is from genome assembly GCA_019447015.1 of Hymenochirus boettgeri. Classification (NCBI taxonomy): domain Eukaryota; kingdom Metazoa; phylum Chordata; class Amphibia; order Anura; family Pipidae; genus Hymenochirus; species Hymenochirus boettgeri. The sequence continues at coordinate 1,063,236 of CM033470.1, forward strand.
GGTACTTATAGGAGTGACATGTTACATGGGTACTATAGGGTGAAATGTTCCTGGGTACTTATAGGAGTGAAATGTTACAGGGTACTTAATAGAGTGAAATGTTACATGGGTACTTATAGAGCGAAATGTTACATTGGTACTACATTAGTTAAACGGTTTGTCACTCTTCGGGTAAGTCAATCCAAGTCGCAGGTTTAGTGCAGACAATCATTTGGAAAAGAGATCAAGAGAAGCAGCATGGGAACTGTAAAAAAGAGAGAATATGATTGGTTAACAGGGTAAAGCTCTAGGAATGTCCTTTAAAACTCTCATTTACAGATGATTTGCTACATGGGTCCAATGTTGGTTGCCCTTTGTATATAAACATTAACTAGTACACAGCATAAATCTAATGTTTACCTTTAATAAATACTTTGTATTTACACATACACTGGTTCACAGCATAGTATAATGTTATAAGGTATATAAAATACTTTGTATATAGATGTACATGGTACACAGATAATATAAATTATTGGTATATAAATACTTTGTATAGACACGTACACTGATACACAGTAAATAATATGTATAATATAATACTTTGTATATAGATGTACACTGGTACTACTCTCCGCATAGTAATGTTATAAAGGTACAAATATATACTTTGTATATAGATGTACACTGTACTCAGCATAGTAAATGTTATAAGGTCTAAATAAATACTCTGTATATAGATGTACACAGTACTCAGCATAGTATAACGTTATAGGTACAAATAAATACCTTTCAGGGAGATTCAATAAAAAAGTTTTTTTAATTAAATGTGTGCTAATTGCCAAACACATCGTCTATAAAAAAACTAAACAGGGCTTCCTATAAAAATGACTATATAGGGAGGGGGAGAGACAGGGGAGGCATGTGACATCACTGATGACTGTAATAAGGCTAAATCCCTACCTTATGTATTAATCAATATATTGTATACAGATCTACACAGCATAGTATAATGTATAAATACATGAACACCAATACACAGAATAAGAAAAAATAACACCATTTGCAAGCTCTTTGACCTTGAAAGTAACTAACTATAAACTGATAGGATACATGGTTATTAAAGTACCAGGTGTATTTAAATAAAATGTTAAGGCACAGTACTTGGTTTGTCATGACTGGTTGTATTTGAATGAGTTTGCAGGGGATCTACACACATGTTAAATTGCATCTGTAGGTTTTAGATTCAAAAATGGACCATAATGCAACGGTTATTCTTATCACGGGGATTTTATTGGCTGAATCAACAACAAAGATGTTTGTTCCGGCAGATTCAGAAGATTTTATTAAAAGCGAATATCTCAGACATCACAACCCTTTAGACTAATAAGAACAACATGTGATCTTTGTGATTTTGTTTGTATATATATATTATCGACGTAGATGTTTTGCACCACACTAACACATGATACAGAGTATCCAATTAGAAATATCCTTAAAATAGGATAGTTGGTCCAGTAAACTGAAAGAAGCCATCTTATTGGCTGCCACACACATTTGTATCCTATAGTTTTTTACTTCACTGGCATAGCTCTTTGAAACCCTGTGATCCAATCAAATCTTGACTGTGTCCAATTTCGAATTTTGTAACAACAATTTTAATGAAAAACCAGCCCATCATTTTCCAGATAATTTATCCCAATAGGTCTGGACAACTTGTGGACCCATCCCTTAAGTCAAGAACCGAATCTATACATTCAGTCCACAACATTACATTACATCTGTTACCGACACTACAAACTTTTAACCTTATACCCCACCCCCTACCCCAACCTGTCCTGTTTTTACTGGACAGACTCCGATCTGGAGGGTCCGTTTCCTGTGTCCGTGAACACCCGTTTTGTCCTTTTGGGCACAGAATTCCAAAGGTGTGGATAGGTGGGTTAGGGATGTGGCTTGGATGGTCCAGGTTCAAAGACTGTTGGGCTAAGTTGGTTTTCCCCCACACCCAGACCCAGTGTAGCGCCCCCTGTTGTTGGTAGGTATACTGGTTTGGAGGATGGGTTCCATATGATCTGCTAATTGTATAAATACAGTTAACAGGGCTGCACTTAATTGCAACTGTTTAAACTTACAAAAAAAATTACTGCTGATTAGCCTGCTGGCATGTGGTTTTTGGCCAGTTTCGAGACACCCTAACCATCTTTTGCATTTAAATTCAAATGCAAAGCCACGCTGTATTCAACAAGGAAAAAAAAAAAAAAAAAATGGACCTTTACCCGCCTATATTGGGATTTGTAATCCAGAATAAGGCAACTAATATCCCACATTTGTCTGGAGGAATAAACTGTTCGATAACTTTGTTCCCCTTTAAAATGAATTTCTGAAACGTTTAAAGGGTAACTTTAAAAAAGGTGGGGGACTTTCATATGATTACCTTTTCAGGCAACCATTGGTTTTTAGTGTTCGTGCAGATCTCTGACAGAGATAGATAGAAATCAACGAACCTAAGTTGGAGCCAAACTATCGAAGAGTAAAATGTCTATTATACCAATACGCGAGTAAATATCGAATACCGAATATGTGAGTAAAATGTCTATTATACCAATACGCGAGTAAATATTGAATATCGAATCTGCGAGTAAAATGTCTATTATACCAATACGCGAGTAAATATCGAATTATCGAATATGAGAGTAAAATGTCTATTATACCAATACGCGAGTAAATATCGAATTATCGAATTATCGAATATGAGAGTAAAATGTCTATTATACCAATACGCGAGTAAATATCGAATTATCGAATCCGCGAGTAAAATGTCTATTATACCAATACGCGAGTAAATATCGAATATCGAATCTGCGCGTAAAATGTCTATTATACCAATACGCGAGTAAATATCGAATTCGCAAGTAAAATGTCTATTATATCAATACGCGAGTAAATATCGAATATCCAATTCGCAAGTAAAATGTCTATTATACCAATACGTGAGTAAATATCGAATATCGAATTCGTGTGTAAAATGTCTATTATACCATTACGCAAGTAAATATCGAATCTGCGAGTAAAATGTCTATTATACCAATACACAAGTAAATATCGAATTATCGAATTTGCGAGTAAAATGTCTATTATACCTATACACAAGTAAATATCGATATCGAATCAGCAAGTAAAATGTCTATTATACCAATACGCGAGTAAATATCGAATACCGAATATGTGAGTAAAATGTCTATTATACCAATACGCGAGTAAATATCGAATATCGAATTAGCGAGTAAAATGTCTATCATACCAATACGCGAGTAAATATCGAATTCGTGTGTAAAATGTCTATTATACCAATACGCGAGTAAATATCGAATCTGCGAGTAAAATGTCTATTATACCAATACAAAAGTAAATATCGAATATCGAATCAGTGAGTAAAATGTCTATTATACCAATACGCGAGTAAATATCGAATATCGAATATGTGAGTAAAATGTCTATTATACCAATACGCGAGTAAATATCGAATTACCCTCCAACATTCCCCCTTTAATAGTTACACTTATAGATACACATACCCTCCAACATCCCCCTTAATAGTTACACTTATAGAAACACAATACCCCCAACATTCCCCCTTTAATAGTTACAATTATAGAAACACATACCCTCCAACATTCCCCTTTAATAGTTACACTATGAAACACATACCCCCAACATTCCCTTTAATAGTTACAACTTATAGAAACACATACCCTCCAACATTCCCCTTTAATAGGACACTATAGATACACATACCCTCCAACATTCCCCCTTTAATAGTTACACTTATAGAAACCAATACCTCAACATTCCCCTTTAATAGTTACACTTATAGAAACACATACCCTCCAACATTCCCCCTTTAATAGTTACACTTATAGAAACACATACCCTCCAACATTCCCCCTTTAATAGTTACACTTATAGAAACACATACCCTCCAACATTCCCCCTTTAATAGTTACACTTATAGAAACACATACCCTCCAACTTAACCACTTTAAAATGTAAATGTGTTTTACAATTTTTCGAAATGAGTTACTATATATAACAATCCATCTATTGTACCTTCTAAATGAACCATAAATCACGTCTCTAGGTAAAACTTGTGAGAAGTTATTGCTGGAAAGGTTCAGCTATATTACTTCCTGCTAGAACACTTCCTGTTTTCAGCCATATGACCAGCTTGTAGTCATGTGATCAGCCTCTGCCTGTATGAATAGGCTCCCTTTCTCAGCTGTCAAATTTTTTTTATGTCTGTGCAGGTACTTCCTGTTTTCCACAGAATTAAAGGGACACTATACTGAAAAAATGACTTTGCCTCATCTTAATCTATAATTGAATACATGTAAGTAGCACTTACTCTGACTTGCGTGTGTTGCTGCATGCCTTCAATCCAACACACATTTTGTTTAGGAGCAGTATCCCCCCCCTCTTTTAACCACTCCCACTCCCATCTGACCTGACTTTTTTCTCCACAAACCAACTGTCAAGCCTGCACACAACATACAGCAGATCAACTGTCAAATCTCTGTCACCATTCCAGCTACAGTCAAACTACTCACAGAAGAATAGTTTTTGAGAGCAAGGAACCTGATTGAAATATAAGAAGTTTTAGATTGGATATCTAAAGAAATAGGGGGCAGATCAACTAAAAAATGATACAGTGGTGGCTGGGGAAAAATGATAGTTTCCAGTTATGGTCAATTTAAAATAACCTATTTTTCGGTATAGATGTCCTTTAAGTCTTAAGTGAGCATGCTCTGCCCTGAGGTTAAGGGAAAGGAGGAGTCAAGTGATGTCATTCAAGCTACTGGAAGCAGGGAGTTTTAAACATTCACTGCAATATAATTTCTCACAGGCTGCAGCCAGGGCTCATTTTAAAGTTAAGGCTGCAGGCTTTTTTCTCGATATTCTAATTATTTAAAGGGGAATATTTAACTGTTGGCAAACCCAAGGTTTTAGGTTCAAAAGCAAACTCGGGTTAAAAAGCCATTAGTCCTGTGTCCCATTTAGCAGACCTACGATTCCCAACTATAACGTGTGTAAAGCAGATATCAATACACTGTAAGCCCCAATCCCCTCCACATTCAACAGAGGGGCTAATGGAAAATCCTCTGCACCTCACGAGCCTTTCCCAAGGTTATGTAAAGGGGATATTTAGAATATAAAGGACCGGCTGTGTTATAAATCGCTATAACTGAATCTCCCTCTACCCTTTAATCTTCTATTCCCACCCCAGAGTTTCCTGGTAAATAAACATCGAGGATGAACACAGGCGTGGAACTTTGGTATAAATCAGCTGGTCTCAGCCAACAGGCCACTCGGTGGCAATAAAAGGCGAAATTCCATTTGTACGGAGGACTCCTTGGGGGATATTCAAGTTCCTCTAATGGACCATCATTGATCTAAACCCTCCGCTTAAAGCAAAAACCTGCAAACGGCTCCAGCAATAAAGGAGAGTTTAGTAAAAAGGGTCAATCTGGCGTTTTAACTCCGACTGGTTAAAATCATCGACGGTTATTAAAGGGGAAGAAACCATGAGGGGTCACAGACACAATGAATAAGGCAGCAGCTAACAAAATAACATTTAAAGATCAGGATGCCAAGTACGGGGGTGCAGTGGAAAATCTAGACCAGATTATTGGTATGCACGCCATCACATGACAAGGCTACAAGCAAATTAAAAGTCTCATCAGACTTTTAATTTATGCTGTACCTTTATTAGGCCACACCCACTTTCCCTTATACCACACCCCTCTCCCCACCATATTATTATACCATTTATAATAATTTATAATTATCAATTAACACCGTTTAATCTACATTCCAATATTGTTTTTGTTAATTCTACGGTAGAATATCCTTCCAGTTTGTCATGGTTTTGAGCCTTAATCTTACAATCCAATCAGGTTTTATTTCTATGTTCCATTGAGTATTTTTATTTTACTGTCCCTTTAATACACCCAGCTGTGATCCTCACAATAAACAACAATACCTGCACTTAAAATAGAACCAAAAACATCTGTTAGAACCATCATCTATCCAGTCTAAACATCTCCAATTCTAAATCTGATTATCCTCGGAACATATGGTGCCAGCTACAAAGATGGTTCCCTAATGCACACGTGTAACTTATTGGGCATGTGTGAGGTCACTGTGTGGTTCTCCCTTTATACAGAATAAAAGACCTGTGTGTCACTTTACAGGGGATCCCACCTGAGTCCCCCCCCGGGACTCACAATCATTGCACAAATCTAATTTAGTTTGGGTAAGAGAGACTGTCTACTGCCACCTCTGTCTGTTCCCAATCTAATCTTTATGGTGCTTGGAATTGCCAATTAAAATGATGCATTCCGTGCCCTATTCTAAGTAACCAAAGATACAGCAGTTTGATGTCAGTAAAATCCCTCACTACAGCATGTCTTGTAGTAGGTACTTTTACAAAAGATATAAAGTATTAATAAGACAGCTCCGCACACTGAACATGTAGTGGGAATTATATGACACATGGGTTAGTTATAGACCTCCCAGCAGTTACACATGGGTTAGTTATAGACCTCCCAGCAGTTACACATGGGTTAGTTATAGACCTCCCAGCAGTTACACATGGGTTAGTTATAGACCTCCCAGCATACCACATGGGTAGTTATAGCTCCCGCAGTTCACATGGTTAGTTATTTAGACCTCCAGAGTTAACACATGGATAGTTTATAGACCTCCCAGCATTACACATGGGTTAGTTATAGACCTCCAGCAGAACACATGGGTTAGTTATAGACCTCCCAGCAGTTACACATGGGTTAGTTATAGACCTCCCAGCAGTTACACATGGGTAGTTATAGACCTCCCAGCAGTTACACATGGGTTAGTATAGACCTCAGCAGTTACACATGGGTTAGTATGACCTCCCAGCAGTTACACGGGTTAGTTAAGACCCCCAGCAGTACACATGGGTTAGTTATAGACCTCCCAGCAGTTACACATGGGTTAGTTATAGACCTCCCAGCAGTTACACATGGGTTAGTTATAGACCTCCCAGCAGTTACACATGGGTTAGTTATAGACCTCCCAGCAGTTACACATGGGTTAGTTTAGACCTCCAGCAGTTACCATGGTAGTAGACTCCAGCAGTACAATGGGTAGTTAAGACTCCCAGCAGTTACACATGGGTTAGTTTAGACCTCCCAGCAGTTACACATGGGTTAGTTATAGACCTCCCAGCAGTTACACATGGGTTAGTTATAGACCTCCCAGCAGTTACACATGGGTTAGTTATAGACCTCCGCAGTTACACATGGGTTAGTTATAGACCTCCGAGCAGTTACACATGGGTTAGTTATAGACCTCCGAGCAGTTACACATGGGTTAGTTAAGACCTCCCAGCAGTTACACATGGGGTTAGTTAGACCTCCCAGCAGTTACACATGGGTTAGTTAAGACCTCCCAGCAGTTACACATGGTAGTTAAGACCTCCAGCAGTTAACAGGGTTAGTTATAGACCTCCCAGCAGTTACACATGGGTTAGTTATAGACCCCCAGCAGTTACACATGGGTTAGTTTAGACCTCTGCAGTTACCAGGGTTAGTTAAGACCTCCCAGCAGTTACACATGGGTTAGTTAAGACCTCCAGCAGTTACACATGGGTTAGTTATAGACCTCCCAGCAGTTACACATGGGTTAGTTAAGACCTCCCAGCAGTTACACATGGGTTAGTTAAGACCTCCCAGCAGTTACACATGGGTTAGTTAAGACCTCCCGCGTTACACATGGGTTGTTAGACCTCAGCAGTTCACATGGGTTAGTTATAAACCTCCCCAGCAGTTACACATGGGTTAGTTATAGACCTCCCAGTGGTTACACACTGGGTTAGTTATAGACCTCCCAGCAGTTACACATGGGTTAGTTATAGACCTCCCAGCAGTTACACATGGGTTAGTTATAGACCTCCCAGCAGTTACACATGGGTTAGTTAAGACCTCCCAGCAGTTACACAAGGTTAGTTATAGACCTCCAGCAGACATGGTTAGTAAGACCTCCCAGCAGTTACACATGGGTTAGTTAAGACCTCCCAGCAGTTACACATGGTTAGTTATAGACCTCCAGCAGTTACACATGGGTTAGTTATAAGACCTCCCAGCAGTTACACATGGGTTAGTTTATAGACCTCCCAGCAGTTCACGTTAACATGGGTTAGTTAAGACCTCCCAGCAGTTACACATGGGTTAGTTATAGACCTCCAGCAGTTACACATGGGTTAGTTATAGACCTCCAGCAGTTACACAGGGTAGTATAGACCTCCAGCAGTTACACATGGGTTAGTTAAGACCTCCAGCAGTTACACATGGGTTATTATAGACCTCCCAGCAGTTACACATGGGTTAGTTATAGACCTCCCAGCAGTTACACATGGTTAGTTATAGACCTCCCAGCAGTTACACATGGGTTAGTTATAACCTCCCAGCAGTTACACATGGGTTAGTTATAGACCTCCACAGTTACACATGGTTAGTTATAGACCTCCCAGCAGTTACACATGGGTTAGTTATAGACCTCCAGCAGTTACACATGGGTTAGTTAAGACCTCCCAGCAGTTACACATGGGTTAGTTAAGACCTCCCAGCAGTTACACATGGGTTAGTTATAGACCTCCCAGCAGTTAACATGGGTTAGTTATAGACCTCCCAGCAGTTACACATGGGTTAGTTATAGACCTCCCAGCAGTTACACATGGGTTAGTTATAGACCTCCCAGCAGTTACACATGGGTTAGTTATAAACCTCCCAGCAGTTACACATGGGTTAGTTATAGACCTCCCAGCAGTTACACATGGGTTAGTTATAGACCTCCCAGCAGTTACACAGGGTTAGTTATAGAACCTCCCAGCAGTTACACCTGGGTTAGTTTATAGACCTCCCAGCAGTTACACATGGGTTAGTTATAAGACCTCCGCCAGTTACACATGGGTTAGTTATAGACCTCCCAGCAGTTACACATGGGTTAGTTATAAGACCTCCCATGCATTACACATGGTTAGTTATAGACCTCCCAGCAGTTACACATGGGTTAGTTTAAAACCTCCCAGTGGTTACACATGGGTTAGTTATAAGACCTCCCAGGAGTTACACATGGTTAGTTATAGACCTCCCAGCAGTTACACATGGTTTTAGTTATAACCTCCCAGCAGTTACACATGGGTTAGTTATAGACCTCCCAGCAGTTACACATGGGTTAGTTATAGACCTCCCAGCAGTTACACATGGGTTAGTTATAAACCTCCCAGTGGTTACACATGGGTTAGTTATAGACTCCCAGCAGGTACACATGGGTTAGTTATAGACCTCAGCAGTTATACATGGGTTAGTTATAGACCTCCCAGCAGTTACACATGGGTTAGTTATAAACCTCCCAGCAGTTACACATGGGTTAGTTAGTTATAGACCTCCCAGCAGTTACACATGGGTTAGTTATAGACCTCCCAGCAGTTACACATGGTTAGTTATAAACCTCCCAGGGTTACACTGGTTAGTATAGACTCCCAGTTACACATGGGTTAGTTATAGACCTCCCAGCAGTTACACCATGGGTTAGTTATAAACCTCCCAGGTTACACATGGGTTAGTTATAAGACCTCCCAGTGGTTACACATGGGTTAGTTATAACCCCCAGGGTTACACAGGTTTAGTATGACCTCCAGGTTACACAGGGTAGTTATAGACCTCCCCAGAGTTACACATGGGTTAGTTATAGACCTCCCAGCAGTTACACATGGGTTAGTTATAGACCTCCCAGCAGTTACACATGGGTTAGTTTATAGACCTCCCAGCAGTTACACATGGGTTAGTTAAGACCTCCCAGCAGTTACACATGGGTTAGTTATAGACCTCCCAGCAGTTACACATGGGTTAGTTAAGACCTCCCAGCAGTTACACATGGGTTAGTTATAGACCTCCCAGCAGTTACACAGGGTTAGTTATAGACCTCCCGAGTTAACATGGGTTAGTTATAGACCTCCCAGCAGTTACACATGGGTTAGTTATAAACCTCCCAGTGGTTACACATGGGGTAGTTATAAACCTCCCAGAGTTACACATGGGTTAGTTATAAACCTCCCAGTGGTTACACATGGGTTAGTTATAAACCTCCCAGTGGTTACACATGGGTTAGTTATAGACCTCCCAGCAGTTACACATGGGTTAGTTATAGACCTCCCAGAGTTACACATGGGTTAGTTAAGACCTCCCAGCAGTTACACATGGGTTAGTTAAGACCTCCCAGCAGTTACAATGGGTTAGTTAGTATACCTCCCGTGGTTACACATGGGTTAGTTATACTCCCGGTTTACACAGGGTTAGATAAACCTCCCAGTGGTTACACATGGGTTAGTTATAGACCCCAGCAGTTACACATGGGTTAGTTATAGACCTCCACAGTTTACACATGGGTAGTTATAAACCTCCCAGTGGTTACACATGGGTTAGTTATAAACCTCCCAGCAGTTACACATGGGTTAGTTATAAACCTCCCAGTGGTTACACATGGGTTAGTTATAAACCTCCCAGTGGTTACACATGGGTTAGTTCTAAACCTCCCAGTGGTTACACATGGGTTAGTTATAACCTCCCAGTGGTTACACATGGGTTAGTTTATAACCTCCCAGTGGTTACACATGGGTTAGTTATAAACCTCCCAGTGGTTACACATGGGTTAGTTATAGACCCCAGAGTGGTTATACATGGGTTAGTTATAGACCTCCCAGCAGTTACACATGGGTTAGTTATAAACCTCCCAGCAGGTACACATGGGTTAGTTATAGACCTCCCAGCAGTTACACATGGGTTAGTTATAGACCTCCCAGCAGTTACACATGGGTTAGTTATAACCTCCCAGTGGTTACACATGGGTTAGTTATAGACCTCCCAGCAGTTACTGGTTGTATAGACTCCCAGCAGTTACACGGTTAGTTATAGACCTCCCAGCAGTTACACATGGGTTAGTTATAAACCTCCCAGGGTTTACACATGGGTTAGTTATAAACTCCCAGCAGTTACACATGGGTTAGTTCAGACCTCCCAGCAGTACAATGGGTTAGTATAAAAACCCCAGTGGTTACACTGGGTAGTTATAAACCTCCCAGTGGTTACACCTGGGTTAGTATAAAACTCCCGTGTTTACACAAGGGTTAGTTATAGACTCCCAGTGGTACACATGGGTTAGTTATAGACCTCCCAGCAGTTACACATGGGTAGTTATAGAACCTAGCAGTTACACATGGGTTGTTAAGACCTCCCAGCGTTACACATGGGTTAGTTATACCTCCCAGCAGTACACATGGGTTAGTTATAGACCTCCGCAGGTACACATGGGTAGTTATAGACCTCCCAGCAGGTTACACATGGGTTAGTTAACCTCCAGCGTACACATGGTTAGTATAGACCTCCCCAGCAGTTACACATGGGTTAGTTATAGACCTCCAGCCAGTTACACATGGGTTAGTTATAGACCTCCAAGCAGTTACACAGGGTTAGTTATTAAACTCCCAGTGGTACAACATGGGTTAGTTATAAACCTCCCAGCAGTTACACATGGGTTAGTTATAAACCTCCCAGTGGTTACACATGGGTTAGTTATTAGACCTCCCAGCAGTTACACATGGGTTAGTTAAGACCTCCCAGCAGTTACACATGGGTTAGTTAAGACCTCCAGCAGTTACACATGGGTTAGTATAAAACCTCCCAGATGGTACACATGGGTAGTTATAGACCTCCCAGCAGTTACACATGGGTTAGTTATAAACCTCCCAGTGGTTACACAGGGGTAGTTATAAACCTCCCAGTGGTTACACATGGTTAGTTATAGACCTCCAGCAGGGACATGGTAGTTATAGACCTCCCAGCAGTTACACATGGTGTTAGTTATAGACCTCCCAGCAGTTACACATGGGTTAGTTATAGACCTCCAGCGTTACAAATGGTTTAGTTATAGACCTCAGCAGTTAAAATGGTTAGTTAAGACCTCCCAGCAGTTACACATGGGTTAGTTATAGACCTCCCAGCAGGTTACACATGGGTTAGTTAAGACCTCCCAGCAGTACACATGGGTTAGTTAGACCTCCCAGCGTTACACATGGGTAGTTATAGACTCCCAGCGTTTACCATGGTTAGTTATAGACTCCCAGCAGTCACATGGTTATAGACCTCCAGCAGTTACACATGGGTTAGTTAAGACCCTCCAGCAGTTACACATGGGTTAGTTAGACCTCCCAGCAGTTACACATGGGTTAGGTATTACCTCCCAGCAGTTACACATGGGTTAGTTAGAGACCTCCCAGCGGTTACAATGGGTTAGTTAAGACCTCCCAGCAGTTACACATGGGTTAGTTAAGACCTAGCAGTTACACATGGGTTAGTTAGACATCCCAGCAGCTGGTTACATGGGTTAGTTAAGACTCCAGCGGTTACACATGGGTTAGTTAAGACCTCCCAAGCAGTTACACATGGGTTAGTTATAGACTCCCAGCAGTACAAATGGTTAGTTAAGACCTCCAGCCGTTACACATGGGTAGTTAAGACCTCCCAGCAGTTACACATGGGTTAGTTATAAGACCTCCAGCAGTTACACATGGGTTAGTATAGACCTCCCAGCAGTTACAAATGGTTTAGTTATAAACCCCCAGCAGTTACACATGGGTTAGTTAAGACCTCCAGCAGTTACACACATGGGTTAGTTAAGACCTCCAGCAGTTACACAAGGTTTAGACCTCCCAGCAGTTACACATGGGTTAGTTAAGACCTCCCAGCGGTTATATATGGGTTAGTTAAGACCTCCCAGCGGTTACACATGGGTTAGTTAAGACCTCCAGCAGTTACACATAGGTTAGTTAAGACCTCCCAGCAGTTACACATAGGGTTAGTTAAGACCTCCCAGCAGTTACACATGGGTAGTTAAGACCTCCAGCAGTTCACATGGGTTAGTTTTAGACTCCCGCAGCGTTAACAAGGTTAGTATAGACCTCCAGCAGTTACACAAGGTTAGTTAGACCTCCCAGCGTACACATGGGTTATTAGACCTCCACAGTTACACATGGGTTATTTAAGACCTCCCAGCAGTTACATAGGTTAGTAAGACTTCCAGCAGCTACACATGGGTTAGTTAAGACTCCCAGCAGTTACAACATGGGTAGTTAAGACCTCCCAGCAGGTACACATGGGTAGTTAGACCTCCCAGCAGTTACACATGGGTTAGTCAAGACCTCCCAGCAGTTACAATGGGTTAGTTAAGACCTCCCAGCAGTTACACATGGGTTAGTTAAGACCTCCCCACAGTTACACATGGGTTAGTTAAGACCTCCCAGCAGTTACACATGGGTTAGTTATAGACCTCCCAGCAATTCACATGGGTTAGTTATAGACCTCCCAGCAAGGTTACACAGGGTTAGTATAGGACCCCCAGCAGTTACACATGGGTCAGTTAAGACCTCCCAGCAGTTAGACATGGGTCAATTAAGACCTCCCAGCAGTTACACATGAGTTAGTTAAGACCTCCCAGCAGTTACACATGGGTTAGTTATAGACCTCCCAGCAGTTACACATGGGTTAGTTTAAGACCTCCCAGTGGTTACCATGGGTTAGGTATAGACCTCCCAGTGGTTATACATGGGTTAGTTATAGACCTCCCAGCAGTTAACATGGGTTAGTTATAAACCTCCCAGCAATTACACATGGGTTAGTTAGTTATAGACCTCCCAGCGTTACACATGGGTTTAGTTATAGACCTCCCAGCAGTTACACATGGGTTAGTTATAGGCCTCCCAGCAGTTACACATGGGTTAGTTAAGACCTCCCAGCAGTTACACATGGGTTAGTTAAGACCTCCCAGCAGTTACACATGGGTTAGTTAGTAGATCCCAGCAGTTACACATGGGTAGTTAGACCTCCCAGCAGTTACCACTGGGTTAGTTATAGACCTCCCAGCAGTTACACATGGGTTAGTTAAGACCTCCCAGCAGTTACACATGGGTTAGTTAAGACCTCCCAGCCGTTACACATGGGTTAGTTAAGACTTCCCAGCAGTTACACATGGGTTAGTTATAAACCTCCCAGCAGTTACACATGGGTTAGTTAAGACCTCCCAGCAGTTACAACATGGGTAGTTAAGACCTCCCAGCAGTTTACACAGGGTTGTTAGAACCTCCCAGCGGTTAAATGGGTTAGTTAAGACCTCCCAGCGGTTACACATGGGTTAGGTAAGACCTCCAGCAGTTACAATGGTTAGTTACACCCCAGCGTTACACATGGGTTAGTTAAACCTCCCAGCAGTTACACATGGGTCAGTTAAGACCTCCCAGCAGTACACATGGGTTAGTTATAGACCTCCAGCAGTTACACAAGGTTAGTTATAGACCTCCCAGCAGGTACACATGGGTTAGTTAAGACCTCCCAGCAGTTACACATGGTTAGTTAAGAACTCCAGCACGTTACACAAGGGTAGTTATAGACTCCCAGCAGTTACACATGGGTTAGTTAAGACCTCCCAGCAGCGAGTTACACATGGGTTAGTTAAGACTCCATCAGTGTACACATGGGTTAGTTAAGACCCCCAGCGTTACACATAGGTTAGTCAAGACTCCCAGCAGTACACAATGGGTTAGTTAAGACCTCCCAGCAGTTACACATGGGTTAGTTAAGACCTCCCCGCAGTTACACATGGGTTAGTTAAGACCTCCCAGCAGTTCCACATGGGTTAGTCGAGACCTCCCAGCAGTTACACATGGGTTAGTTAAGACCTCCCAGCAGTTACACATGGGTTAGTTAAGACCTCCAGCAGTTACACATGGGTTAGTTAAGACCTCCCAGCAGTTACACATGGGTTAGTTTAGACCTCCCAGCAGTTACACATGGGTTAGTTAAGACCTCCCAGCAGTTACACATGGGTTAGTATAGACCTCCCAGCAGTTACACATGGGTTAGTTATAGACCTCCCAGCAGTTACACATCGGTCAGTTAAGACCTCCCAGCAGTTAGACATGGGTCAATTAAGACCTCCCAGCAGTTACACATGAGTTAGTTAAGACCTCTCAGCAGTTACACATGGGTTAGTTATAGACCTCCCAGCAGTTACACATGGGTTAGTTATAGACTTCCAGTACACTGGGTTAGTATGCCCCAGAGTGGTTATACATGGGTTAGTTTAGAATCCAGCAGTTAAACATGGGTTAGTTATAAACCTCCCAGCAGTACACATGGTTAGTATTATTAGACCTACCAGGGTTACAAGGTTAGTTATAGACCTCCCAGCAGTTACACATGGGTTAGTTAAGCTCCAGCAGTTCACAGGGGTTAGTTAAGACCTCCCCAGCAGTTACACATGGGTTAGTTATAGACCTCCAGCAGTTACACAGGGTTAGTTAAGACCTCCAGCAGTTACACAAGGTTTAGTTATAGACCTCCCAGCAGTTACACATGGGTTAGTTAAGACCTCCCAGCAGTTACACATGGGTTAGTTAAGACCTCCCAGCAGTTACACAAGGTATAGTTATAGACCTCCCAGCAGTTACACATGGGTTAGTTAAGACCCCAGCAGTACACATGGGTTAGTTAAGACCTCCAGCAGTACACATGCGTTAGTTATAGACCTCCCAGCAGTTACACAAAGGTTAGTTATAGACCTCCCAGCAGTTACACTGGGTTAGTTAAGACCTCCCAGCAGTTACACATGGGTTAGTTAAGACCTCCCAGCAGTTACACATGGGTTAGTAAGACCTCCAGCAGTTTACACATGGGTTAGTCAGGACCTCCCAGCAGTTACACATGGGTTAGTTAAGACCTCCCAGCAGTTACACATGGGTTAGTTAAGACCTCCCAGCAGTTACACATGGGTTAGTTAAGATCTCCCAGCAGTTACACATGGGTTAGTTATAGAACTCCCGCAGTTAAACATGGGTTAGTTATAGACCTCCAGCAGTTACACAAGGTTAGTTATAGACCTCCCAGCAGTTACACATGGGTTGTTATAGACCTCCGCAGTTACACATGGGTTAGTTAGACCTCCCAGCAGCTACACATGCGGTAGTTATAGACCTCCCGCAGTTACACAAGGTTTGTAGTTTAGTTATAGACCTCCCAGCAGTTACAAATGGGTTAGTTATAGACCTCCCAGCAGTTACAACATGGGTTAGTTAAGACCTCCCAGCAGTTACACATGGGTTAGTTAAAGACCTCCCAGCAGTTAACAGGGTTTGGTTAGTCAGGACCCCAAGCAGTTACACATGGGTTAGTTAAGACCTCCCAGCAGTATACACATGGGTTAGTATAGACCTCCCAGCAGTTACACATGGGTAGTATAGACTCCCAGCAGTACACATGGGTTAGTTAGACCTCCAGCAGTTACACATGGGTTAGTTAGACCTCCCAGCAGTTACACAGGTTAGTTATAGACTCCGAGCAGTTACACATGGGTTAGTTATAGACACTCCCAGCAGTTACACAGGGTTAGTTAAGACCTCCCAGCAGTTACACATGGGTTAGTTTATAGACCTCCCAGCAGTTACACATGGGTTAGTAGACCTCCCAGCAGTTACACATGGTTAGTTAAGACCTCCCAGCAGTTACACATGGGTTAGTTAAGACCTCCAGCAGTTACACATGGGTTAGTTAAGACCTCCCAGCAGTTACACATGGGTTAGTTAAGACCTCCAGCAGTTACACATGGGTTAGTTATAGGACTCCCAGCAGTTACAAAGGGGTGAGTAAGACCTCCCAGCAGTTACACATGGGGTAGTTATAGACCTCCAGCGTTACACATGGGTTAGTTATAGACTCCCAGCAGTACACAGGGTTAGTTATAGACCCTCCAGCAGTTAACACATGGTTAGTTAAGACCTCCCAGCAGTTACACATGGGTAATAAGAAGCTCCCAGCAGTTACACATGGGTTAGTTATAGACCCCAGCAGTACACATGGGTAGTTATAGACCTCCCAGCAGTTACAATGAGGTAGTTAAGACCTCCCAGCAGTTACACATGGGTTAGTTAGACCTACCAGCGTTCAGTTACCATGGGTTAGTTATAGACCTCCCACAGTTACACATGGGTTAGTTATAGGACCTCCCAGCAGTACACAGGGATAGTTATAGGACTGCCAGGCAGTTACACATGGGAATGTTTATAGACCTCTGGCAGTTACCAACATGGGTTAGTTAAGACCTCCCAGCAGTTACACATGGGTTAGTTAAGACCTCCCAGCAGTTACACATGGGTTAGTTAAGACCTCCCAGCAGTTACACATGGGATAGTTATAGACCTCCCAGCAGTTACACATGAGTTAGTTAAGACCTCCCAGCAGTTACACATGGGTTAGTTATAGACCTCCCAGCAGTTACACATGGGTTAGTTATAGACCTCCAAGCAGTTACACATGGGTTAGTTAAGACCTCCCAGCAGTTACACATGGGTTAGTTATAGACCTCCAAGCAGTTACCTACAGTAGGTTCATAACCAGGAGGAACCCTAGAGCGATGTTTGTAATGCAAACAAGTTGCCTAAAATAGAACTTGGTGGAAGAGATAATGGGAAATGCGGAGAGCGAGGAGAAACGATTCATAAAATTCACTTGTGATCCGGCCAGGAAAATGTCAGAAATGTGTGGACGGGATTTCCAGATTGTTATGTGCTGAGCGGCCTGAGAGGGAAGGGTCAGTGGGGGTTGGTAATGTCACAGCTACAGAATGACCACTGGACCTCGCTCCATCCAACTGGCTTCTCACCCACCTGGACACCATAGGGTAAAGCCTATGGGAAACTTCCCATTCAAACAATGTATTGCTTTTAAAGGTCAACCATTTACATGAAAATTGTATATAGGTAAATATCTGAAAGATATTAGATGCTATGGTCACAGTTGTATGATCTGCGGGTTGTACGGTAGTCAGGCCATGTATGGAAGATTGCCCAATATTCCTATCGAGCCAGTTAATGGCTGGTAATAGCGTCTATACCCACCTTTACCTGCTACCCCTCTTCCTGGTCCTTCAGGTGAGCAACTGTCAGCCATGGAAACAACAGGTGACAGCTCAGCTAATGACTAAATGCTATTATCCTAGCTACCTCCTGTGAGCACGAGCAAGCTCAATGCGAACTCAGAAAGCTTGGACAGGAGGCTGAAATCTTTTGAGAGGCATAGGGAAGAGGGAGAGCATCATTTTGCTGCGTAACAGGTTAGTCTTGGAATAGCCATTTAAGGTGATCTCATTATAGGATTAGAAAGAAATGAAAATCTTTCGCTAGAGAAAACAGTCCAGTCACCTCCTCATTCCTCTATCAGGACAAACAACGTATCTCATCAGATGCTCCTCTCTCTCCTTGGTTGAAGCACACTTTACATGCAATGATCCTTATGGTACAATAGTGATATCCTAATATTGTACCACTGTCAGAGCGTGGTCAGTGTATCAGGGTGTGGGATGAACCCCAAGGGAATAAGACTTAGCACGATATACCAGGGAATGTGAAAGTGTGACTATCACCTTCTACATATGTCAATGTATTTTCATGGGGGCCAAAATGTGGAAGGGTGGTCTACAGCGGTCCTGAGACTATTATTACAGACACGCACTGGACCAAATGGGTAGGACTAGTAGATAGACACTCTTGTGGTATTACCTCCTGATGTTCCCTCCTCTGACCTATTTATTTATTGATCCAAGAATGATTGTAAAATGATAAAAGGAGGTACATCACACAGTGTATGGTCCATGTAACAACAAGAACACGACACACAACAGCAAGCAAACAGACAAGGCAGAAAATGTTAACAATGTTAAAAAAAGCTACAACATAACACAAGTATTTCTACCCCGGCACATTGTAGTTGGCGACTTTCCTGAAGATAGTAGGTGCACCATCGTAAGAACATCAAAAAGAGGGAGGCACACTAGAACCGTGTATTATAAATTTATTGTGCAAAACACATACAACACGACAATACAACATAGCTCACGAAACGTTGTGTTGTGTTTCCCAAAAATACACAATTGTAGTGTTTCAACTCTTCTCCTTGATGTTCACGGTCTTCTACTGGTTACCATTAACACCAATAGTCTTTGTCATCGATTGCTTTGAATAATCAGCTTTCTTGGCCTTAAAATAACCTTCCTGTAGTGGGATATTAAAAATGGATATTGGATTCTCTGATAAACACAGATGTAAATGTAGGAAGCCGTGAGTAGCCATAAAAGAACACAGAGTTAAATGTAGCAATGAAATCTCCCGGGGATTATCTGTTCTATCAAGATAGGGAAACTCTACAGATGCTCCCGTCCCTCTAGAGAAATAAACACTTGCATTTTAATATTACCAGCAGCTGGTTCCCATCGAATACCATTGGGATGATTTAACCGCCCACATCAGCAGAATGTGCCCATATAGTCAGAGGAAACATCCTGCCCCTTTTTCAAAAACCTGTTGGAAAGTCCCTACATTCAAAAATATGTCCCAAGACTAAGAAGCCACCATAGATGAGCTAAGACTTTCCAACTGTTTGACCGGTATCCATTAAACCTGATGCTAGTGACTGGCACCCATTCATCTAGATACACTAGAGTAATGTTACAATACCACAACCGTAATAAACATTGGTAAATAAGTCTTTTCACGCCATTTTCCTTGTAATCTCTTGGATCTTCTTCAATGGGACAACAATGAATTTCTAGAATTGTACATAATAAGAGAGGAGTCATGAATATTCTAGATAAACGATGAATATTGGCTGCTTTGCTTCTAGAAGGAAATATCATTGAACAGATCTAGGATCTTTATCACCAGTCACACCCAGGAAAATCCTTGGACCTCTTGAAAACTGACCAGTTTGGTTCAGATCTTAGTAGGGATATTAAAACAGAAGGTTCCCAAGGGAAATAGCTCTGCACTTTTCTAATTGCACAAGGAAGGTGAACACAGGGAAGAACAGAAATAAGAAAGGATGGACCCCCTCTCCTGCCACCAACATGGCTGCACCAATAACTATCCACTAACTCAGAAGATACTACCATACTACAACCATATTATGCTTGGCAGATACATGGGGCACCTAAACTATTCATCAGATAACACTGCCAAGGGTCAGTGTGTTTCCAATTCACAATACTCGCCTCTATATCATATCCTTCCTCTCCTGCCAAGATTCATCTTCATAAACATCTCATTGTCCCGTTAGATTGTAAGCTCTTCAGGCCACAGAGAAAACACTCCATTGTACTTCTAGATTCACTGAGCTCTTTCCAATAGATTAGAAAATATGACTGTGTATCCATAATCAGTCCCTAACGTATCACAGCCCCATTACATAATAACATATAAACATCCTTTCATCTGGTGATTATTTTTCTATATTTTATTCTGACTGTGGACTCACCGGGGATTAGGTAATAGACTAAACTGTATCTATTTTTATCAGTTAACACTAGTCTCTATCTGCCTGGGATGTAAACATTCCTAAACATGAATCAAAAGGTTCCACAAAAATAATTCCCCAACCCAATAATCCCAGAGGGGCAATAGAAAATATTATTATAAAACCATCACTGAAATAACAAGTGTTATGTTTAACTTCCCCTTTAATCTTCACACAGGTCTAAATTCAGAAAACAGAAACTAAAGCCAGATATCGACCAATCTCCTTCCCCTCTTTAAATGCATATTATGGGATGCGAGAGATAACGTAATAGGTTTAGAGTGTCTGCAATAAATTATAATGTGAAGTATAAATCAGTAACGTAGCGTCTACAGCCTGGATTTATTGTACTAACCCAGTGTATATTACTGTATATTAATGTAATGTCTTCCCCAAGTGTGACAACAGACACAAGGTGTGATTTGTGTTGAATTCAGGGTCACTAAAAAGCAAAGAATTAAACATCTTATATTATCAACAGTATTTACCTATTATGGTAAGAAATGTGTAGATACAGTCTGTATTTCATATTAATAGACCTGTCCCCATTTACATAGACCTAGCCTTATTAACATAGACCTACCCTCATTAACATATACCTGCCTCCATTTACATAGGAATGGATACAGTCTGTAATTCATATTAATAGACCTGTCCCCATTTACATAGACCTAGCCTTATTAACATATACCTGCCTCCATTTACATAGGACTGTCTCCATGTACATAGACCTACCCTCATTAACATGTACCTACCCTCATTAACATATACCTGCCTCCATTTACATAGGAATGGATACAGTCTGTATTTCATATTAATAGACCTGTTTCCATTTACATACACTTACCCTCATTAACATATACCTGCCTCCATTTACATAGGACTGCCTCCATGTACATAGACCTACTCTCATTAACATAGACCTACCCTCATTAACATATACATGCCTCCATTTACATAGGAATGGATACATCTGTATTTCATATTAATAGACCTGTCCCTATTTACATAGACCTACCCTCATTAACATATACCTGCCTCCATTTACATAGGACTGCCTCCATGTATATAGAACTACCCTCATTAACATAGACCTACCCTCATTAACATATACCTGCCTCCATTTACATGGGAATGGATACAGTCTGTATTTCATATTAATACACCTGTCCCCATTTACATAGACCTAGCATTATTAACATATACCTGCCTCCATTTACATAGGACTGCCTCCATGTACATAGACCTACCCTCATTGACATAGACCTACCCTCATTAACATATACCTGCCTATATTTACATAGACCTACCCTCATAAACATGCACCTGCCTCCATTTACATAGGACTGCCTCCATATTTACATAGGACTGCCTCCATTTACATAGGACTGCCTCCATATTTACATAGGACTGCCTCCATTTACATAGGAATGCCTCCAAGTACATAGACCTACCCCCATTAACACATACCTGTTTCCATTTACAAAGACCTGCCCCATTTACAGAGTTCTTTCCATTTACATAGACCTGCCTCCATGTACATAGACCTGCCCTATTTAAAGAGACCTGACACATTTACATATACAAGACACCATTCACATAGGACTGCCCCGATTTACAAGACCTATTACAATTTATACATGGCTGACCCTATTTATCAGAACTGCACTTTAATATCCTTTATATCAGAATGTGCAATGGTCAATGCAGAACTGCAACTATCTGCAGCTAGAAGGGAATTGTAAAAAATACCAAAAAATTTTACATTTATAGATTTATATAATACGCACCCATATAAACAAACTTTACTGTCTAAGGGAAACAATATGGCAGCTCCCAACCATAAATACAAATATACAGAGAAGGAATGTTCTGTACACACAATAAGCTATACCCTCATACTGTACTGTAAGAGAAACACTATGGCAGCTCCCACCCATATGTATAAATATAAATATACAGAGAAGGAATGTTCTGTACACACAATAAGCTATACTCTCATACTGTACTGTCTTAGGGAAACAATATGGTAGCTCCCACCCATATGTATAAATATAAATATACAGAGAAGGAATGTACTGTACACACAATAAGATATACCCTCATACTGTACTGTCTAAGGGAAACACTATGGTAGCTCCCACCCATATATATATAAATATAAATATACAAAGAAGGAATGTTCTGTACACATAATAAGCTATACCCTCATACTGTACTGTCTAAGGGAAACAATATGGCCGCTCCCAACCATATATATAAATCTAAATATACAGAGAAGGAATGTTCTGTACACACAATAAGCTGATTACCCCACTGATCATAACTGATACTGTCTAACAGGGAACAATATGGCAGCTCCCACCCATATGTATAAATATACAGAGAAGGAATGTTCTGTACACACAATAAGCTATACCCTCATACTGTACTGTCTAAGGGAAACAATATGGCAGCTCCCACCCATATGTATAAATATAAATATACAGAGAAGGAATGTTCTGTACCACAATAGCTATAACCCTCATACTGTACCGTCTAAAGGAAACAATATGGCAGCTCCCACCTATGTATACAATATACAGAGAAGGTATGTTCTGTACACACAATAAGCTATACCCTCATACTGTACGTGTCTAAGGAAACAATATGGCAGCTCCCACCATATTAATACATCTAAATTACAGAGATGGAAGGTTCTGTACACACAATAATATATACCCTCATACTGTAACTGTCTTAAGGGAAACAATATGGCAGCTACCACCATATATATAAATCTAAATATACAAGAAGGAATGTTCTGTACAACAATAAGCTATACCCTCATACTGTACTGTCTAAGGGAAACCATGGCACTCCCACCCATATGTATAAATATCATAGAAGGGTGTTGTGTACACACAATAGCTATACCCTCATACTGTACTGCTAAGGAAACCTATGGCAGCTCCCCACCCATATGTATAATATAACAGAGAAGAAGTTTCTGTACAACAAAGCTATAATACCCTATACTGTACTGTCTAATGGAAACAATATGGCAGATCCCACCCACATGTATAAATACACAAAGAAGGAATGTTCTGTACACACAATAAGCTATACCCTCATACTGTACCGTCTAAGGGAAACAATATGGCAGATCCCACCCACATGTATAAATATACAAAGAAGGAATGTTCTGTACACACAATAAGCTATACCCTCATACTGTACTGTCTAAGGGAACAATATGGCAGCTCCCACCCATATGTATAAATATAAATATACAGAGAAGGAATGTTCTGTACACACCAATAAAGCTATACCCTCATACTGTACTGTCTAAGGGAAACAAATAGCAGGCTTCCATCCATATGTATAAATATACAAAGATTCAAGGAATGTCTGTACACACAATAAGCTATACCCTCATACTGTACTGTCTAAGGGAAACAATATGGCAGCTCCCAACCATAATACAAATATAACAGAGAAGGAATGTTCTGTACACACAATAAGCTATACCCTCATACTGTACTGTAAAGGAAACACTATGGCAGCTCCCACCATATGTATAACTACAATATACAGAGAAGGAATGTTTCTGTACATACAATAAGCTATACCCTCATACTGTACTGTAAGAGAAACAATATGCAGCTCCCACCCATATGTATAATACAAATATAAGAGAAGGAATGTTCTGTACATACATAAGCTATATCCCTCATACTGTACTGTCTAGGAAACATATGGCAGCTCCCATCCATATGTATAAATATAAATATACATACAGAGAAGGAATGTTCTGTACACCAAATAAACACCCTACACCCTCATACTGTACTGTCTAAGGGAAACCATATGGCAGCTCCCACCATATGTATAAATATACAGAAAGAAGGATGTGTCTGTACTTCAATAAGCTATATCCTCATATTTGTACTGTCTAAGGGAAACAATATGGCAGCTACCCACCCATATGTACAATAAATATACAGAAAAGGAATGTTCTGTACTTACAATAAGCTATATCCTCCTATATGTACTGTCTAAGGAACACTATGGCAGCTCCCCCCCTATGTATAAATATAAATATACAGAGAAGGAATGTTCTGTACATACAATAAGCTATACCCTCATACTGTACTGTCTAAGCGATACAATATGGCAGCTCCCACCCATATGTATAAATATACAGAGAAGGAATGTTCTGTACATACAATAAGCTTTTCCCCTTATACTGTACTGTCTAAGCGATACAATATGGCAGCTCCCACCCATATGTATAAATATAAATATACAGAGAAGGAATGTTCTGTACATACAATAAGCTATACCCTCATACTGTACTGTCTAAGGGAAACAATATGGCAGCCATATGTATAATTACAGATGTACAGTGATGAAATGTTCTGTGCCCACTATACTGTATCCCCTCATACTGTATTGTGTGTCTGTTCAGCTACTAAAATGAGAACCCCCTGCATATTAATCTACTATAAAGTTCATCTCATGCATAAGAAATGTTTTTCCTTAAAGGGCAGGGATATTTAATTTTCTCTGATAACTCTTTGAACATTCCAAATGAAATATTTTAATAGATCACTGGTGTTTGTCATTGACAAACTTTCATTATAACATTATATGTAATATAATATAACATGTAATATATCACACAATATGTTACATAATATATAGTATAATATATGTAATAAAATATAATATGTAATGTAATATATAATATAATATGTAACAAAATGTAATATAATATATAATATTATAATCTTGCAGCTAATTTGTTTCTCATGTCATCAGTTTAATGATGTCATAAGTGTCACGTGACTCACTGAAACTTGTTTAAGAAATCAATGTACCCATGTATTGTAAAATATAAGTGTATAATAAGTCACCATAGATTAGGTTACATGAATTGTATGAAAGAACTTATACGGTTGTTTATATATCTGTCTCTGTGTTCATAGCAATTTACACATCAATAAAAATAATAACTGGAAAATGAAGGTTTATTAGAACTACAAATCCCAGCATGCATGCATCAGCTGCTGCAGCAGGAATGTAGTGAATTGTCAGACCCACGGCTTTTATAGTAAATAAGATATTGCTACAATAGTTCCAAACATTATAAACCCATGTTCTGTATTGGACGTGATCCGGTTTCATTACCAGTAGTAAGTTGCCCTTTAATGTGAGTGTTCCTTTAAGGAATGTCCCGTGTGACCTGGTATTGAAGGTAACGGTGATGTTCTACTGGTCTCTTCCCTTGATAGGTCACCCACCCGCATGATAACTCCCGCCCCAGTGCCTGCCTGCTGTACCCACGGCTGGGGGCACATACTGGGCACAATAATCTGCCAATACATACTGCTGGGCACAATAATCTGCCAATACACACTGCTGGGTACAATAATCTGCCAATACACACTGCTGGGCACAATAATCTGCCAATACACACTGCTGGGTACAATAATCTGCCAATACACACAGCTGGGCACAATAATCTGCCAATACACACTGCTGGGCACAATAATCTGCCAATACACACAGCTGGGTACAATAATCTGCCAATACACACTGCTGGGCACAGTAATCTGCCAATACACACTGCTGGGCACAGTAATCTGCCAATACACACTGCTGGGTACAATAATCTGCCAATACACACAGCTGGGTACAATAATCTGCCAATACACACTGCTGGGCACAGTAATCTGCCAATACACACTGCTGGGCACAGTAATCTGCCAATACACACTGCGTCATAGGGGAAGGCAGAGATCAGAGGGACAGACTTAACCACAGATAGAGTGAGATAATCTAACATCAACTCACAAGGATTTACTGACCCACTTCTTAAGGAATCCCATAAAGATGGCGCCAGACACAAAGGAGTTATTAACCTCTTAACAACCAGGGGCTAATTGCTACTTAAAGGAGCAGTTCTCTATGCACATAGCATTGATTTGGGGACTTTCTTTCTTTCTTTGCACAAGATGAAAGCACCAGTTTAATTCCCCATCTAAACTGTGATCCACTGGATAAATATGGATAATATACGAGCCTGGAAACTGGAGCTTCATTCGTTGTTTTAAGTATTAGATTCCTAGTGACCACTTATAATGGGAATTGCAGATGGTGGGGGTTTAAATTGTTTATATCTTAACATTGTTTCATGTCCATTTATTTAAGGAAAATGTCAGTGTAAAACACATTTTTAGCCCAGAAACTGTAATGTAAAATAACAAATCTCTTGGCTTTCTCTTTTTTTCTCATCTGAGATAAACCTGTGTGGAATCAACTCCTTAAGTCACTTTAAGTCCCTCCCCCTCCGTAAGTCACTGACCAAGACGTGCCCAGTGCGCGTCAACCCAGGAGAGAAGATCAGGCCTTGTCCAATGAAATACTTTGTATCTCTGTGTTTAGGGGAGGTGGAATTAGTGAAAATAACGGGGACTGTTGGCCAGGGGAGGAAGGGGAAGTGTAAAGTTGTAGTTCCACAGTCACTTAATTCAATGAATGGCCATTCAGCCAGGGAGAATGTTTACCATGGGACTGGAACAGACGGACACATCTACATTTTCTCTTTCACCATTAAACGTTTGGTGAATTTTGTTTCTTTTATACACAACGTTTATAAAAGAAACAACATTTTTATTTTAAATTTATTTAACATTTTTCAGTATTGAATCTTTATCTGCGGAATTATTTATTATTTATCGTATTAGTTCCCCTGAACGGCACCACATTGCTCTTCCCTGGCAAAATAGTAACATCTCCTCCATAGACTTACCAGGTAAAACACATCATGGGAAATGTCAGTCAACTCCTATATACAGTATGGATGTGGGGTATTAATGTGCGGTTCGTAAGTGGGGTTGCACGTGAGGTATACATGTGAGGTGTGCATGTGTGGTGTGCATGTGTGGTGTGCATGTGAGGTGTTCATGTGAGGTGTGCATGTGAGGTGTGCATGTGAGGTATCCATGTGAGATATGCATGTGAGGTATGCATGTATGTGAGGTATGCATGTAAGGGTATGTATGTGAGTTATGCATGTGAGGTATGCATGTGAGGTATGTATGTGAGGAATCCATGTGAGGTATGTATGTGAGGTATCCATGTGATGAGGGTGGTGGTGAGAAAGGTTTAGGGGTGCAGGGGGGACCCCAAGAGAGACCCAATGTGTGGGGAGCCAGGAGGTTGTTTGGAAGGGAGGGCGAGACCATTGCTGGGAGTGAGGTGTTTAAGAGAAGGAATGTGGTGAAGATCCGGTGGGTTGGGGATAAAGACAAGACCCCAAACAGAAGCTTTATTGCCAGGCGTTTATTAATGGAGTCAATGGGGTTCACTGTAAATGACGTATTCGCTCTGATCAGCCAATCAGAGACGGAGTTTGATGTGAGTTTTAAACTGTCCCAGGGATTGGAGGCGTTTTGGTGTAAATATGGGGAATTGAAAAGATCCTCAATGTGGGAAGGTTTCCAGGTGATTTCAATCACAAAGCCAGAAACTAAAAATGTAACAATCGCCTTTAAAAATGAATCCATCCCACCGGAGGATATCCTGGTCTGGCTAAGGAGGCAGTGCTCGGTCCTGTCCCCACTCACCAAAGTGTATGATGAGGATGGGTTCTGGGCGGGGGGATGGAGAGTCCAGGTGAGACTGTCAGTCACCCATAATGTACCCAGGCACCTACCTATGTCTTTCT
Organism: Hymenochirus boettgeri; assembly: GCA_019447015.1. Classification (NCBI taxonomy): domain Eukaryota; kingdom Metazoa; phylum Chordata; class Amphibia; order Anura; family Pipidae; genus Hymenochirus; species Hymenochirus boettgeri. The sequence continues at coordinate 1,091,418 of CM033470.1, forward strand.
TTATTGGAAGGGAAAGGGGAGTGTGTTATTACCCTGGGCAACCACGCCTGTGTTTTAAATGTGGCTCTAACCGTCACCTAGTGAGTATGTGCACCGTCCAGCGTTGTATAATGTGTGGGGGATTGGGTCACACCAGTAAGGAATGTGACCAGATCAGGTGCAATCTGTGCCTACAGCTTGGCCACTCCCACAATAGGTGCCCCGAGGCCTGGCATAATATCATCAAATCCTGCCCAACCCTGGAAAAGGAACTGACCCCAACCCAAGATCCTTTACAGCCAGAGACCCCCGGGGGAGATGGGGCGAGAGGAGCAGATGAGGTTCAGACATCAGTGGTCAATACTGGGGGAGACAATGAGGGGGAGTGGGAAGTGGTTAAAAGGAGAACCAAGGCTGTAAAGCAGAAACCGACAGTGTTGTCCACTGCCAATAGGTACGAGATCCCAGGTGGGAAAAGCTGGGCAGATTCCTCAGAGGAGGCAGAAGAATTGGAGAGGATGGAGGCTGAGGAGAGGGAGACAGATAAAGATGATGGAGAGGGAGTTGAGTTGGGATCAGACAGCAGTGACAGAGTTAATATGGATATAGAGTTAAAGGGGAAAGGCTGGTATATCATAGACTCCTAGCTCCCAGTACATTATAGACTCCTACCTCCTGGTATATCATAGACCCCTACCTCCCAGTATGTTACAGTGCTGTGTCCCCAAGTGGCGCTATATAAACATATACATACATACTGTATAACTGTATTGTTATAATGTACAGCGCTGTGTCCCCAAGTGGCGCTATATAAATAAACTATACATACATAGAATATTAGAAGACACTGAGCAGGTCCGTATCCATTTAAATGTTCAATGTTCTGGCCTCCATTGACTATTAGAGAAACTCACAAACCTCTGGTATAAATGAGTGCAGGTGTCTTTATTCATGCAAATAAAATGAGACAGTCTCCAGAGTTGTAAAATCCTATAAAGTAAATCTGTATCTGTATGTAGATAATTAGAGATTGGTCTGGATGCCAACACGGAACCCCGGTTCCAAATCCGAAAGATCCATCCGAATCTGGACGGAACCTCCGTATTTGGGGCTTTGGAAAAATTTTCGAAGATTTTCGGATCTTCAAAGCCAGCTTTTTTTGATAATTTTCGAAAATATCTTGAAACAATCGAAAATCCTCAACAATACGTCCGGAGACACACTTCGAGTTTTCGATCGTATTTTCTAAAATCAAACGTTCAAGGCTATTTTCGAAAAATGATCAAAAATAGCCCTGAACGTTCAGAAATCTTTGAAAATACGATCAGAAACTGGAAAGTGGTCTCCGATTGTATTTTCGAGGATTTTCGAACGTTTGAAGATATTTTCAAAAATTAACAAAATAGCTCCGCACATTCAAAATACTTTGAAAATTCGTTCCTTTTCGGATCTTTGGATTTTCCCGAGATCAAGAATCTAAAAACCAGAACGAAAACTAGCAGTTTCGGCCACTCTCTAGTAATTAGTGTTCCAAAGCATTTCGCTGTTGTATTCAGCTAGGGAATATCAAAATCATAGAGTAATTTGTACCGTTTGACTAAAATGCTGATTTGGGGCTTTTTTTTTACATGATATTATGGCTGTTGAATAATAAACTTGATAACGTATCAAAAAATTATTGTCTATTTCTACATCCGCATCACGTAGTACTGTATGTTTAAAGGGTAAGCTAAATCTTGAAAACAGGGTACCTAGCAAGTAGAATAATGACTTTGCCTTTATGATTCCCGTCTGTTTGGTGAGCGTAGAAGAGAAGTAATATCAAGGAAATGTTTTACTACGTGCGTGACTCTTTCTGAAACCATCTATAGAATAAGGGCAAAGCAAAGACAGCATTGGGATAACATTAGGGCAAAGGTCAATTCCTGAAAGCTATTCTACTATAACATGTAGATTGGAGGCTAAAATGGATTTTTTAGGGTCAGTGGTTATAACGATATATAGTTTTAATGTCCGTTTTGGAAAGCAGTAGACAAGGAGAGAGAAATAATTACTAAAAAAAATCCACTTGAATGTCACCTAAATAAAGGTGATACAATAACAAAAAAAAACTGTCCTTACAGAGAAGGAATGTTCTGTACATACAATAAGCTAACCCTCATACTGTACTGTCTAAGGGAAACAATATGGCAGCTCCCACCCATATGTATAAATATAAATATACAGAGAAGGAATGTTCTGTACACACATAAGCTATACCCTCATACTGTACTGTCTAAGGAAAAAATATGGCAGTCACAGCTCCCACCCATATGTATAAATATACAAAGAAGGAAGTTCTGTACACACAATAAGCTATACCCTCATACTGTACTGTCTAAGGGAAACAATATGGCAGCTCCCACCACAGTATAATATAAATATACAGAGAAGGAATGTTCTGTACATACAATAGCTATACCCTCATACTGACTGTCTAAGGGAACAATATGGCAGCTCCACCATATGTATAAAATAAAATACAGAGAAGGAATGTTGTAATACAATAAGCTATACCCTCATACTGTACTGTCTAGGGGAAACAATATGGCAGCTCCACCCCCATGTATTAAATATAAATATACAGAGAAGGAATGTTCTGTACATACAATAAGCTATACCCTCATACTGACTGTCTAAGGGAAAAAATATGGCAGCTCCACCCATATGTATAAATAAATATACAGAGAAGGAATGTTCTGTACAATACAATAAGCTATACCCTCATACTGTACTGTCTAAGGGAAACACTATGGCAGCTTCCAACCCATATAGTATAATAAATATACAGAGAAGGAATGTTCTGTACAACAAAAGCTATACCCTCATACTGTACTGTCTAAGGGAAACAACATGGCAGCTCCACCCCAATGTATAAATATAAATATACAGAGAAGGAATGTTCTGTACACAATAGCTAACCCTCATACTGTACTGTCTAAGGGAAAAAAATATGGCAGCTCCCACCCATATGTATAAATATAAATATACAGAGAAGGAATGTTCTGTACAACACAAAAGCTATACCCTCATACTGTATGTCTAAGGGAAACAATATGGCAGCTCCCACCCATATGTATAAATATAAATATACAGAGAAGGAATGTTCTGTACACACAATAAGCTATACCCTCATACTGTACTGTCTAAGGGAAACAAAAATGGCAGCTCCCACCCTATGTATAATATAAAATACAGAGAAGGAATGTTCTGTACACACAATAAGCTTACCCTCATACTGTACTGTCAAGGGAACACTATGGCAGCTCCCACTCCAATGTAATTAAATATACAGAGAAGGAATGTTCTGTACACACAATAAGCTATACCCTCATACTGTATGTCTAAGGGAAACAATATGGCAGCTCCCCCATATGTATAAATATAAATATACGAGAAGGAATGTTCTGACACACAATAAGCTATACCCTCATACTGTACTGTCTAGGGAAACAATATGGCAGCTCCCACCCAATGTATAAATATAAATATACAGAGAAGGGATGTTCTGTACACACAATAAGCTATACCCTCATACTGTACTGTCTAGGGAAACAATATGGCAGCTCCCACCCATATGTATAAATATAAAATATACAGAGAGGGATGTCTGTACACACAATAAGCTATACCCTCATACTGTACTGTCTAAGGGAAAACTATGGCAGCTCACCTATATGTATAAAAATAATATACAGAGAGGAATGTTCTGTACACACAATAAGCTTTACCCTCATACGTACTGTCTAAGGGAAACAATATGGCAGCTCCCACCTATGTATAATATAAATATACAGAGAAGGAATGTTCTGTACACAATAAGCTATACCCTCATACTGTACTGTCTAAGGGAAACAATATGGCAGCTCCCACCATATGTATAAATATAAATATACAGAGAGGAATGTTCTGTACACACAATAAGCTATACCCTCATACTGTACTTACGGGAAACAATATTGGCAGCTCCCACCCTATGTATAAAAATAAATATACAGAGAAGGATGTTCTGTACACACAATAAGCTATACCCTCACTGTACTGTCTAAGGGAAACACTATGGCAGCTCCCACCATATGTATAAAATAAATATACAGAGAGGATGTTCTGTACACACAATAAGCTTTACCCTCATACTGTACTGTCTAAGGGAAAAATATGGCAGCTCCCACCTTATGTATAAATATACAGAGAAGGAATGTTCTGTTGTACAACAATAAGCTATACCCTCATACTGTACTGTCTAAGGGAAACAATATGGCAGCTCCCACCCAATGTATAAATATAAAATACAGAAAAGGAATTTCTGTACACACAATAGCTATACCCTCATACTGTACTGTCTAAGGGAACAATATGGCAGCTCCCACCCATATGTATAAATACAGAATGGAATGTTCTGTATACACAATAAGCTATACCCTCATTTTACTGTCTAAGGGAAACAATATGCAACTCCCACCCATATGTTAATATAATATACAGAGAAGGAATGTTCTGTACACACAATAAGCTATACCCTCATATCTGTACTGTCTAAGGGAAACAATAGGCAACTCCAACCATATGTTATAAAATATACAGAGAAGAATGTTCTGTACACACAATACAGTATACCCTCATATTGTACTGTCTAAGGGAAACACTATGGCAGCTCCCACTATGTATTAAATACAGAGAAGGAATGTTTATACACAATAAGCTATACCCTCATACTGTTACTGTCTAAGGGAAACACATATGGCAGCTCCCACCCATATGTATAAATATAAATATAAGAAGAAAGAATGTTCTGTACACACAATAAGCTATACCTCATACGTGTACTGTCTAAGGGAAACAATATGGCAGCTCCCACACCATATGTATAAAATACAGAGAAGGAATGTTTGTACACACAATAAGCTATACCCTCATAGTCTACTGTCTAAGGGAAAACAATATGGCAGCTCCCACCCATATGTATAATATATACAGAGAAAGAATGTCTGTACACACAATAAGCTATACCCTCATACTGTACTGTCTAAGGGAAACAATATGGCAGCTCCCACCCATATGTAAATATTTACAGAGAAGGAATGTTCTGTACACACAAAACTATACCCTCATATGTATGTCTAAGGGAAACAATATGGCAACTCACCCATATGTATTAATATACAGAGAAGGAATGTTCTGTAACACAATAAGCTATACCCTCATACTGTACTGTCTAAGGGGAAACAATATGGCAGCTCCCACCCATATGTATAAATATAATATACAGAGAAGGAATGTTCTGTACACACAATAAAAACGATACCCTCATGTATGTGAGGTATGTATGTGAGGTATCCATGTGAGGTATGTATGTGAGGAATCCATGTGAGGAATCCATGTGAGGTATGTATGTGAGGTATCCATGTGAGGTATGTATGTGAGGTATCCATGTGAGGTATCCATGTGAGGTATGTATGTGAGGTATCCATGTGAGGTATTGAGGTATCCATGTGAGGTATGTATGTGAGGTATCCATGTGAGGTATGTATGTGAGGTATGTATGTGAGGTATCCATGTGAGGTATGTATGTGAGGTATCCATGTGAGGTATCGTTGGGGGAACCCATGTATTGTCTTCACCCCAACCTGCTGGGTACAAACATCCTTCAGTTTAGGGATAAAATGCCTCTCATCATTCAGACACATTAGACCTGTAGAAACAATAATTATTTGTTTTCTCTGTCATTTTACTCTTTCTCCTTCACTGAGACACGGATACACAAACATCCATGGTAATACCAGTTCAGGAACTAGTGAGATATCATGTACAGGTCAGTCCGTGTGTCATAGTAAATCCCAGCCTTCTCGCCTTGGTTCAGGTTGGGCAATATAAAAGGTGGCAAGTCTGCCAAGCTGGAACCATATTAAATGAAGAGGGTGGCACAGCTGTGAGACTATTACAGAGACAGCTCCGTACAGCTGATCCTCCGGGGAAAAGGAATGGAAGGTTATCCAGGAGATAGACGGTTTTCATTCACTTTTTCTCCTTCTTCCTCCTGTAGCCCCCCCCTTTTCGTGTATGCGCAATAGGAACAGAAGAAGGAAGGAAATACAATTTTTTGCCTGAGCGCAACTAGATTTTGTAACACGCACTCCTCTAGCCTACTGGAGGAACTGGGTATCCTCTACGCATCCGAGGATTGAGTTGGAAGGACCTTGATAGTCTTCGATTATTATACCCCACACAGCCAGAAGGTATAAGGGGCTCCAAAGTCCAAGAGATACTTGGTTGATGCAGACGCGCGATTTCCGTACAGGGAGGGAAAAGTCCGAAAAACAAAAGGACTTCTGCATTTAATTAACGTTCCCCTCCTCAGTGTTATTAAACCCTCGGAATTTATTCCTGTATTCTTTGTATTGCATATTGTGTCTTGTTGATCAATATTCTGTTCGTAAGGCTAACTTTTGTAAAGTGTTTATGAATAAACCCTAATTCCCCAACCATATGTATAATATTATCAACTATTACAGAGAGGACATGTTATGTACATTTAACAATTTTTTAAGCTATACCCTCCACTACTGTACTGTCTCACCAGGGAAACACCCCTTATGTGCCAGCCCCTCACCCCACCCCATCGGCTATGCATTATACTTATCCGTGTACTCCCTCTCTTTAGGTTATTTTCTATTTGTTTTCTCATGACTTAAAGCTTATACTCCTCAGTTACCTCCGGTACTGTTACGGAAACAATTTATGGCATGGCTCACACCCCAATGTATAACATCATAAAGATACAGATGAAGCCCCGCCATGTTCTGTGACACCACCACAACTAAGCTCTATACTCTCTCTTCCTCCCCATTCGTACTGTACTGTCTAAGGGGAACATAGCAGCTCCCACCCTATGTATAAATATAAATATACGAGAAGGATGTTCTGTATAAATACAAATGAAGCTATACCCTCATACGTACCTGTCTAAGGGAAACAAGATGGCATGCATCCCACACATACCGTATAAATATACAGAGAAGGAATCTTCTGTATATTTACGTAGATAACCTATTACGTGTCTTGTATAAGGGACACTAATACCCCCCTTTTTTTTATGGCTTTAGCTCCCCACCACATATGTGATAATATTATACAGAGAAGGCAGTTCTGCGACCATTCACATAAGCATTTATTTCCCTCATACTGTCTATTTTTGTTTTCTAAGGGAAACACTTTTTTTTTTGCTATGGCTATGTCTCCTCATCCCAATTGCGTATTTAACGATTAACTATACTTAGAAAGGAAGCGATTATGTTCCTGTCACTGCCCTCGAATAAGCTCATCCCCTCCATTACTGTACTGTAGTCGTTCAGGGTACTAACAAGCATGGCAGCTCTAAACCCTCTGATTGGCGCTATAAATATAAAGAGACAGAGAACCGCGATCTGGCTTGTACCATACAAGACGCGTTTTTTATTACCTCATATGTACGCTCAGGGAAACCCAATTATGGCAGCTCCACTAGACTTGTATAAATTAAATTAAGATCCCGACAGGAATGGTTTTTTTCTCTTGTAAACAAAATAAGCCTACTCCCTCTTCTATGACCTCGGACTGTCTAGTGGAACCCTCCCTATGTTGCTCTTACCGCTCCGCTACCCATATGTATATTGGCTTTTCATACCTCACACGCTAGAAGGAATGTCTATTGTTTCACATACAATAAGCCCTATACCTTCATACTGTACCTGTCCTGCACAGTGGAAGTACCATATATGGAAGCGCCCAAGTCATATGTATGTACTACATATCCATAATATACTTCGAGCAAGACTCTACCGCGGTCTCCCTGGCTACATAAATAAGAGATTATACTCTATATACTGTACTGTCTAAGGGAAAACAATATGGCAGCTCCATCCATAGTTATAATTATAAACCTATTACCCAGAGAGGAATTGTCCCTGGACATACAACAAGCTATACCTCTCAATAGTATCTGTCTACGCGCGTATTAACTAACCCCCCCCCTTTCTTTTCTAATATTCAACGCTTCCGCTTTTTCCCCATGGCTCAGACTCTCCACTCCATGATTGTGATCCGATTAATATTAACATATTTACAGAGAAGGAATTGTTGTCATGTGATTCCACCGTTCCCACACCTTATGTAGCTATCCTCATAATGTATGGCTTATAGGGAAACTTTTTACAATATGTTGCAGCTCCCACCCAACTGTATATACCAATAAATATACAGATGAAGGATAGCTCTGTAACCATACAATAGCAATTATCCCTTCCATACTGTACCTTGTCTTAAGGGAAAAACAACTATGGCATTGTCCTCCCACCATATTGTATAAATATAAATGATACAGAGAATGGGAATTGTCCGCCTTTACTTTTCACACAATAAGGCTATCCACCATGTGGTCTCTTCCAATCCGACACCGTTGAACTGTTCGTAATGGGAAACAATACTGGCAGCCGCCCACCAATAGGAACTATTTTATAAAATATTACACGAAGTTTGAATCCTGTTCTCTTGTACACTAATAAGCTAGACCTGCATACTTAATGTCTCCAGTGGGAACCCTACCATATGGCAGCTTCCACACCCACCATGGTTTATAAAATCACAAATATTACAGACGATTCGGAATGTTCCTGTACACTACCATCCCTACCTCCAATGTCCATACCCCTATACTGTACTTGTCTAAGGGAAACATATGGCAGATCCCCCATATGTACTATATAATATAAGAGACAGGTTGTTCTTGTATACCTTACAACACCAGCTACCTACCCTCAATTAGGGACTTGTCTAAGGGACAACAATTTATTTTTTGCGCATATTCGCTCCACTCAGCTACTTCTATATCATTCTACCTTCTTATCGAGCGACCACGCGCTCCCATGCTTTGTCGGTCAGTTACCTCGCACAATCATCAATCGAAGCCCCCTCTCCATATCCCCGAACCTTCCCTCTCATGGACTTCACCTGTTTGGAATTGCTTCTATACGGTTCTGAATACATAACAATTTCTCTTGCACATCTTTGCATTGCTCCCACCCGAGCATTATTTCAGCTGTCACTCTCACTCCCCTCATATCTTATTGGCAAACTTTTGCCCATTTTATGCGGTACTCACGTGCTTGTTTTGTTTTATTCATACAATAAGCCCTATACCACCGACATATATGTCCTGGTTACTCAGATTAAGTAAGGGTAAAACAAATGGCAGTTCAGCACCACACCTACTGTATGAAAGTTATTTAAAACTATAAATTTTAGAAGAAGAATGTCTCTGGCTACATACAATAAGCTAGCTTTTTTTTCTATAACCCTCATTACTGTACTGTCTCAAGGGAACCAAAACTATGGCAGCCAAGTTGTTATATCACGTTTTACAGAGGGTACTATGTCGATCGTGAAATTTGTTGTCTGAGGCCCTTTTTTTACCCACTACCCCTCCCCCATCCACCCCTCCATACCTGTATTGTCTTTGTGTGTCCTGACTACCTTATAATAATGAGAACCCCCTGCAATTAATCATCTACTAAAAGTTCATATCCAATGAATTAAGAAAGTTTTCCTTAAAGGGCAGGGAGGGATATTTAATTTGTCCTCTGATAACTCTTTTGAAATTCCAAATGAAATATTTAATAGATACTTGGTGTTTGTCATTGACAAACTTTAATTAAACATATAGTATATATATATAAAACCATGTAATATATCACACAAGATGTTACATAATATTATAGGATAATATATGTGAATAAATCATCATAGTAATCGCCAATATTAATAAACTAAGTAACAAAAATGTAATATACTTCATCTAAATTTATCATCTTGCAAGCTCATTGGTTTCTGTATGTCAATCAGTGTAATGATGCGTTCCATTAAGTGTCACTTTTGTGACTCACTTTGTACTCTTACCATCTAACTTGTTCCTATACGATCCACCCCATCCAACTTGTCCCATGTTTGTAAAATATAAGGTATAATAAGTCCACCATAGATTTATTAGGTTACATGAATTGTATGAAACGTTAATAGCCCCCGTATACGGTTGTTTAATATCTGTCCGGTTTGTTCATTAGAATTGCTACACTTTATCAATAAAAAAGAATAACTGGGGAAAATGAAGGTTATTAGAACTCTACAAATACCAGCATGCATGCATCAGCCCTGGCCCTGCACAGGAAGTAGTGAATTGTCAGACCCCACGGGCTTATAGTAATAAGAGCTAGTGTGTCTGACAATATTCCAAACTTTCATAAACCCATGTTCTGTATTGGCGTTTGATCCCGGTTCCATTACCACGTGTAAGTCTGCCCTTACTGTGAGTGTTCCTTTAAGGATATTTTTGCTCCCGTTGTGACCTGGTATTATTGAAGGAACGGTGTGTTCCAATTGGCTCTCTTCCCTTGATAGGTCACCCACCCGAAATGCAGAAATTCTCCACGACCCCCAGTGCCCTGCCTGCACTGGACCAACACTGGCGGGGCGAACCCTCCCCCTACCATGGGCACCTAATAATTGCCATCCCATACTGCTGGGCACCATAATCCGGCCAATACACACTGCTGGGTACCCAATATATAATCTGACATACACACTGCTGGGCACAATACTCTCTGTCAAATACCACACTGCGGGCACAATAATCTGCCAAATAACACTGCTGGGCAAAATAATTGCCCAAGCACACACTGCGCGGGTACAATATTAACATGTATGCTCCTTACTACATTCAAGGCTGGGGCCCTAACACATCCATATTTGCTGCCCAACAAATAAACACCCCCCGCTTGGGCAAGAATCTGCCAATACAAACTGCTGGGTACAATCACTCTGCCAATGTACACCCTGCTGGGCCAATAATCTTGCCAAGACACACTGCTGGGCACAATAATCTGCCAAAATACACACTGCTGGGACAATAACTGCCAATTCACATGCCCTGGCACAATAATCCTGCACTTCCTTTATTCATACACACTGTCTGGGCACAATAATATGCCAATACCCATTGCTGGGACACAATAATCTGCCAATACACATGACTGGCCACAATAATCTGCCAATACACCACTGAGGTTACAATAATCTGCAATACAACTGCTGGGTACAATTAATCTGCCCATACCCACTGCTGGGCACAATATCTGCACAATTACACACTTGCGGGTACAATATCTGCCAATAACAATGCCTGGCCGCTACAATAATCTCCATTTAACCCTGCTGGGCACAATAATCTGCCAATACCACTGTGGGGACAAATAATCTGCCAATTACCTACTGCTGGGCACAATAATCGCAAATACACACGGCGGGTACATAATTGCTGACCCCAATTAAATACTTGCTGTGGTACAATAATCTGCCCAATACACCTGCTGGGTGTTAATAAAATCTGCCAATAACCCTGCTGGGCACACAATACTCCCTTAATAATAATCTGTCCACTACACACGATGGGCACAAAAAAATCTGCCAATACACACTGCTGGGTTCAATAATCTGCAATACACACTGCTGGGGCATATTGCAAATTACACACTTGCTGGGTAAAAATAATCTGCCAATACCACACGCTGGGCACAATAATCTTGCCAATACACAACGTGCTGGGTACAATTAATCTGCCAATACACACTGCTGGGCCACAATAAAAAAATCTGCAAACACACTGGCTTCGGGCACAATAAAGAATAATCTATGACAATACACACTGCTGCGGCACAATCTAAAATAATCTGCCAATACACACTGATGGGCACATTAATCTGCTCAAAGACATAGGCTGGGCACACTAATCGCCAAACACACTGCGGGGTACAATAATCGCCTATACACAATTGCTGGGTACAATAATCTGCAATAAACACTGTTGGTACAATAATCTGCCAATACACACTGCTGCTGGGCAAATTAATCGCCAATACATACTGCTGGGACAATAATTGACACATACACACAGGTGGGACAATAATATGCCCAATAAACACTTGCGGGACAATAATCTGCTAATTTACACACTCTGGCCAATAATATGTCAATTACACACTGCTGGGTACAATAATCTGCCCCAATACACACTGTCTGGGTACAATAAATTCGCCAATACACACTGTTATGGGCCACAATAATTCTGCCAATTACAACACTGCTGGGTACAATAATCTGCTCAATACACACTGCGGGGACAATAATTCCTATGCCATACAACTGCTGGGTACAATAATTGCCAATACACACTGCTGGGACACAATAAAATATGCCAATACACAAGGATGGGTACAATAACTCTCGCCAAACACACTGTGGGTACAATATCTGCCAATACACACTGCTGGTACAAATACTATGCCCAATACCACCTGCCTGGGTACAATAATTGCCAATACACACTGCTGGGCACAATAATCTGCCAATAAACACCACCATCGATATCTTTACACCTTCGTTGTACAATAATCTGCCAATAAACACTGATGGGTACAATATCGCTAATACACTGCTGGGTACAATAATCTGTCACTACACACTGCTGTGGCTACAAAATCTGCCAATACACATGTGCTGGGTACAATTAATCTATCCATACCCACTGCGTCGGTACAATAATCTGCTAATCACATGATGGGCACAATAATCTGCCAATATAACCACTGCTGGGCACAATAAGTCTGCCCACTCAAACACTGCTGGGTACAATAATTGCCAATACCCCTATTCTGCTCGGCACATAATCATGCCAATACATAGCGCTGGTCACTCATCTGCCACAATACACACTGTGGGTACAATATTGCCAATAAACACTGCTGGGTACAATAATCTGCCAATACACAACTGCTGGCACAATAATTGCCAAGTACACACTGCTGTGTACAATAATCGGCAATACACAATGCTGGGTACAATAATCTGACAATACACCCACTGCGGGGCACAATAATCTGCCCAAGACACACAGTGGGGTACAATAACATCTGCCAGCAGTACACAGCTGGGCTACAATAATCTGCAATACACACTGGTCTGGGTATCCAATATTATCTGCCAATACACCACTGCGGGTACAATAATCGGCCAATACACACTCTGGGCACAATGATCTGCGCCATACACACAGTCTGTGGTACAATAATCTGCCATTACCAACATGATGGGCACAATAATCGCCACATAACACACTGCTGGGCACAATAATCTGACACACCACAGCTGGTACATAAATGTCCAATACACACTGACTGGACCAATAATCTGCCAATAACACTGCCGGGGCAAATAATCTGCCAATACACATGGGGGTACATATATGCCAAAGACACCACTTTTCGTCTGGGTACAATAATCTGCCAATAACACACTGCTGGGTACAATTAATCTGCCAATACACACTGCTGGGCACATTAATCTGCCATATACACAGCTGGGTACAATAATCTGCCAATTACAAATGCTGGGCCCCCATAATCTGCCAATACAACAGCTGGGCCACAAAATCTGCCAATACACCACTGCCTTGTGTACAATAATGTGCCCAATACACACTGCTGGGTACAATAATCTGCCAATACCCCACACTGCTGGGCACAATTAATTGACAATACTACACTGCTAGGTACAAAATCTGTACCGCCATACACACTGCTGGGTACCAATAAATCTGACAATACACACTGATGGGCACATACTATCTGCAATACACATGCTGGGTCACTAATATGCAATACACACGCTGTGGTACATCCCCAAATCTGCCAATACACACTGCTGGGACAAAGTTTGTTTTTTGTGTGCTCAAACATTGCCAATACACACAGCTGGGCACAATAATCTGCCAAAAACTACAACGGTGGGCACAATAATTCTGCCATACACCAGCTGGGGTACAATAATCTGTCCAATACGCACGCTGGGCACCTTCCAATACATCTGCCCAACTACTACACTGCTGGGACACTAACAATCCTGCCAATACACACGGCTGGGTACAATAATCTGCTCTTTAATACACAAATTGCTGGGTACAATAATCTGCCACACACTCTACACACTTGCCCTGGCGTACACAATAATTGCCTAATACACACTGCTGGGCACAATAATTGCCAATACACACTGTGGTACAAAAATCGTCAATACCACACTGGCTGGCACAATAAAACTGCCAATCATCACACTGATGGGCCAACAATAATCTTGCTAAATACACAGCGTCCGGTACAATAATCTGCCAATACCCACTGCTGGGAACAATAATCTGCCATACACACTGTGGGCACAATATAATATGCCAATACACACTGAGGGACAATAATCTGCCCCCAAATACATTTCACTCTGTGTACAATAATATGCCAATACACAATGTGGTCAATAATCGGCCAATACACAGCTGGGCAGAATATAATTGCCATACACACTGCTGGGTACAAATAATTGACAATACACATGATGGGGACATAATCTGCACTACACACTTGTGGGGTGGTACAAATAATCTGCCCAAATACACAACGTGGGCACTAATAATCGCAAATACACAGGTTGGGTACAATTAATCTGCCAATACCAACTGCCTGGGTTACAATAAATCTGACAATACACACCTGGCTGGGTACAATAATCTCCAATACACACAGCTGGGCACATAATCTGCAAATACACAATGCTTGGCACAACCCCTAATCTGCCAATGTACACACAGCGTAGCATGGTACAATAATTGCTAATCAACACTGATAGGGTACAATAATCTGCCAATACACACTGATGGGACAATAACGCCAATACACACTGTGGGTACAATAATTGACCAATACCACACTGCTGGGTACAATCATTCTGTCAATACACACAGCTTGTGGGCACATAATTGCCAAAACACACTGCTCTGGGCACAATAATCTGCCCACATAAACCAGCTGGGTACAATCATCTGTCCAATACACACGTGGGCCACTACTCTGCCAGAATACACCACTGCGGGCACAATTAACTGCCAATTTACACACTGCTGGGTAACAATCATCTGTCAATACACACTGCTGGGCCAATTAATATGCCAAATACACACTGTGGCACAATAATCTTGCCAATACAGACATTCCCGCTCCGGGCAGCCCAATTAATCTGTGCCAATACACACAGCTGGGCACCCCAATAATCTGCCAATACACCACTGCGGCCCACCACAATAACTGCCAATATCCACGCTGGGTACAATCTATATTTTTTGCCAATACAACTCTGTGGCGACAGTATCTCCAATACACACTGCTGGGGCCAAAGTAATCTGCCAATACACCGGTTGGGTACCAATAATCTGGCCAATACACACAGATGGGTACAATAATAGTGCCATACACACTTGCTGGACCACAGTATATCTGCCCCAATACACCACTGCGGGGCACGTAATCTGCATACCACCATGCGTCATAAGGGAAGGCCACGAGATCAGGGGGACAGATTAAAACACAGATAGAGTGAGATTACTAACACAACTCACAAGGATTTAGCTGATCCTCCCACTGCTAAGTGAATCCATAAAGATGGCGCCAGACACATTAAGAGTTATTAACACCTTGACAACCAGGGGCTAAGTGCTACTTAAAGGAGCAGTTCTCTATGCACATAGTACTTTGATTTGGGGACTTTCTTTCTTTCTGCCAAACGATGAAAGCACCCAGGTTTACATTCCCCAGCTAACTGTGATCCACTGGATAATTATATGGAAATATACGGAGCCTGGAAACTGGAGCTTCATTCCGTTGTTTTAAGTATTTAGATTCCTAGTGATAACTTACTTAATGGGAATTGCAGATGGTGGTGGGGTTTAAATTGTTTATCGTCTCTAACATCATTGTTTTCATGTCCATTTATTTAAGGCAAAAATGTCAGTGTAAACACATTATTAGCCCAGCAAACTTAATGTAAATAACAAATCTGGCTTGGATTCATTTGTTTCTCATCATGAGAAACTGTTGAGAAAACTACCGTAATGTTTAAGGTCACTTTAAGTCTCCTCCCCCTCCGTAAGTCAACTGAACCAAGAGTGCCCAGTGCCGGTCAACCCAGAGAGAAGAGAAGGGCTCTGACCAATGAAATACGAGATCTGTTCTTCTGTGTTTCAGACCGGGAGTGGAGAGATAGTGAAGAATAAATAAGGGGACTGTGGCCTCAGGGATGGGAAGGGGAGTTGTAAATTGTACGGTTCCACAGTCACTAATTCAATGAGATGGCCATTCAGCCAGGGAGAATGTTACATGGGAGGATGGAAAAGACGGTGCAAGATTTCTACATTTTACTCTGGTCATACGCTTAATAAACGATTTTTCTGGTGAGATGTCGTTTCTTTTCAACAAACAACGTCTTAAAATAAAAAGAAACATACAATTTCCTTATTTTAAATTTATTTAACATTTTTCAGAGTATGAATCTTATATCATGCGGAATTATTTATTTAGTTTATCGTTATCTAGGTTCCACCCTGAACCCGGTCACCACATTGTCTCCCTGGCAAAATAGTAACATCTCCTCTCAATAGACTTACCGAGGTAAAAACATCATGCTGGAAATTTCAGTCAAACTCCTATATACAGTCATGGGAGTGGGGGGATTATATGTGCGGTTCGTAAGTGGGGTTGCACGTGAGTTAGTCATGTGAAGGTGTGCAATTTGGTGTGCATGGTGTTTTGGTGTGTTGATTGGTAGGTCGGTGTTCATGTGAGGTGTGCACGTGAGTTGTGCATGTGACGCGTATCCATGTGAGATATGCAGTGAGTATGGCATGTATGTGGGTTGCAGTAAGGGTTGTTATGTGAGTTATGCATGTGAGGTATGCTGTGAGGCTAGTATGTGGGGGAAGCCATTGATGGGATGAGTGGGTTATCCAGGTAAGGAATGTTATGTAGGAGAATCCATGTGAGTGTTGTATTGGGTTTGTGAGGTATCCATGTGATGTAAATGTAGCTTATCCATGTGGTTGATGGCTATCCTGTGAGGTAAGGTCCCATGTGAGGATCAGTAGTATCATGATATGAGGGACCTGAGTATATGTGAGGTAGTATTAGGTTCCATGTAGACCTTGGTATGTATGTGAGGAATCCATGTGGAGGATATGTGAGGTCCATGTGTATGGGATGAGATCCAGTGGCGGATCATGTATGTAAGTTGGTCCAGTGAGGTATCCTGCGTATGTTTTGAGACAGTGATGTTTATGTGAGGTATCTGATTGAGGTAGCCATGTGATGGATGTAATATGATGACGGTATTGGTATGTGTGAGTGTAATGGTATCATCTGGTAGTATGTGGAGGTAAGTATGTGAGGTATCCGGTTATGTGACGGTCCATTGGCTATGTCATTGTGAGGTATGTATGTGAGGTATCGTGTCGTATGTGAGGTATCCATGATATGTATGTGAGGTTATGTATGTTGAAGGTATCCATGTGTGGTATGTATGTGACGGCTATCCATGTGAGGTACTGTAGTTGAGGTATGTATGTGAGGTATCTATGGTGAGGTATGTAGTGAGTTGATTCACCTCCGTATGTTTGAGGTATCCATGTGACCGGTATGTATGGGACGGCTATCAGTGACGGTATGTATGTGAGGCTCCATGTATGTGACGGGTATCCCATGTGACGGTATGTATGTGACCACCCCTGCGCCCCTATCCTTGGATTTTTGGTATGTATTGTGAGGTAGGTACTGTGATCGCGTATCCCTTGTGTAGGTATGTATGTCGAATTGGGATACACTCACGGTGAGTTTTTTTTTGGGATGTATCCGTGCATTACCCCCCCCCGGTATGTAGGTGCACCCCCGGCTATCCCATTGTGCCACCCCTTTTCTCGGCGGTATGTCATGGGAGGGTATCCATGTGATTTTGTGTATCGTTGGGGAACCAGTTTGTATTTTTTTGTTCTTCCCCATCACCACAGTGGGTACAAACATTCCTTCATTTCGGGACTTTAAAAATGCCTCTCTCATTCAGACACACTGAGATCCTTCGTAGAAACAATAATATTTTTGTTTTTCAATTGTGCATTTTAACTCTTCCTTCTACTAATTTAACTGAGACACGGATACATCAAACTGCCATTGGCTCCAATTTTACCAGGTCGGATACTAGTGACCCGATATATCCCTTTGTCAGGTCCGCTCACCGTGTGTCCGTAACCCCCGCCTTCTCGCTGGTTCAGGTTCCCCCTGGGCATATAAAATGGTTGGCAAGTTGCCAAGCCTGCGCATACACTCCCCCCCAGTATCTTATACCCCCAGCAGTCACAGACTTGGTTTTTTTTGGCCGTTTGCCACAGCTGGAGACTTATTACTGTATCTGAACAGCTCCGTACTGTTGCTCCTGTTGTGGATATATACAGGAAGGTTAAGGTTTCCAGGAGGAAGCGGGAACTCCGTTTAGAGCACCCAATAGAGCAGACCTTAGAAAACACTTAGCCGAAGAACTGGCGACCCCTTTTGCTGTTTATATTTAGGGCGTCTGTGGATTTGAGACATAGTATTCGCTGCGGGACTTCAGACGACTTGATCTGAACATTTCTTAATTAGATTACGTTATACCGAAAGAGATCCATGAAACCACAACAATACTTTAACATAATAAAAAACAGGCCTTGGGTACATTCAATATTATCCGGTAAGCCGATTCAAAGGGATTCCCTTTTTTCCCAGCCCTTATCTTTAGTGACATCACTGACAGATACCCCGGATGTCACACCCTGTACTGTGGCTACGCCCTTTTTTTTTGAAAGGTTTGAGGTCCTATTGCCTTATATCAGGGTTCTTAGCTATGTCATCAGTTTACAATCAGGTTTAGGAGTCATAGTTAATCAGGGTTTAGCTATTTTCATCCCCCCCACAACCGGCTGTATAATCAGTGTTTTCTTTAGCCCTTTTCTACATGTCATCGTTATAACAGTTTTTGTTTTTTTTTATTTCTACTCCGTCGTCCAGTTTAATCAGTTTTAGCCCCTATCCGTCATCCAGTTATAATCAGGTTTAGCACGTCATCGTTATAATCAGTGTTTAGCCATGTCACAGTTATAAAGTCAGTGTTTAGCTGATTGTAATCAGTTTTTTAGTTATTACACTCTAGTGTCTTATCTATGTTCATCTAGTTATTAATCAGTGTTTAGCGATTTGTATTCTATCAGTTATAATCGTGTTAGCCCGACCTGTAATTCAGTTTAATTCAGTCGTTATCACTCCTAGGACTCTGCGCTTATCAGTCCTATCAATCTGAGTGTGGTATATCACTAGCTCTATTTTTATCAGTTTTATCAATCACAGTTTCCGTGCTCTAGCTTTTTTATGTATCAGTTTTACTTACATCCATTGTCCCCCTAGCTATGTTATCAGAGTTATTTAATCAGGGTTAGCTATGTTTTTCTTCAGTTTTTATTGAATTTTAGTGTTTATGCCCCCTTTATTGTCTCATCCCTACAGGACATATATCAGTGTTTCGCTTACTATTCTTCTGAGTTGGTATGCATATATCAGTCGTTTACTATCTGTCCATGCTTTTTGAGCCTCCGGTTTGAAAAGGAATGGAAGGTTATCCAGGAGATAGGGGCACGAGAGCAATAAGCCAGAAACACTTAGAAGACCTGGGCTTGGAATTATTTATTAAGGGCCCATGCTTTTGGCCCCTGGATTCGTGAGACCATACATAGCTGGATGACGGACTTTATTGATCTTTTCTTGTGAACATTACGAATAGAGACTTTACCACCACACACGACCAAGATTTTTTATTCATTGAATTAAAAACTCCTATTTCTTTTATGTTCCTATCCACCATAAACACGGGCATTGGGCTACATCAATATTAATCCTGTAAGAGATTCACAAGGGAAGTGACATCACAGTGAAGTTCTCACCCCCCTTTTCTGCATTGTCACATGATAATGTGGATTTACGCACTTAAGGTATGAGGTCACCTGAGTTATATCAAGTGATTTAGCTATGTCATCAGTTTTTATAATCTCCAGTGTTTAGTTATGTTCGGTTATTTCAGTGCATATTTATAACGTGTTTTAGGCTATGTTCATCAGTTTATTAATCAGGTTCTAGACCCCTATGTCATCAAGTTATAATCAGGTTTATCATGTCATAGTTATAATCAGTGTTTAGTATGTCATCACGTTTAATCAGTGTTTAGCTATGTCATCAGTTCTATAATCAGTGTTTCCGCTATGTCATCAGTATAAGCAGTGTTTAGCTATGTATCAGTTATAAATCAGTGTTTATCTATGCCAGAATTTCCAGTTATAATCAGTGTTTAGCGCATCAGTTATAATCACCGTGTTTAGCTATGGTAATCAGTTTATCATCAGTGTTTAGATACGATTGTATTACCATGTTTAATATTATTCGTGGTTCCCTATCTAGGGGTCAGAGAGTCCTATAATAGACTAGGGTTTGCGTGCTGTTGGTCATTAGTTTTCCAGAGCTATCCCAGTGTTTAGCGATATCTCATTAATTCGTTCTACAATCAAGTGTTAGCTACTCATCAGTTCATAATCACAGTTCAGGCTATGTCTTCATGCAGTTTACTATATAATCCGTGTTTAGCTTATATTATAGTGCATTCTCAGTGTTATGATATTGTCCCAATTATATATTCGTTAACCTAATTCCCGAGTAGTCTCTCACTCTCAGTTTTGCATAACGGCTCAGGGATATAAGTCAGCTGTTTCCGCTATGCATCAGTTTATCACGTGAGTTTTATGCTTATGTCATCAGTTTTAATCAGTTGTTAGCTTGTCTCAGTTATACTCACATGTGTCAGCTAGTATTACGTTCTTGTATCAGTCAAGATATAACAGTGGTTAGATTTCCACCTGTAATCAGTTATAAGTCAGTGTTTATCTATGTCTCCATCAGTTCCTATCAATAAGTGTTTAGCTATGTCATCCCTGCTGTTTATGAATTCCAGTGATCTTAGCTATGTCCTCAGTGATCATCACTTTCAGGGTTCCTAGCTATGTCTATCAGTCTACTAATCAGTGTTTAGCTAGTAATCAGTTATACATCATTTGTGTTTTGCCTATGGTTCCGTCCGCCATAATCGTGTTTAGCTATGTCATCCTTGTGTATATATCAGTTAGCTATGTAATGCACGGATATTTATAAGCCAGTGTGTTAGATATTTTTTTGTCATCAGGTATAATCACGTTGCTAGCCTAGGGTCAACTCGCCTTATGTAAACATGTTGTGCCTTACGCCTATGTCATTTTCAGTTTGTATAATTCAGTGTGTTTAGCTATGTCATCAGTTATAATCAACGT
Source organism: Hymenochirus boettgeri (assembly GCA_019447015.1). Lineage (NCBI taxonomy): Eukaryota > Metazoa > Chordata > Amphibia > Anura > Pipidae > Hymenochirus > Hymenochirus boettgeri. The sequence goes on from CM033470.1 coordinate 1,112,767, forward strand.
TCTGTGGTCAGACTACCGCCTCTTGCTCCTTTCCCCTTATTCCTCTTTTTGACCTGTTATCAGTTATATAAGTGTTAGCTCGGTCATCAGTTAAACAAGTGTTTTTATGTTCTTCTAGTCGGTATCAGTTATAATAAATGTCGTTTTATGCCTTCATGCTATCAGTTATAATCAGG
>CM033470.1:1113118-1120618 GCA_019447015.1 Hymenochirus boettgeri
ATCAGTGTTTAGCTATGTCATCAGTTATAATCAGTGTTTAGCTATGTTATCAGTTATAATCAGTGTTTAGCTATGTCATCAGTTATAATCAGGGATTGGTTATGTCATCAATGTCCAATGACTCAGAAAATCTTGTGTATTATAAGAAATATTGCAGAATATGGTAATGGATCTCCTGTGCAACCTACCAATGGCCATTGTTAAGGATAGATGACCCCAGCAATCAAGCAGCAATTAAAACCCTAATCTAGAGCATTGTGGGATACCATCCTCGTTCACTACAATTCTTCACTGCCATAAAGAGTTAAACCAGCAGGGCTGTGGAGTGATTTATTTTTGCGTAAGGCAGCTTTAGTCCAACTACAGCTCTCTGCAGTCTGAGAACAATTGATTCCAGTCAGGGAACTCGCAACCCGTATCCTACTTGCCTACATTTCCCACCATCCTCTGCCTGACCGTAGCTGTTGGTTGATGTTTTGAACTTTAGCAGCTCGCTGGTTAAACACGTGACCATATTTCCTTTTCTCTGTTTGGTTGATATTATGCCCCGTTTGCTAATTCATTTTACGGCTTAAAACAAAGTGATGTGACAAAGAGAAGAAGAGAAGGTGAAGAGAGAGAAAGGGAGAGGCAGCTGCGTTGACAGGGCGTGATAAGGAGCGTGTGATATGTGATAGTGCAGGAGAGGCAGCCAAGAGGCAGAGCTCATCGCCTGGAGCAAGAAAGAGCTTGTGTCTAACTGCTCAAAGGGCTTCTTCTTCTCATCCTCTCGCTCTCTTCTAGAAATGTGCAGCTCTCGGGTCAGGTCCATAGGAGATTCCAGAAAGTGGAAGAGAGAGGTTTATGGTGGAGGACCAACGTCTAGAATGTGTTGGGTTCTAGAAGGTGTTGGGTGCCAGGGATATTATCGGTTATACTCCGAGGAATCTTGGAACTCGTCCATGTTCAATTCTCTGCCATGTAATTAGAATTTTACTGCACATTCAATTCCAATTATCAGGAGACCAAACAGTCTACGTTGCCCTTTGCGGACCTTGTGACCTACAAGGGGATCTATGAGCCAATGGGGCCACCCAGAGAAACTTTGTAAATAAGGTGTAAGAGTTTGGTAGAGACCAATATTGACCAGCACCAATTACTAACCCAATACGTCCAGTGGTCACAACTGCTGGTCACTCTAATAGAGCCACAAATACACAATCACAACTGTAGGATGGATTACAGTGTGTCAGGCTCCTTCAGTGAGACATTAGCCTAAATGTTTACTACTATGGGAATCATTGTCTGAACCCAATAGCAAGTTGACAATATAAATGCAATCTTAATTCTGACAGATTTAGTGACATTAACATCTGTATAGAAAAGCAGTTTTACCTCTTTAAATTACACTGAACCAAATGTGTTGAACGTTACGTTAACATTACCAGCCATACATGAAGGGGGTTTCACTATCTATAAACGTAACTGATACTGAATAAAACACTGCACAAAATCTAAGTAAACCAAATTCCTGCAAACCTACCCAAAGTAACTTACTATTAGGGACCAGTTTAAAAGACATTCATGAATGTTCCGCTTACAAGGGTAATTTGTAAAGCATGGACCATAATTCCAGAGGGGACCTTTAAAAGGTAAGGGGGGGGGGGGCATGAAATCATTTTGTAGTAAAAGAAGACTATCTATAATAGTTTTATGTAAATTAGATTTGCAGAAGCCAGTTCAAAAAAGCTTAATAACACCAAGATTCCCAGGACACAAAATCCAAAAACCATTGGTGATGGTGATGCCATAGAATGCACAGGTGTAAGACAGTTCACACAGGGTTTCCAGATCAGTGAAAAATCAGAGGACACCTATTAAAATCACATTCAGCAAGGCTGAGTCACCAGTAATGCAGTTTTAATGCAATCAGTGCAGCCCTGCTAACTGCATTTATTAAGAGCGTCCTACAATCAGGTGATCTGGAAACCCTACGTTCACATAAAATCTAGATCATATTGAATTCCCTAAACAAAGTCAGGTACATGCACAGGAGATTACTATAGTCTATGGATAGGACAGACGTACATTATAATGTTGGTGTTTACTATTTACACATTCGCCTTTTAAGACATGACATTGTTGTTATGGGGTTTCTCTCTCCAGCAGTTTTCTTGCTCCTATTTTAGTCTTTGTTATATATTTATCTCACTTCAGATGATTTAACAAAGGCTCTAAAAATCTCTGATCTCTGTTTTTTTATGGCTTGTTCAATATTTCTACACCTTCCTGGTCCTGATTTTATTTCATTCATTCTATTGGTGACTTTATGATGATGTCACAAATGTTCTGCATTGCGATTGGAGAATGTTGCTTTCTAATATGGCCTGTGCTGACCTTTCAGTGATCCCAACATTGCCTGTTAAGTCCTAATACTACAGACCTAAGCACATATTATGTATACACCATAGGCTCAGTCTCCACAATGCTGTCAATTAAAATAAAACGATAGGGGAAAAAATTATTTGAATATAAATATTTTACAAACAGAATACATTAGAAACGTAAGAATTTGCTTTTAGGGGGAACAGTATGTGGGTTATCTAGAGGTGGTTATATTGACCGGGTAAAAATGTTTTCAGACAGGCATATGAGGTCACATCTTTAATTGATGTTACCAAACCTACTGGCGGACAGTGATGTATGACCCCATTAGACACATATCTTTCCCCCCCATACAATCAATTCTACAGGTCAGCTCTTTACCAAACTTCACACAGCATTTAAATGGATACTCTTGTAAATAAAAATAAATTAGCTCAAAAGCAAAACACATAATCTAAAAAGCAGTGAAGATCGAAAAGGTTTAGAGGTTCAGGAAAACGACTTGCATTTTGTCTGGTCCTCTCTCTCTCACCCATATTTACACAAACAGAACACAATGCCACACAATGCCCTGTCATCACCCTGAGGCTGAGATTCTGCCTGACACCAAGAGAGGGAAGGCTGCTGATCTGAGCTTGGTGTCTGTGAGAGCGGAATTTTATATTCACAATCAGCCAAGTCTGTTTTCCTGTTAATTGCTACATAGAATATCTGTAATTCACCATCCTGTAAGATGTATCTCACTAAACCTACACATCAAATATCCTGCACTGCTATGGGGGCAACAACAGCCTCACAAACGTTAACTATTAAACAATCCCGCACATTTTTACTTATTTCTAACTTCAACTACAGGACTCTAGAAGTTGGATTTCCAAGCAAACAAATGTAAGAATAAGGAACAAGATAACATAGTATATAATATTGCATATAAATATGATGGGGTCAAATGAAGCCCCAACGTAGTCACCTCCTTTAACGATTTATTTCCTACAATAAACAAGTTTAAATAAGTCAGATCAGAAGAAGAAATCCTCTTCACCTTCACTTTGCACAATGACAGAAACAAACACAGTCAATGGAAATGAACAAGACCTTGCCACTTTGTGATATTCTTTCAGAGTCAATGAACACAAACAAAACAACAAAACTGCAGTTATTTTATTTAAAGGTTTAAACAGGAAAAGGTTTAATTGGAAGCTTAAGGGGAAGGTCAATGAGGCATTATTTAGGCATTAAGATCTGCTCGTTAACCCCCTGACCCTAGGATGGGGAAATGTCCTTTACTCCTTTATCTCTAATAATAATTATATATATTCAGTCCCATATAAAGCAATGGAAGACTAGACAAGCACACACAGCCTATAACAACGTCAGTAAAGGATCCCCTGCCTGTTATCTACCAGTTATGCTTATTATAATGGGATCTAAAGTTCCCCCTATCCCAGTGTCTTCCATTAAGAAATCGACAAGTTGAAGTACAAAATTTAAAAAAAAAAAAGTTCCTTCAAGTTTTTTCCCCCCTTTTCTTCTTTTTCATCCTCTTTGAATTTCAACAGTTTCGAGTGAAGACTTTTTAGAATAAAAGAAGCCGGTGTGACCCCTTTAAAGCGCTCACCCCCCCCCCCTCTCTTGACCTCCCTCTCCGCTAACTTCACCCCCACAATTTATTTCTTTTTTCCCGCTTCTCCTTTGAGGCCATTCGGCTCCCCACCTGCTGTTCCTCATTAAAAAAAAAGAAGAAGGAGAAGAAGAAGAAGAGAAAAAAGTGTTTGGCAGTGAAAATCCTTAAAAAACAGAAATTCCCCCTGGGCTGCGCCTCCCTGAACAAGTGCAAAGCATTGGAGGGTTTTTTGGGCAGGAAGCCAGTCTCCCTCCTGTTGTCTGCCGGAGAGAGAGAGACCCAGGAGGGAAGGATAAATGCCGCTCCCTTCCATTTAATACAACAAGACGATTCTTTTTTTTTTTCTCTCGATTCGTTTAAAAGTCACAGCCAAGAAAATAAAAAAAAAACTCCGCTGTGAATCCACCTGCTAAATAGGAACTTGCGTTAACGCTTTCCCTTTAATCCTTCCCGTCTCTGTCTCTCCCCACCCCTAGTGGGGTGTACAAAGGATGGAACTACACAGGGAACCTGCCAAAAACTCCAGCTCACCTAAATACAACCCTATGGGCTGTTTAACAGGAAACACAACACACACAGAGATATCGAGATACAACAACATGGGATCCCCCTCTCCACAAACACACACAGCCCCACAAAAGTAAAAGCAGCAACAAGATGTGACAGTGACACACAGGGACACACGGGCGGCATGGAGCGCCAGTGACTCCCCTACACACAGCACACACACTCTCCCGCTCTTTGGGTACCACGTCTCGTACCTGCTGTGAATTCTAATCAGCCACGAGTTTTCTCTCTCTCTCTCTCTCTTTTTTTTTTCCTCCAAGACAGGCAACTGATTCCTTCCAAATTTATTAAAACCTCCTCCGCTGCCTCTTTGTTAATAAAAAAAAAAAGGTCCAAAAAAAAAAAATTTTTAAAAAAAGAAAATAAAAAAATCCTTCTTTGTCATCCAAAGTCCCTGCGACTTCTTTTTCTTTTTTTTTTTTTTTTTTTTTACCCCCACCAAAAAAAAAAAATAAATAAAAAAAAAAAAATATGGCTTGGTTGGTGCTTGTAAGTGTGGATATTGATTGTGTCTCTGTATAAAACTCCCCCTTACCCCTCCTCTCCCCTGTCTCTGTCTCTTCTGAGTGGTCTATTGATAAGTCCCTAGAGGCGCTGGGTCAGCCTGCCCGTAGGAAAGCAGACACAATGCACAAATCTGCCAGTGCCATTCTGCCATCAGCAAACAGACCACGTTTAGGGAGAGAGGAGGACGGAAAAAAAAAACCCAAAGCAAGAGAGACAGAAAGAGAGAGACAGAGAGAGAGAGATGGAAACAAGAGGGAGGGAAATAGAGAGAGGCAAGTCAGAGAGGGATCTGCCTGTCAGGTTAATCATCCCGACTTTAATTAGCTGTTCAGCTTAGACATAAAACAATTGAATTTGAATGATCTGTCAGCAGGCTCGGCTGTAGCAAAGGGTAGAAGCGAATATTACAAAAAAGGCGCTTGGTGCTTTGTGATAATCGCCGCTGCTCAGCCTGGCAAAATCCTCCTCTCTGGTCTGGCACAGGCAGAAATAAAAAAAAAAGGGGGGGGGAGAGGAGATAACTAACAGGGGGTGAAACTTACATTACCCCCAAAAAAAACAGGGCAACAGAGGGAAGTCTGAATGGGGATAAGGAGCCGTGGGCAGCAGGAGGCATTTTGGAACTAGAGAATTTGAAAGAAATAGGACAAGAAGGGTAAAGTTCCAGGATAAGAGAAATGGATAAAAGTCTGGGAATGGCACAGAAAATGCATCTAAATACTGACAAGAGTCTACACCCGTCACGTCAGGGTTACGTTAACTTCTGACTGGTTGCGTTGTGACTTTTACCAACACAAATGGGAGATCAACCACTGATTGATGCCCAATACAGACAGACAGACAGACAAACTAAACCAGCTGTAAAAAAATAAATAAATCCCAGACTGTTGGACAGACGGACGGACCAATAAACAGACCGACAGGTTAGACTGTCAATACCCAGGGCGATATCAACATAAATGTTATAAATATTTCATCGCTGTTAACGTGACACATTACACGCTGACCACAGAATATTCTGCCCTGTCCTGATGAATACCGCTGCCTTCCCTTATTGCTTATTATGACCCTTGTTTAGTTATTGGTTGGTCACTGTTTATACAAATCCCCAGTTCTGTTCCCCCATCTAACGTGTGCATTAAACTTCCTTCTCCCCGAGAGTAAAAGGATCAAAAAGTAAAAAAAAAAAAAACAGAAAGAAAGAAAGAAATATCAAATGGTAAATGTAATTACGGAGGGAATGAATTAAACTGCCAATTATCCCAACAACTGTACCATTCACACGGATACCTTGGGGTGGGGGATCTGTCATTGAGTTCAAATCATTCACTAGGTGCAGAAAACAACATAAAAGACACAGGCATATAAAATAATATAATAGTGCGAGGAGAGAGCGCGGTAAATGGATTGTATTTAGATTCCTCCTTCACTGGGGTGTGTGTATTCAATACAGGTGTGGGGGTGTGTGGATAAAGAGAGTATGTGCACATATGTACATGTTTTTATTAAACCACAGATTTAACTATTTAGAGGTTTTTAGTTAAATTCACAAAATGTTTAACTGCTGGAATTATTTTTGTTCCTTTAAGAAATTAATGGCTGATCACATGCACGGGGAGCAGTTCTAAGTGAAAGTGTCTCCAGTTCGATTTCCTTGTGTACAGAGGATACAATGTATACAATGGATGGTGAAAGGTATCTAAATGGACAGAAAGGACGGGGTGCCTGATGATCACCCCCTACAGGCAGTGTAAAAGCATCACATGCCCCTTGTCAATGATGTGTGACACTTGCTGGGCTATCCAATCAAAATCAGGGGTGCGGCACAGCAAACTATAAATGAACCTGTAAATAGATTTTCACTTGTGCTGTGTATGTATCCATAGAAAGTATCAATGCCTTTGTAAAGTGCAATAGAGTACATCTATGTCACAGGATCTCATTAGAACTAAACACAAGGTAGGCGAGATAAGACCAACATCCCACTGCTTTGTCCGTTACGTTTCTCAATATTACATTTCATAGGATCAGATATCGGTTAAGTTCCCCTTTAAAAGGCTGCCCCAACCCCCTCCAATTCTCTATCTCCCTCTGGCAAGGTACCAAACTGTAAATAAATTCCACGCGCCTTGTCCCACCCATCAAACCCTTTCCTTGGCCCTCGGAGATGGAGTGGGTCGTGGAATATTCTCTGTCTCAATGTTTCCCTTTCTGTAAGCTCAGGTAGCCTGGGATAATGGGATAGCCGCCTATGGAGCTATTAATGCCTAGGTAGAAACCATAAAAGGAAATGCAACCGGCCATTTAGATTAGCGTGGTATCATGTAAGCACTGTGATTAGGGGGATAATTTGAAGAGAGTGGGGTTAAAATGAAAGGCGTCAGCTTCTATACATCATGTGGTCGACGGTATCAAATGTTAGGAACTTGAAGCAGGGA
>CM033470.1:1125618-1142406 GCA_019447015.1 Hymenochirus boettgeri
CCATATATAACATCTATACAGTCACTATAACACACCATATATAACATCTATACAGTCACTATAATGCACCATATATAACATCTATACAGTCGCTATAATACACCATATATAACATCTATACATCACTATAATACACCATATATAACATCTATACACTCGCTATAACACACCATATATAACATCTATACACTCACTATAAGACACCATATATAACATCTATACATCACTATAATACACCAAAACCATTATACATCTATACATCGCTATAATACACCATTATAACATCTATACAGTCGCTATAATACACCATATATAACATCTATACAGTCACTAATGCACCATTATAACATCTATAAGTCTCTATAATACACCATATATAACATCTATACAGTCACTATAATAACACATATATAACATCTAAACACTCACTATAACACACCATATATACACTCTATACACTCACTATAAGACACCATATAAACTCTATACACTCATATAATACACCATATAACATCTATACAGTCACCATAATACACCTGTATAACATCCATACAGTCGCTATAATATACCATATATAACATCCATACAGTCACTATTATACACCTTATATAACATACATACAGTCGATATAATACACCATGTATAACATCCATACGTCACTATATAAACCATATATAACATCCATACAGTCACTATAATAACCCATATATAACATCTATACAGTCCATATAATACACCATATATAACATCTATACATTCACTATAATACACCAATAAAACATCTATACAGTCCTATAACACCATATATAACATCTATACATTCCATAACACACCATATATAAACATCTATACAGTCACTATAACACACCATATATAATATCATACAGTCACTCAATTACACATATATAACATCCATAGAGTCCTTAATACAAACATATATAACATCTATACGACGCTGTAACTACACCATATATAACTTTTATACTCACTATAATACATTATATATAACATCTATACAATCACTACAACTCACCATATATAACATCTATACAGTCACTATAATACACCATATATAACATCTATAGTCACTATAACACACCATATATAAAATCTATACAGTCACTATAACACACCATATATAACATCTATACAGTCACTTAACCACCATATAAATATCTATACGTCACTAATTACACATATATAACATCCATGAGTCACTTTAATACAACATATTAACATCTATACGGAGGCGCTGTAATCACCATATATAACTTTTTACAGTCACTAAATACTTATATAACACTATACAATCAAATCACACACTCACTATATAACACTATACTCCCTATAAATCACCATTATAACATCTATAGTCACTATACCACCATATATAAAATCATACAGTCACATAACACACCATATATAACATCTATACAGTCACTATAATACACCATATATAACATTTATACAGTCACTATAATACACCATATATAACATCTATACAATCATTACAACTCACCATATATAACATCTATACAGTCACTATAATCACACCATATATAACATCTATACAGTCACTATAACAAAACCATATATAAGTATCTATACAGTCACTATAACCACAATATATTACATCTATACAGTCACTATAACACAGCATATATAACATCTATACAGTCACTATAATACACCATATATAACATCTATACAGTCACTATAACACAGCATATATAATCTATAACAGTCACATAAATACACCATATATAACATCTATACAGTCACTATAACACCATATATACATCTATAACAGTCCTATAATACACCATATATAACATCTATAACGTCCACTATAATAACCCCTATATACCTCTATACAGTCACTAAATTACACATATATAACATCCATAGAGTCACTTTAATATAACATATATAAAACATCTATACGGACTGCTGGTAATACACCATATATACTTTTTAACAGTCACTATAATACACCTTACATAACATCTAATACAGTCACTATAAAACACCAAACATCCATACAGTTACTATATAAACCATAATAACATCTATACAGTCACTATAACACCATAACATCCATACAGTCACTATAATACACCAATAAAATCTATACAGCCTATAATACACCATATATAACATCTATAGCAGCCACTATAATACACCATATATAACATCTATACAGTCACTATAACCACCATATATAACATCTATACGTCCTATAATGCCCATATATAACATCTATAACACTCGCTATAAAACCCTATATAACCATCTATACACTCCCTATAAGACACCATATATAACAATCTAACACTCACTATAATACACCATATATAACATCTATACAGTCACCATAATACACCATGTAAACATCCATACAGTCCGTATAATATACCAATAAACATCCATACAGTCACTATTATACACCTTATATAACATACTACAGTCGATATAATACACCATGTATAACATCCATACAGTCCACTATAATAACCATATATAACATCCACAGTTCACTATAATAAACCATATATAACATCTATACAGTCACTATAATAAACCATATATAACATCTATACCAGTCCTATAATAACCATATAAACTCCAGTCATATAATCCACCGTATGTAACATCTATACAGTCACTATAATACACCATTTAACATCTATAACGTCACTATAATACACCAATATGTAACATCTATACAGTCACTATAATACACCATACATACCATCTACAGTCACAGATAATACACCATATATAACATCTATACAGTCACTATAATAACATATACTAACATCTATACAGTCCACTATAAACACCATATATACATCCATACAGTCACATAAACACCGAGTAACATCATCTCATATAATACACCATATATAACATCTATACAGTCACTAATAAACACCATATGTAACATCTATACAGTCCTATAATACACCATACATACCATCTATACAGTCACTATAATAACACCATATGTAACATCTAACAGTCACTATAATACACCATATATAACATCTATACAGTCACTATAATACACACATATGTAACATCTATACAGTCCACTAGTAAACACCATACATACCATCTATACAGTCACGATATACACCATATATAACATCTATACAGTCACTATAATAAACCATATTAACATCTATACAGTCACTATAAACACCATATATAACATCCATACGTCACTATAATACACCGTATGTAACATCTATACAGTCACTAAATACCCATATATATACACATCTATACAGTCACTATAATACAACCATATTTAACATCTATACAGTCACTAAATACACCATACTACATCTATACAGTCACTATAATACCCATATGTAACATCTATACGTCACATAACACCATATATAACATCTATACAGTCACTATAATACACCATATGTAACATCTACAGTCACGATAATACACCATATATAACATCTAGCAAGTTCCTATAATAAACCATATATAACATCTATACAGTCACTATAATACACCATATATAACATCTATACAGTCACTATAATACACCATATGTAACATCTATACAGTCACGGTAATACACCATATATAACATCTATACAGTCACTATAATAAACCATACATACCATCTATACAGTCACGATAATACACCATATATAACATCTATACAGTCACTATAATAAACCATATATAACATCTATACTCACTATAATACACCAATATAACATCCATACAGTCACTATATAACACACCATATATAACATCTTATCAGCACTAAATACACAATATTAACATCTATCAGTCACTATAACATATAACACTCTAACAGTCACTATAATACACCATATATAACATCTATACAGTCACTATAATAAACCATATATAACATCTATACAGTCGCTATAATAAACCATATATTACATCTATACAGTCACTATTATACACTGTATATACCCACTGTATATATAGTTGCTATTTTATAACCATCTATTAATTTGTAGTCAATATAATGCACCATATAAACATCACATTATTCAGTCGCTATAATACACTGTATACAACTGTGAACAGCACGGTGCTCAGTGGCTAGCACGTTTTCCCCCACAATCATAAAGCATACTGAACGTTTATGATCATATTGTGATACACCAGTCACTGTGATACACCTATAAACCCAGTCACTGTGATACCCACCCTATAGAACCCAGTCACTGTGATAACACCCCGTATAGAACCCAGTCCTGTGATACCCCGTATAGAACCCAGTCACTTTGTACACCCTATCTGAACCCAGTCACTGTGATACACCCTATAGACCCATCACTGATACACCTTATAGAACCCAGTCACTGTGATACACCCTATAGAACCCAGTCACTTGATACACCGTATAGAACCCAGTCCTGTGATACACCTAATAGAACCCCATTCTATGATCACTGTATAGAACCCAGTCCTACTAGATACAATGTATAGAACCTAGTCACTGTGATACCCGTATAGAACCCAGTCACTATGATACACCGATATAACCCAGTCCACTATGATACAACCCTATAGAAACCCAGTCACTATGATACAATGTATAGAACCCAGTCACTGTGATACACCGTATAAGACCCAGTCACTGTGATCCACTGTATAGAACCCGTCACTGTGATACACCGTATAGAACCCAGTCACGTGAATACACCCCAGTAGATACACCCCAGTCACTATGATACAATAGTATAGAACCCAGTCACTGTGATACACTGTATAGAACCCAGTCATCTATGATACACCAAGTATAGACCCCACTCACTGTATAGCACCCTATGAACCCAGTCACTTATAATATATAACCCATCACTGTGATACACTGTAAACCCAGTCACGTGATACACCGTATAGAACCCAGTCACTATGATACAATGTATAAACCCAGTCACTGTGATACACTGTATAGAACCCAGTCCCTAGATACCTGTATTAACCCATCACTATGATACACCGTATGAACCCTATACTGTGATACCCGATAAACCCATCATATGATACACGTATAGAACCCAGTCACTATGATACCCGTTAGAACCCAGTCACTATGATACACGTATAAACCCAGTCACTATGATACAATGTATAAACCAGTCACTGTGATAAACCATATAGAACCCATCACTAGATACACCGTATAGAAACCCAGTCCTGTATACACACACCCTATAGAAACCAGTCACTATGATACACCATACAGAACCAGTCACTGTGATACCCCTATAGAACCCAGTCACTGGATAACGTATAGAAACCCAGTCCCTATGATCACACCGTATAGAACCCAAGTCACTGTGCATACAACCCTAGAGACCCAGTCACTATGATACACACGTATAGAACCCAGTCCTTAAAAAACATTTGATACACCCTATAGACCCTTCCACTATGATAACAATGTATAGAACCCAGTCACTGTGATACACCCTATAGAACCCAGTCAACTATGATACAATGTATAGAACCCAGTCACTAGATACCCATAATAGAACCCAGTCACATGTATACCAGTATAGACCCAGTCACATATAGACACCATATAGAACCGTCCGTAAACAATGTATAGAACCCGTCACTGGATACACCTTTAGAAACCCAGTCACTGTGATACACGTATAGAACCCAGTCACTGTGATCAACTGTATAGAACCCAGTCCTATGAACACCTAATGAACCAGTCACTATGATACATGTATAGAACCCAGTCACTGTGATACACCGTATAGAACCCATCACTGTGATCCACCTTATAGAACCCAGGTCACTGTGATACACCGTATAGACACCAGTCACTATGATACCGTATAGACCCAGTCACGTGATACACCCTATAGAACCCAGCACTGTGATACACCCTATAGAACCCGTCCCTATGACACCCATATAGAACCCAGTCACCTGTGGATACACCGTATAGAACCCAGTCCACTGTGATACACCGTATAGAACCCAGTCACCTGATGATACAACCGTATAGAACCCAGTCACTGTGAACACCGTATGACCCAGTCCCTGTGATACAACCGTATAGAACCCAGTCACTATGTACACCGTATAGAACCCAGTCCACTGTAGACACTGTATATAACCCAGTCCTGTGATACAACCGTATAGAACCCGTCACTTGATACACCAAGAATACCCAGTCACTGTGATACACCCTATAGAACCCAGTCCGTGAACACCTATAGAACCCAGTCACTATGATACATGTATAGAACCCAGTCACTGTGATACACCGTATAGAACCCAGTCCACTGTGATACACCGTATAAACCCAGTCACTAGATACACTGTATAGAACCCGTCCTATGTACATGTATAGAACCCAGTCACGTGATACAACCCGTATAGAACCCAGTCCTTATCAGTATAAACCTCACTATGATACAAGTAAGAACCCAGTCCCTTGTTACACCGTATAGAACCGTCACTGTGATACACCGTATAGAACCCAGTCACTGTGATACCCATATAGAACCCATTCACTATGATACACACCAAATAGAACCCAGTCACTGTGATACACCAAGTTAGAACCCAGTCCACTGTGATACACGTTAGAACCCGTCACTATGATACACCGTATAGAACCCAGTCACTGTGATACACCCTATAGAACCCAGTCAGCTATGATACACCGTATAGAACCCAGTCCACTGTGATACACATAGAACCAGTCACTAGGATCACCGTATAACCCATTACTGTGATACACATAATAGAACCCATCCACTGTATACACCGTATAGAACCCAGTCACTTGAATAACACACCCGAGAAACCCAGTCCTAAACACCTAAGCCCATGATAACAACCGTATAGACCTACTAGACACCGTAATGAACCCAGTCACTATGATACACCGTATAGAACCCAGTCACTATGATACACAATATAGAACCCAGTCACTGTGATACAACCATATATAACCCAGTCACCCAGATATAAGTGATATATAACACACAGCTCCGGTATTTAAGGCAACATTAAGGTTACTCACTGCTGTGTTTAAAATCTCTCTCTCTCTCCTCTCTCTCCTCTATAGTAAGTAAGCGCAGAGTCAAAAAAAAAATCCACTCACCCAGTAAGACGATTCATTCTGAAAGATTAAGACCCGGAAGGTCGAATTTACATTTTTGGAACTATATATAAACTGTAACACACAGGGCAAAACAAAGGATCTATCTAGATAGCATCACTATATACATTAACACTACCACACAAACATACACACCGGGACATGCATATTATCGTGTATATGGATAGAGAGATAGAGAATAGAATTTACATTTTTGACTAATTTTCCAATACTTGGTATTTGGAATCTTTATTAGTCAATTAAGAAATTACTTGTATACCATACACTCCAACATGTTACAGAAAGTCTGATCGGGAACTTTGCCTTTAAACCACAGCTTTATAAGACAACCTGAAATTAACCAGTGAAGAGCCCCCCCCCCCCGCATTAACTCTTTCACATTTTCAGGCAACAGTAATAGATGAAACCAAGTGGCTTTTAATGCTTCATATGAAAAATCTTAGGGAGGTCCATGTTGCCTGCAATTTACCCCAAACAACCTACACTCCCCATAGCCCTTCTAAATAGACAACTATAGAGAAATACATTACACGAGCTGTGCTAAGATCAAGGGTCATTCATTATCCCCCCTACATCTTCGGTACTATGTTCTTTCTATAAGTGTAACTATTAAAGGGAAATGTTATAGGTATAATAGCATATTAATACTATATAATGGTATGATAATTATAATAAACCGATCCTCGCAACATCCCCTGTTAAATAGGGACACTATAAGAAATCATTACCACAGAGCTTGTGCCTAATCAGTCACTTCATTATCCGCCCCCGCAGCTCTGTACTAATGTTATTTCTATAAGTTAACTATAAAGGGGGATGTTATAGGGTTGTAATCAGTCTACTATAGTCATACTGCAATTGATGATATATATAATACCGTACCCTCCAACATTCCCCCTTAATAGAGACAACTATAGAGAAATACATTAAACACATCGCTGTGCTAAGATCAGGGTCACTTCTTAATCCTCCCCCCCCTACAGCTCTGGACTATGTATTTCTCATAAGTGTAACTATTAAGGGGGATGTTATAGGGTAATGTATAGTATAATAATATTACTATAATGGTATGATAAATATATAACCTACCCTCCAATATTCCCCTTTAATAGGGAACTAGAGAAAATAACATTACACAGAGCTGTGCTAAGTCAGGGTCACTCATTATCCTCCCCCTGCAGCTCTGTACTATGTTATTTCTATAAGTGTATCTATTAAGGGGATGTTATAGGGTATGTATGTAATAATAATAGTGATATAAATGGTAATGATATATAATAATAAACCTACCCTGCCTACAACCTTCCCTTTAATAGGGACCTATAGAGAAATACATATACACAGAGCTGTGCTAAGATCAGGGTCCACTCATATCCTCCCCCTGCAGCTCTTGTACTATGTAATTTTTTCTATAAGTGTACACTATGAAAGGGGATGTTATAGGGTATTTAATATTAATAATTAGTATATAACTGGTATGATAATATATAATAACCGTAAAACCCCTTCCAACATTCCCCTTTAAATATGGCCACATAAGAATACATTACACAGAGCTGCTAAGATCAGGGTCCCTACTCATTATCCTCCCCCTGCAGCTCTGTACATGTTATTTCTATAAGTTGCACCTATTAAAGGGGAATGTTATAGGGTATGTAATAGCTAATAATAATAGTATTATATGGTATGATCAATATATAATAACCTATCCTCCAACAATTCCCCTTAAATAGGGGACCTATAGGAAATACATTACACAGAGCTGCTAAGATCAGGAACTTTCATTATCCTCCCCTGCAGCTCTGTACTATGTTCTTTTTAATAAGTGTAACTATTGAAGTTTGATATTGAGAAATACATTACACAAGCTGTGCTAAGATCAGTGTCATTTCATTATCCTCCCCTGCAGTCTTCTGTACTAATGTTATTTCTATACGTGTAACTATTAAAGTTGTGATCTTGAGAATACATTAACAACAGAGCTGTGCTAAGATCAGGATCATTTCATTATCCCCCCTGCAGCTCTGTACTAATGTTATTTCTAAGTGTAACTATTACAAGGTGTGATTTAGAAATACATTACACAGAGCTGTGCTAAGATCAGGGTCATTTCATTAACCGCCCCTGCACTCGTACTATGTGTATTCTATACTGTGTAACTATTAAAGTTGTGATATTGTAGAAATACATTACCATAGCTGTGTAAGATCAGCTCATTTCATTAATCCTCCCTGCAGCTCTGTACTATGTTATTTCTATCAAGTGTACCTATTAAGTTTGATATTGATAAAAATCATTCCACAGAGCTGTGTCTAAGATCGGGTCATTTCATTATCCCTCCCCTGCAGCTCTGTACTATGTATTTCTAAGTGTAACTATTAAGTTGTGTGATATTGATAAATAATTACAGAGCTGTGCTAAGATCAGGATCATTTTATTATCCTTCCCTGGCAGCTCGTACCAGGGTGTATAGAGGGTATGAAGAATTCTTCTATCCTACCCATAATGCAATCTTCCATGGCATGAACCAATACTCTGGTATCACATTCACGGATCCTCCAATTAAATACACAGAACTTTCCTCATGGGAGGGGATTTTCTAATTTGTTACATCATTAACCTATTTCCCCGCCTGTTAACGGAAACTAAGACGGTAAACAAAGGGGAACTTGTTGTATAACTGGAATATGTGGAATTCTCTGTCTCCTAGACCAATGTAATTGCAAGCGAGCCAATCCGAACATCTTCATCACTGTCAGTTTTGGGATGCCTGGGATGTAGTTTCCGTCTGAGCAGGTGTTGGGAGTCTCTAAGTACGGAGCAAAGCCAGAAATGGCCATTTTGTGATTACACTAATAATGTGTGGATTTTACTAGTGACATTTTTCTGTCTACGGGGCCCCCATAGATCTGTGGCCTAGGGAATGCTGCCCTACTTCCCTCCCCCCCTGCCAGTTTCCGCTAATGGCGCACAGTGACAGACCTGGGATTGTCACGACGTCTGTAATGAAGCATGCGATTGGCTGAATGATTATTTTTTTATTATAGAAAGCGACCAATAAGAAAATAATCACATGCTTTCTTTTTTTTTTTCTTTCCCCCCCCCTGGCTCACTTGCCTGCTAAACCCTCCCCCCATCTCCTCGTTACCATCCGGAAATTAACGGCGAAATGCCGCGCGTGAAGCGCCGTCGGTTTTGGGCCAATCTGAGCCGCCTGGAGGCGACTTGAGGTTTTCGCCTTTTCGCCTTCCAGTCGTGTGCATTGTTGGCCGATACGACAGATCTGTGTAGCCCAGGGGGGGGCATGCCCTGGGGGTCGTTGCGGGACGATTTTTTTCCCCACCCTTTGTGGCTCTATTTCTTTTATTCTAACAGTCGCCTGAGTTTTCCCGAGCAAGCGAGCGCCACTTCACGGGACCACACAATAGAGCTCCAGGGTTTTGTCCTGGCTAGAACCTGCACCCCCCTCTCCTTGCCTTTAAGGACATTGACAGCTGGATG
Source organism: Hymenochirus boettgeri (assembly GCA_019447015.1). Taxonomy (NCBI): domain Eukaryota; kingdom Metazoa; phylum Chordata; class Amphibia; order Anura; family Pipidae; genus Hymenochirus; species Hymenochirus boettgeri. The sequence continues at coordinate 1,136,282 of CM033470.1, forward strand.
TGTAATTCCTATGATCTGCTGCTCTATCAGTTACAGTTTCCCCTTCCTTTGCCATTTCACTACAGGTCCGCGCAGCAGAACATCTTATTAGGGGGCCGGCTCAGGTTTGGGAGGCAGAGAGGCAGCACTGAATGGGTTAAAGCACAGTCTGAACGGCCCTGGGTCCCAATGTCACAGTGTTAATATCAATCTCTCTCAAGCCACTCGCCTGCCCTCATCCCTCACATTTTCCATTTAAAGGGCTCCCAGGGCAATGAACTTGATTTTGGTTGTGTTGCCTCACACTGATAACGACTGCTGGGGATGCGGAAGGTGGGAGGAGGGGGGGAGTAAAGGTAACTAAATTGCTTTATATAAACAAGACGCGGTTGAAGGTTGTGTTTAATTACCTGTGTTAAATCCACGTTCATCATATACGTTCCGCAAGACCCACACTTGTTCACTACACTCCCACAATTCTCCACAACCCCAGGCATTTTATGGGTATAATGATGGGTGCATTTGTCAGATGTTTTAACAGTGACTAGTCAGTCCAGGCCACCCCTGATGCCTGCACAATCAGTGGAGCTTCACACGGACACAGTAAGTGCATGGATTGGCAGAATCAATAGGTTCACTACTATCGATCTCAATCTGGACCGAAAAGGGTAAACCGCTCTATTTCATTCAGGCCAGATGACGAAGCAATAAATCCCACCAAGTACCTGTTCTGGGTTACATTGAGGGAATATTTCCTTGGAAAACCTGATTGTGAATATCCAAGATTAAGTGGGAAAACTGCGCTGGATAGTAGCGGCTCACATCCCTCTATTGTACAGTCTGTCTTGAAAATGGTTAATATCCCTTAAATAATTATACTTTTAAATTACACTGGCGATAACTGCAGACTCCATGGGATGTGCCAACTCGCTACTCAGAGGCTCATAAACCAAATGTTCCTGCCAGCCATCTTTGTGTCTGACCACCAACCAATCGCATTCCCTCACCACTACAGTCAGCCATCTTGGGTGTCTTTCAGTAACCAATCACCTCTGTGGCTTTTTTGTTAGCCATTGGAAAGAACTATTTATTTACAAGTTACTAAGCCAGGAATACTCACAAAACCAAGCCGTGTCCATTTTATACTTTCACTGTTCACTCCTTTAATTAATAAAGATTGTGTGCAGCCTGTAAGGAACAACAGTGTGTAAGCTGTGCAGTTACTGCCACCATAGTGGAATAAGCCCCATTACAGGACAGTTTATAATTAAACTCAAACCACTTTTACCATCGAACCCCGATTTTCAGAAAACCTCTATTAAACCCTTCCCATCAGGGAACTGTGTGCCAGGCATCCTTTCACCATTGTGGGGTCTCCACCACAGAGAGGGTCCAAGCGTCTACCCGAGAATGGAGTTGGGGGGTTCACGGAAGGAATAATTTGAATGGTGTTAATCATTCATGGTCTGGGATAATCCCTGTCGTTATTATTCTATATATTTACTACGGGAAACTATAATTCTTCCAACCACCACTGATATCGGTATTCTTTTATCTGCTGTATGCCTGGTGCAGGCTTGAACAGTTGTTTGTGGGGAAAAAAGTCAGGTCCATTGGAGTGGGAGTGGTTAAAAAGAGGGAGTGGGATACTGCTCCAAACAAAAATGTGTGCTGATTGAGGCAGTGCAGCACACACCACAAATCGAGAGTAGTAGCTATTTACATTGAATTCAATAATAGATTAAGAAATGGGCAAACGTCATTTTTTTCAGTATAGTGTCCCTTTAAAACCACATCAAAAAGAAGGATTCCGATTAAAAAATACTTCCTCACTTGGCTGACCAATCATGAAACGGGATTCAGCTAAACAACATCTCCTCCCCTCTCTTCGCTGTATGAAATGAATGACAAACAAAACCTAATGTTTCTGAATCCTTATTTAAAAAGAGACTTTTTCTACCTGATGTTCCCTTTAAGACTTACCCAGCGAGCAGACAAAGAGCGATCATTTCTGTAATCTGTTGGTCGTAATTGTCTCAGATATCCTTTACTCATTTTCACATGTCATTCCTAACCCTAAAACCATCTCTAGCAGCTCAGGTGTGAATGTAGACCAGGGGCACAGGCCAACCATTAGAACTATAACCCTCATTAAAAAGATACCACTGAAGATGTTGTCTCTATATAAGCCATAATAATAATAATACTTAATGATCCAACATTTTTGTTCGAACTTACTGGAAATCGCAGAACGCAAAAATTCCAGCGATTTCCGATGCACATGCTCTTGCGCATATACGTTTCTTTTCTGTAACACATGCGTTCCCATTTAGCAGAAACACAACGGTCCACAGTGCGTGAAGTGGATCTTCAAGGAGGTGTTGCGTACAAAATAGTACAACGTTTGTACTAAGAGCAAAGCCCAAAAATCGTGCAACACCCTTTTACATTAACCTATCGCATCGCATCAGTGCGCACCAAAAATGGTGATTGCATGGCAGTTCGAAAGGGTCGGCAGCGCAGAGCATGGAGATTAGGTGCCATCCACATCATCATCCTCTATCGGCACTAACACAGCGCACACCAATAGCCCAGTGGCCTCTACCCTAAAAGCTCACGTTGAAAATGTTTTAACCGTACTTTGTGTTTGCATTGCACTGTATTTCGTGGAACTGTATCCCACAGCTGGCTTTTGCACAGAACGCCTTTTGTCAGCATTTGTAGAAATGACATTTTGCACAATGTGCTTGTGTGTAAGAAGGCACAACCTAGCAAGAGAAAGGAAGTGTGTACAGCCCGGATAGACAGGGAATCTCGTGTGTCTTCACAGTGCCACGTGTGTGCACCTACGCATGCAGTGAGACACATGAAATGTGTTTTTGTGCACAGGTGTCCTCTTTCCGAAATATTTCATGACAGCAAGAGATAAAGTGATCAACACTTGTTACACTAGGGGGCCTTACAGGATTAATATGTGTGTAACACGGATACCTACAGAGATGGGGCACACATGGAATACACAGTATTGATAATACAAGTGACTAGTGGAAATAATAACCACTTCTGCACTAATGAAATGACTACTTAAGAGAAATAAAAACTGATAAAAAATATGAGAAATGAATGATGGAACTGCGCTGCGCCCGAGCCCCTCACTGCACACTGCCGCTGCGCCCTGGTATGCCCCTGCATGCTTCGAGAGCTGCTCCCTGCCCCCCTGACGCATGCCCTGCCCTGCTGCCTGCCCAATGCATGCTCATGACCGCCCCTGGATCCTTGCCCGCCCTCTGCCGCATGCTGCGGACCCGGGCCTGCTCCCTGCGGCGCGCCTACCCTCTCCGTACCGACCTTGCCCCCCGCCGTGGTCCCTCTACCTGTACCCCCGTCTTGTCCCCCGCTCCCGGTGCTTCACTGACCACTCCCCCTTTTCTCCCCTTCTGGTGAGTTTTTTTCTTGTTTTCTTCCCTTTCCCGTCACTCCCCCTCTGTTCGGTGTCCTGCTTGATTGGCTTTCTTTCTGTCCCCTCCTTGACATTTTCTTTCCTTCCCGCCGAGGGCCGCCCGTCCTCGCCGTGACCGTCCCTGGTTTGGCTCCGCCATGACGCCGCCTGCTGTGGCTCTATGGCCTTTACTGCCGGACTCAGCTGGCTTGTGTGTTTTTTTCAGATCTACATAATTCACCCCACGGCAGGACGGCCCCTCTCTCTCTTTCCTGTGCCCTCCTCTGTACTTTGCTGTGGCGGTGTAATCCTCCCTTCCCCTTCCCTGGTCTCCGCTGTCACAGCTCTTTACCTAGGGACCTTCTTAGTCCGCACAGCCGCACTTACCCCCCCGTTACTTCACTCCAGCACCGCTGAACGTACGCAGAGGGGTTACACGCAGGACCTTGGCGGTGATGTAATAAAGGGGTAATAAGGGTAAATGCTATAAGGGGGGGCCAATCACACCCGAGACCCTGAGATCTGATGCGATCTTTCCAAACCCAAATGAGCTCGGCAGATGTTTATAGCTCTGATTCTCCATCGCACCCCCAATTTTGGAATCTATAAGCACCCACTGACCTCTCCTGCAATCCCTGCCAATTTAAAGGGGAACTAACGCGGAAATATTTGCGTTGCCAATCGTACTGTATGGATTCACTTTAAATCTCATCTTATATGTATTAACCCCTCCAGGGCACAGAGGGTCCTTGGTTATACACCAGCTTTAGAGACGTCCATATTGTCCTGCCCTAGAGCTGTTTTATCGCAACTGTATCCCAGCATTTTTTCTGGCAGCATGTTGGAAGTTGATTTCTGCCAACAGCAAGGACCCTCCAGGCTCTGCTTGGGGTCCTAAAACTTTATAAAGGAAGGGCAAGTTTTCGCCGCCATTCACATATGAGGACATGGAAATTTTATAAGATTGGATTGCCGTATCGGATTGTTCCGAACAGACCCTAATGTTTAACTCAGTAAATCCGGTCTAATAACTTTCAAGGGAAATTGTCAGGCCCTTTTTTATAAACCCATTAGAATTATACTGACAATGGTCACAGGGGTGCCATTTAAATGGATTTTGATTAAAAATTGCATTTTGTGGCTTTATTTAAAGCTACCTTTAAGTACAAATCACTTGATTTATAAACATGGTGTGATCAGCAACTACTCTGAGGTGTTGTGTTCCTTCAATCTCCAGGTAGTACCCCCTTACTGTTTTTAAACCATCCCCCCCCTTCCATCTACCAGACTGTTTTTTTTTGTCATGAGCCGCATGCTCAGTAATCCCTATGAGGTTGGCAATGGGAGGGGGAATTTCCCACATTCAGACGGTCAAAACTGCGCACAGAATCCACTCCCATCAACTGTCAATCTTCTCCATTCCCATTCCACAACATCAAAACGGTGCATAGTAAAGACGAGTTTATGATAATAAAGGCACTTGAGTGCAGATTAATAGTTAGTGGTTCATACTGGATATCTAAAAGAATAGGGACATATCAACACATAAATGGTTAGAATAGATAATAGTATATATACATTACATAATCTGTGTCGAAATGCTTTAAAATCTGCCAAAATCAACATTTTTTTAAATGATGACTAACTAGTATACAGGGTGATGGCAAGGGAGAGGAGAAGATCAGATCTGACACTTGTGCACTGCAAGTGGGCCCACCATTGCAAAGTCTATGCAGCTTTAGAGCTCAGGCACATTGGCGGCTGACACAGTATAAAAGAACACACATCTGTAAGAAATGATGAGGAAATGGGCTTGCATGAATCCTATCTATGCCCGCCTCCGTATCACACCTCTCCAACCCTAAACTGCCCGTTCCACCGCACCCAGGGTTAATTCTTGCAGTCTGGGAAACAGGGAGACGCCTCTCTAAATGAAAGTAAACATAGATTTCTTTATAAAAATATAAAGTCTCTTACTAAAGCAACAAAGCACACGTCTCCCCACCCCCCCCCCCTACAACGTAGTTGATTGGAGGGCTGCTCTCTCTCACGTGAGCATGTCGGATCATAAAAACAGGAAGGTGGGATACCAAGGCTTTTGCCTACTGTGAACGTATTTGATCTAATATTTACTCTAAAGTGAAAAATTGATACAATCCACCACGTTCACTATGAACCTACAAGCCAATGTCGCAAGCCATCAAATCAAGTCTGTCTGTGCTATAAATAGAAACAAACAAAATTACCCTCATTGACCCCCCCCATTAACGAATCTAGTTCAGAAGAACTAAGAAGTTATCTAGACCAGAACAAACAAAACTTCATCACAACACATCTCAACCATACATATACACACATATACCACACACATATACCACACACATACACCGACACAACACATATAACCATACACATAATACAACCATACATATCATACACCCCACATATAGCACACACACATATACCACAACACATAACCACCACAAATACTAGAACACAATACACACACACCCCACATATCCCACACATCCACTGCCACATCACCACACACAGACATACACCACATACCCACAACATACACATATACCCAAACAACATACAAACAAAAACACCATACAACAGACAAACAACCACAACAGCAAAAAACAACCACATACAACCATCATAACATACAAAACACACCATACACCACATATACCACACACAT
>CM033470.1:1142505-1432505 GCA_019447015.1 Hymenochirus boettgeri
ACACCATAACATCCATACAGTTACTATAATAAACCATATATAACATCTATACAGTCACTATAAAACACCATAACATCCATACAGTCACTATAATACACCATATATAACATCTATACAGTCACTATAATACACCTAAAAAACATCTATACAGTCACTATAATACACCATATAAAACATTTATACAGTCACTATAATACACCATATATAACATCTATACAGTCATATAATACACCATATATAAACATCTATACAGGTCACTATAATACACCATATATAACATCATAGTCACAAATACACCATATATAACATCTATAACATCACTAGAAACAAGCATATATAACATCATACAGGCACTATTAATACACCATATATAACACTATACAGTCCTATATAATAACCAACTATATAACCTCTATACAGCAATATAATACACCAACATCATACAGGTACTAAAAACCATATATAACATCTATACAGTACTATAAAAAACCATAAATCCAACAGTCACTATTAAACACCATATAACATTATACAGTCACTATAATACACCATATATAACATCTATACAGCCACTATAATACACCATATATAACATCTATACATCCACTATAACACACCATATATAACATTATACAGTCACTATAATGCACCATATATAACATCTATACAGTCGCTATAATACACCATATAACATCTTACAGTCCATAATACCCAATATAACATCTATACACTCGCTATAACACACCCAATATATAACATCTATACACTCACTATAAGACACCATATATAACATCTATACACTCACTATAATACACCATATATAACATCTATACAGTCGCTATAATACACCATATATAACATCTATACAGTCGCTATAATACACCATATATAACATCTATACAGTCACTATAATACACCATATATAACATCTATACAGTCACTATAACACCATATATAACTCTATACAGTCACTATAAACATAACATACAGTAACAGTAATACAATATAACATCATACACCTATAAACACCATATATACATCTATACAGTCACTATAATACACCATATATAACATCTATACAGTCACTATAATACACCATATATAACATCTATACAGTCACTATAATACACCATATATAACATCTATACAGTCACTATTCACACCATATTATAACATCTAGACATATCATATATAAATACCAAATAAAACATATAACAGTCACTATAATATACCATATATAACATCTATACAGTCACATAATACACCATATATACATCTAACAGTCACTATAAAACCATTATAACTATCTATACAGTCACTATAATAACACAATATATAACATCTTACAGTCACTATAATACACCATATATAACATCTATACAGTCACTTAATACACACATAGATAACATCTATACAGTCACTATAATACACCATAAAAAACATCTATACAGTCACTTATATACACACATAAAAACATTTATACAGTCACTATAATACACCATATATACATCTATACAGTCACTATAATACACCATATATAACATCTATACAGTCACTATAATACACCATATATAACATCTATAGTCACTATAATACACCATATATAACATCTATACAGTCACTATAAAACACCATATATAACATCTATACAGTCACATAATACACCATATATAACATCTATACAGTCACTATAATAAACCATATATAACATCTATACAGTCACTATAATACACCATAACATCATACAGTTACTATAATAAACCCATATATAACACTATACAGTCACTATAAAACCACCATACATCTATACAGTCAATCTATAATACACATATATACATCTATACAGTCACTCGAATACACCATATATAAACATCATACAGCCACATAATACACCATATAAACATCTATACAGTCACTATAATACACCATATATAACATCTATACAGTCACTATAACACCATATATAACATCTATACAGTCGCTATATACACCAATATAACATCTATACAGTCACTAAATACACTCATATTAACTCTATACTCGCATAAAACACACATAATAACTCAATACACCACATAACACCATATAATAACATCTATCACTCACTATAATACACAATAAAACATCATACAGTGCCTATAATACACCATATATAACATCTATACAGTCGCTATAATACACCATATATAACATTCTACAGTCACTATAATGACACCATATAACATCTATACAGTGCTATAAACACCATATAACATCTATACACACATAATACACCATATATAACATCTATACATCGCTATAACACACCATATAACATCTAACATCTAATACATTAAGACACCATATATAACATCTGATACACTCACGTAATACACCCATATATAACATCCTATACAGTCACCATAATACACCATGTATAACATCCATACAGTCGCTATAAATATACCATATCATATAACATCCATACAGTCACTATTATACACCTTATATAACATACATACAGTCGATATAATACACCATGTATAACACCATACAGTCACTATAATATACCATATATAACATCCATACAGTCACTATAATAAACCATATATAACATCTATACAGTCACTATAATACACCATATAAACATCTATACAGTCACTATAATACACCAAATAAAACATCTATACAGTCACTATAACACCATATATAACATCTATACAGTCACTATAACACACCATATATAACATCTATACAGTCACTATAACACACCATATATAATATCTATACAGTCACTAAATTACACATATATAACATCCATAGAGTCACTTTAATACAACATATATAACATCTATACGACGCTGTAATACACCATATATAACTTTTATACAGTCACTATAATACATTATATATAACATCTATACAATCACTACAACTCACCATATATAACATCTATACAGTCACTATAATACACCATATATAACATCTATAGTCACTATAACACACCATATATAAAATCTATACAGTCACTATAACACACCATATATAACATCTATACAGTCACATATCACAACACCATATATAATATCTTACAGTCACTAAATTACACATATATAACACCATAGAGTCACTTTAATACAACATATATAACATCTATACGGAAGCGTGCTGTAATACACCATATAACTTTTTACAGTCACTATAATACATAATAACATCATACAAATCACTATTCATACTCAACAATAAATTCTATATAACATCTATACAGTCACTATAATTAACACCATAGATATAACATCTATTAGTCACTATAACACACCATATATAAAAATCTAATACAGTCACTCTAACACACCATATATAACATCAGATATCAACACTATAATACACCATATAAAACTTATATACATCTATAATCACCATTATATAATACCAATATACAACTAACATATACATCATCAGTCACTAAATCACACCAATATAACATCTATACAGTCACTATAACAAACCATATATATGATCTATACAGTACTATAAACACCCTACATTACCATCTTACAGTCACATAACACAGCATATATAACATCTATACAGTCACTATAATACACCATATATAACATCTATACAGTCACTATAACACAGCATATATAATCTATACAGTCACTATAATACACCATATATAACATCTATACAGTCACTATAACACCATATATAACATCTATACAGTCACTATAATACACCATATATAACATCTATACAGTCACTATAATAAACCTATATAACCTCTATACAGTCAACTAAATACACATATATAACATCCATAGAGTCACTTTAATATAACATATATAACATCTATACGGACGCTGTAATACACCATATATAACTTTTTATACAGTCACTATAATACACCTTACATAACATCTATACAGTCACTATAAAACACCATACATCCATACAGTTACTATAATAAACCATATATAACATCTAACAGTCACTATAAACACCATAACATCCATACAGTCACTATAATACACCATATATAACATCTATACAGTCATAAATACACCATATATAACATCTATACAGCCACTATAATACACCATATATAACATCTATACAGTCACTATAACACACCATATATAACATCTATACGTCCTATAATGCACCAATATAACATCTATACACTCGCTATAACACACCATATATAACATCTATACACTCACTAAGACACCATATATAACATCTATACACTCACTATAATACACCATATATAACATCTATACAGTCACCATAATACACCATGTATAACATCCATACAGTCGCTATAATATACCATATAACATCCATACAGTCACTATATACACCTAATAACATACATACAGTCGATATAATACACCATGTATAACATCATACAGTCACTATAAATAACCATATATAACATCAGACAGTCACTATAATACACCATATATAACATCTATACAGTCACTATAATAAACCATATAAACATCTATACAGTCACTATAATACACCATATATAACATCCATCAGTCACTATAATACACCGTATGTAACATCTATACAGTCACTATAATACACCTATATAACATCTATACAGTCACTATAATACACCATATGTAACATCTATACAGTCACTATAATACACCATACATACCATCTATACAGTCACGATAATACACCATATATAACATCTATACAGTCACTATAATAAACCATATATAACATCTAACAGTCACTCTAATACACCATATATAACATCCAACAGTCACATAAACACCGATGTAACATCTATACAGTCACTATAATACACCATATATAACATCTATACAGTCACTTAATAACACCATATGTAACATCTATACAGTCACTATAATACACCATACATACCATCTATACAGTCACTATAATACACCATATGTAACATCTATACAGTCACTATAATACACCATATATAACATCTATACAGTCACTATAATACACCATATGTAACATCTATACAGTCACTATATAACACCATACATACCATCTATACAGTCACGATAATACACCATATATAACATCTATACAGTCACTATAATAAACCATATATAACATCTATACAGTCACTATAATACACCATATAATAACATCCATACAGTCACTATAATACACCGTATGTAACATCTATACAGTCACTATAATACACCATATTATACATCTATACAGTCACTATAATACACCATATGTAACATCTATACAGTCACTATAATACCACCATACATTAACATCTATACAGTCCACTATAGTACACCATATGTTAACATCTATACAGTCACATGTCGATAATACACCATAGAATAACAATCGTCTATACACTCACTATAATACACCATATATAACATCTATACAGTCACCATAATACACCATGTATAACATCCATACAGTCGCTATAATATACCATATATAACATCCATACAGTCACTATTATACACCTTATATAACATACATACAGTCGATATAATACACCATGTATAACATCCATACAGTCACTATAATATACCATATATAACATCCATACAGTCACTATAATAAACCATATATAACATCTATACGTGCACGGATAGATACAAAACCCAATATAAAAATAACATCTATACAGATCCCCTAGGGTATAAACCATATATACATGCTATACAGTCCCTAATAATACAACCAAAGAACATCCATACAGTTACTGAACTAGGATAAACCATATTACATCTAGACAAAGGTCACTATAACGACACCATAACCAAGGGAAAGAAAAATCCATAAACATTCCTATAGGGTACACCATAATGAATGGAGACATCTTAGACTCACGTATTAATACACACATATATACCATCTTATACAGGCCATCGAAATATCCACCAATGACGGATCTATAACAGTCCTATAACCACGCATAGAATATAGACATCGCTATACAGTCACGATAATGCACGAGTATAAGACATCTCTACAAAAAACAGTCGCTATCATACAACATAGGATATCAACCTCTATACAGTCACTATGAATACCCCATATATAGCCATCCTATACACTCGCTATAAACACACCAAGAGACATCTATACACTCACTATAGAGACAGACATGATCGTACACATCTCTACAACTCCACGGATAATACAACCATATATAACATCTATACAGTCTCTATAAAACCCATATATAACATCTAATAACATTCGCTATATACACCGATGATAATCCAGTCTTACGGTCGCTACAATCATCACCGATATTAGTAGACATGGTCAACAATTCACTATAACACCAGATATACATTAATACAGTACACTATAACACCATAGATAACATCTAACAGTAACTGCTAATATAAACCAAATATAACTCTATAGCAGTCCATAGAACCATATGGATACATCTATACGCGGTCACGGATAAAGGATACACCTATATAACATCTATAGCGTCCCATGATAAATCACCATATTAACTCTATACAGTCCACTATAATACACCAGATATAACGCTAAACAGTCACTAATGAACACCATATATAACAGCTATACAGTCCTATACTCTACCAGATAAAACATCTGTCGTCCACATATAATAAATACGCATAGTATACCAAACTCTCAGCTATAAAAAGCTAGTCACTACATACTTATACACCATATAATAACATCTAAATAACAGTCCTAATAATAAGCCATATATAACATCTATAAAAGTCACTTGGGTACAACCATAGTCTACTCTATACCGTCAGCACTATAATACACCATATATAACATCTGATACAGGGTCACTATATACACCATATATACCTCTATACCGTCCCATGGATAATACAGCCCTACAAAACTCTATACAGTCACTCATACACCATGATAAAACGTTTTATAAAGTCACTAGAATACGACCATATATAACATCTATACAGTCAACTATAGATACACATATATAGGACTCTACTCATACAGTCAAATATAGTTACACCATATATAACTCTATATTCACTAATCATACACCAACTATATAACTCTATCCAGTCAGCTATAAACCACCAAAGTATGGGACATCTATACAGTCACTATACTACACTAGCCATATTTATAACATCGTACAGGCAGCTATGGATAACATATATTAATCTATAAACAGTCCTAGTAAAATAAAGGCAGCATAAACATCGGCATAACGTGTACTATAGAAAAGGGGGGAAAGGAAAAGGGGGGATAAGACCATAATATTACATCGATACATTGCACTGATAAAACCCATACACACTCCATAGAAACAGTGCACTAAGTAATACACCAAAATATATAACATCTATCACAGTCACTATCATGAACCGCCCCTGATAACATCTATACGGCACACCAATATAAATACAAAAAAAACCGATATATAAGCCCCTATACATTCCTATAACCACGCCAGTGGATATAACGCTATACAGTCATATAATTGCGGCCATGATATAACTCTATACAGTCGCTAGTAAATCACGACATATATAACTCTATACAGGTCACTATATACACCAGTAGGGATAGTATATAGACTACTTACCCTCACGCTATAACACACCATATATACCACTCGTAGCACTCACTATAAACACCGTCTAGTAACAGGCGGTATAACACTCCCTATAATAGCCCCAATTATAAAACGGCATCCTAATACAGTCGCTATAAAAATGCACCGATATATGAGAACATCTATAACATTCCGCTATAATACACCATAGAATAATAGGGGGAGACATCTAATCCAGTCCTATATGCACCATAAATAGTTAAACATCGATACAGTCGCTTAATACACCATATACATCTGATAGATAGCAGTCACTATAATACACCATATCATAACATCTACATACCCTCCGCTATAAGAAAGGACACACTGGCATATATAAACCATCTATCCACGGCCTAAATAGAGTGACAAACCCATAGGCACATCTATACTGTCGGTCTCACTATACTACACACGATATATACCATCTATAGCAGTCACCATCAGTACACCATGTAATACGATCCATACAGTGCGCTTATAATATCCTGAAATGAGTAAATCCATACAGTCACTATTATAGGAAGACACCACTTATAGTAAACATGAACATCGCAGTCGATAATAATACACCTGTAATAACCTCCATACATCACTATAAATATAACCATATTATAAGCAGCCATAAAGTCACATATACTAGACACATGGGACTATAACATCTATAACAGTCTCGGTATATAGGCACAGATATAAGCACTATCCAATCACTATAATGAACACACAATAAAACATCTATACAGTCACGTTAACACCAGATATTATAACCCTCTCAACAGTCACACTAAGGAACACCATATCTACCATCTCTACAGTCACTATAACACACATTATAATATCTAGATCATAAATTAAGATATATAAAATCCATAGAGTCCACTTGTACCTACAGACATAGGTATAGCATCGTAATAAAGCGCGGACGCTGTAAACCACCGATAGTATAACTTTTATACATCACTATAAGTACCATTATATAGTAAAACGATACTATCACAATCACAATACGTAACTCCCCGATATATAAACATCTATACAAGTCCACTATGAATCACACCATATATAAACGATCTCGTCACTATAGGCGCCACCATATATAAAATCTATACATTCCCTATACCACACACCATAGTCACAAGCAGCTCATCCAGTCACATATACACCACCAAACATATAATCAATATCGTATACATCACTAATTACACCTATATAGGGCCGATCCGATAAGTCCACTTAATACAACATGTGTACATCGAGACGGACGCTGTAATATACACCAATATACTTTGTAATACTCCCTATACACTTATATTAACATCTGTAGTCACGGGCATCACTCACTGCCCGATATAAACATCTCAGTACAGTTCATAGTCACACAGCCATGCATATAAGAAAAACAATCTATAGTCACTAATTAACAACATAGGTGAAATAAAATGCTATACAGTCCTATACCTCACCATATATAACATCTATACATCACTAGAAATACAACCATATATACACATTTATAAGCACTACACTAATACGGGCCATATATAACATCTATACATTCATTACAACTCACACCAGTAGAAAAAACAAATCTATACAGTCACTATAAAATACACCATATATATACCATCTATCCAGGGTCAGGCTGGTAAAAAACCCAATCATAAGTAATCTATAGGAAAACAAAAAGTCAACTCAAGCCACTTCTGTAAAATCTCTCCATCACTATAACCACAGCATATTGACCATCTATACAGTCACTTACTGTATAGCAACACAATATACATCTATCTAGTCCTATGGACACACAGCTTCTATAATCTTATACGTCACTTAAAGACCCAATAATTCACATCGATACAGTCACATATAACACCAATTAACTCTCTACAGTCGCTATAATACACCATAAATAAATAACCATCTATCACTTCCCTAAGAACACAAAAAAACTGATGGAACCCATATAACAACATCTATAATCAGTCACTAGAACTTTACACATATATAAACACCTCGAGTCACTTGTAAATCTACCATTGCTGTAACTCTAATACGGACGTGCTTTAATACACCATATTGAGCTGGTTTAATACATCACCTATAATGTCCAATACACCTTAGCATAACATCAATATACAGTCACTAAAACACCGATAGACGTCCCTCCAGTTACTATATCATAGAAAACGCATAATATACTCTATACAGTTCACTATAAAAACAACCATAACAATCCATACAGTCACTATCATACACCATATATAACAGCTGATAGGGACCGGTCCGTATAATAAAGGCCATATATAACTCTATACAGCCCTATAATATCACCATATATAAGACATCTCATACGTCGGGCTGATACACAGCCTATATCACATCTAATACAGTCACGTATAATGCACATACTATACATCTAATACCCTCTGCTATAAAGCACACCAGGGGGTATATCAACATCATAACTACCTCACTATAAGACCCATATATAAAATCGTATACACTCACTATTAATACACAATAATAACTCTATACCATGTCACCATAATACACCATGGTATAACATCCTACAGTCGCGTATAGGATATTACGACATATATCCATCCATACAAGGGTTTTCACTAGTGTAGACACCTATATAATGTACATACATCAGTCGATATAAACACATGTTAAACATCCATACAGGTCACTATAATATCACCAAATAACATAACCATACAGTCACATAAATAACCATATATAAAATCTAGACAGTCAGCGTACTAATACGCATATATACCGATCTATTACAGTCACTATAATACACCATATATAACATCCATAACAGTCACTATAATACACCGTATGTACATTCTTCAGTCACTATAATACACCAGTATATAACTCAGTCAACTACTATACAGCTGTGTCACAAATCAACATATTAACACTGTCACTATGAATACACCATACATACCATGGCTTATACAGTCACGATAATGACACCATATACTACGTCTATACAGTCACTATTAATAAAACCATATTAGGAACATCTATACAGTCCTATAATACACCATAGTATATCCGCATCCAACAGGTCACTATATACACCGTATGTACATCTATTACAGTCACTGATATATATTTCACCTATATACATCTACTACAGGTCACATAATACACAACATAGTGTAACATTATAGCGTTCAACTTATATTACACAGATACATACCATCATGACAGTCACTATAATACACCATATGAAGCGGACTCTATACACGTCACTCAGAAATACACACATATAAAATAAAACATCTATTACGTTCACTATATACACACCATATGTAACAAATCTATACAGTTACCTCAAACTACACCAACATACATCACCAAACTTAAATACAGGCATCTATAAATACATACATCCATATAATAACATCTATACGTCATATAATAACACCCTGGATACAGCATTAACCACTAATACCCTATAACCATCCATACAGTCACTATAATACAACCCGTATGTAACATCTATACAGTCACTGGCATAAATACACCATATATAAGCATCTAATACAGTCCACTATATACACCATAGATGTAACTCTATACAGTCCACTATAATACACATAAAGCATACGCATCTATACAGTCCATATACAATGCACCATACGTAACATCTATACAGTCACTATAATCACCAATAATAAATGATACTCAACAGTCACTAACGACTATAAACTATCAGCGATGGATACACCATTATCACATCTATAAAACCGTTCACGAGTAAAAACACAATATAATCTATACAGTTGCGAATAAGGATACACCATATATGAACTCTATACAGTCACTATCATATCCACCATGATAGACATTATACAGTCACGGTATATCCCACCATGTAACATCTATACAGTCACAGGTAATAAACCATACATCCATCTATACAGTCACGATTAATACACCATCTATAACCATCTATTACAGCAGCGATACATACACCATATCTAACATCTATACAGTCACTAAATATACACCATATATAACTCATACGTCATATAATACACCATATATAACATCCATACAGTCACTATAATACACCATATATAACATCTATACAGTCACTATAATACACCATATATAACATCTATGCAGTCACTATAACACCATATATAACATCTATACAGTCACTATAATACACCATATATAACATCTATACAGTCACTATAATAAACCATATATAACATCTATACAGTCGCTATAATAAACCATATATTACATCTATACAGTCACTATTATACACTGTATATAACACTGTATATATAGTTGCTATATTTTACCATCTATTAAATTTGTAGTCAATATAATGCACCATATATAACATCACATTTATTCAGTCGCTATAATACACTGTATACAACTGTGAACAGCACGGTGGCTCAGTGGCTAGCACTGTTTCCCCCACAATCATAAAGACATACTGATACGTTGTATGATACAGTATTGTGTATAACCCAGTCACTGTGATACACCCTATAGAACCCAGTCACTGTGATACACCCTATAGAACCCAGTCACTGTGATACACCGTATAGAACCCAGTCACTGTGATACACCCTATAGAACCCAGTCACTATGATACACTGTATAGAACCCAGTCACTATGATACAATGTATAGAACCTAGTCACTGTGATACACCGTATAGAACCCAGTCACTATGATACACCATATAGAACCCAGTCACTATGATACACCCTATAGAACCCAGTCACTATGATACAATGTATAGAACCCAGTCACTGTGATACACCGTATAGAACCCAGTCACTGTGATACACTGTATAGAACCCAGTCACTGTGATACACCGTATAGAACCCAGTCACTGTGATACACCCCATAGAACCCAGTCACTATGATACAATGTATAGAACCCAGTCACTGTGATACACTGTATAGAACCCAGTCACTATGATACACCGTATAGAACCCAGTCACTGTGATACACCCTATAGAACCCAGTCACTATGATACACCGTATAGAACCCAGTCACTGTGATACACCGTATAGAACCCAGTCACTATGATACACCGTATAGAACCCAGTCACTATGATACACCATATAGAACCCAGTCACTGTGATACACCATATAGAACCCAGTCACCCAGATAATAGTGATATATAACACACAGTCCGGTATTTAAGGCAACATTAAGGTTACTCACGTGCTGTGTTTAAAATCTCTCTCTCTCTCTCTCTCTCTATAGTAAAGTAAGCGCAGAGTCAAAAAAAAAATCCACTCACCCAGTAGACGATTCTGAACAGATGTAAAGACCAGGAAGGTCGAATTTACATTTTTGGAACTATATATAAACTGTACACACAGGGCAAAAAACAGGATCTATCTAGATAGCATACTATATACATGTACACATACACACACAAACATACACACCGGGACATGCATATTACGTGTATATGTAGAGAGAGAGATAGAGATAGAATTTTACATTTTTGACTATAGTTTCCAATACGTTGGTATTTGGAATCTTTATTAGTCAATTAAGAAATTCATTGTAGTACCCATACACTCCAATCATGTTACAGAAAGTCTTGATGTCTGGGAACTTTGCCTTTAAACCAAGCTGTTATGAAGACAACCTGAAATTAACCAGGTGAAGAGCCCCCCCCCGCATTAACTCTTTCACAATTATTTCAAGGAACAGTAAAGATTGAAACCAAGTGGCTTTAAATGCTTCATATGAAAAATCTTAGGGAGGTCCCATGTGCCTGCAATTTACCCCAAGACACCTACACTCCAACATAGCCCTTTAAATAAGGACACTATAGAGAAATACATTACACAGAGCTGTGCTAAGATCAGGGTCACTTCATTATCCTCCCCCTACAGCTCTGTACTATGTTCTTTCTATAAGTGTAACTATTAAAGGGAAATGTTATAGGGTATATAATCAGTATATTAATACTAATATAAATGGTATCTGAGAATATTAATAACCTATCCTAACACTTCCCTTAAATAGGGACACTATAGAGAATACATTACACAGAGCTGTGCTAAGATCAGGTTCACTCATTATCCTCCCCCTGCAGCTCTGTTACTAGTTATTTCTATGTGTAACTATTAAAGGGAGTTATAGGGTATGTAATATATAATAAGTATTAATGTATGATAATATTAATACTACCCCTCCAACATTCCCCTTTAAATAGGACACTAGAAGAGAAATACTTACCACGCTCTGTGCTAAGATCGGGTCACTTCATTATCCTCCCCCTCAGCTCTGTACTATGTTATTTCTATAGTGTAACTATTAAGGAGGGATGTTATAGGGTATGTAATCGTATAATAATATTATATAATGTATGATAATAATAATAACCTACCCTCCAATATTCCCCTTTAAATGAGGGATACTATAGAGAAATACATTACACAGAGCTGTGCTAAGATCAGGGTCACTTCATTATCCTCCCCCTGCAGCTCTGTACTATGTTATTTCTATAAGTGTAACTATTAAAGGGGATGTTATAGGGTATGTAATAGTATAATAATAGTATATAATGATATGATAATATATAATAACCTACCCTCCAACATTCCCCTTTAAATAGAGACACTATAGAGAAATACATTACACAGCGCTGTGCTAAGATCAGGGTCACTTCATTATCCTCCCCCTACAGCTCTGTACTATGTTATTTCTATAAGTGTAACTATTAAAGGGGGATGTTATAGGGTATGTAATAGTATAATAATATTATATAATGGTATGATAATATATAATAACCTACCCTCCAATATTCCCCTTTAAATAGGGATACTATAGAGAAATACATTACACAGAGCTGTGCTAAGGTCAGGGTCACTTCATTATCCTCCCCCTGCAGCTCTGTACTATGTTATTTCTATAAGTGTAACTATTAAAGGGGTGGTGATGTTATTAGTACTGTATAGTATAAAAGTATTAATGGTATGATAATATATAATAACCTATCCTCCAACAGTCCCCTTTAAAATGGGACACTATAGAAGAAATACAATTACACCGACTGGCTAAGACAGATCATTTCAGTATCCTCCCCTGCCGCTCTGTACTATGTTATTTTCTATAGAGTGTCACTATTAAAGTTGATGATATTGAGAAATACATACACAGAGCGTGCTAAGATGCACGGGTCATTTCAGGATCCTCCCTGCAGCTCTGTACTATGTATTCTATACTTGTAAACTATCTTAAAGTTGTGATATTGACGAATACTTACAGAGCTGTGGCTACGATCAGGATCTTTCATTTCCCCCCGGCAGCCTGTAACTATGTTATTTCTTATAAGTGTAACTATTAAGTTTGTGATATTGAGAATACATACACTGATCTGTGCTAAGATCAGGGTCATTTCATTATCCCTCCCTGCAGGCTCTTACTATGTTATTTCTATACGTGTAACTATTAAAGTTGTGATATCAAATGAGAAATACATTGACACAGAGCTGTGCTAACATCAGGATCATTTCATTATCCTCCCTGCAGCTCTGTTACTATGTATTCTAATAAGTGTACACTATTAAAGTTCGTATCTGAAAATACATTACACAGAGCTGTGCTAAGGATCAGGGGTCATTTCATTATCCTCCCCTGCAGCTCCTGTACTATGTTATCTATAAGTGGTAACTATTAAGTTTGTGATTGTAGAGAAATACATTACCAGAGCGGTGCTAGATCGAGCCTTTCAGTATCCTTCCCCTGCAGCTCTGTACAGGGTGATAGGGGTAGAAATATTCTTTCTATCCTAGCCCGATAATGCAATATCCATGGCAATAAACCAATACTGTTATCATTACAGGAGCCGCATTATCACACGTAGTTATCCTCATGGGAGGGGATTTGTCTGAATTTGTTTACAATCATTACCTATTCCCTGCCCTGTTAACATGAACTAAGACGGTAAACCAAGGGGAACTTTTTTGGTATAAATGGGGAATATGTGGAATTCTCTCGTCTCCTAGACGCCAAGTATGCACGAGCCCATCCGAACATCTTTCAACAGCTTGTCCGTGGGGATCTGGAAATTGTAGTTTCCAGTTTAGCAGGTGTGGAGTCTCGAATAGGAACAACGCACAGAAATGGCCATTTTGTGATTAACACTAATCATGTTTGGAGATTATCTAGGGCCATTTTTCCTGGTCCTACGGGCCCCCAGAAGGGCTGTGGGCCCGAGGGGACTGCTCCTACTTCCCGCCCCCCCCTGCCAGTATTATCGCAATGGGACACAGTGAAGACCTGGTGATTGTCCACGACTCTGTACATAACAATGCGATTGGCTGAGTATTAGTTGTTATTAGAAAGCGACCAATAAGAAAAATAATAACAAGCTTCTTGTTTTTTTCCCCCCTGCTCCGTTTTGCTGCTAACCCTCCCCCTCTCCTCGTTACCATCCGGAAAATTAACGTGCGAATGCCGCTGCGGGGAGCGCCGTCGGTTTGGGCCAATCTGAGCCGCCGGGAGGCGACTTGGAGGTTTTCGCCTTTCAGTCTGTGCAATAGTTGCATAAGACAGATCTGTAGGTAGCCCAGGGGGGGCGATGCCCCTGGGGGTCGGTGCTGGCGACTCGCTGCGCACTTCTTTTCTAATTATACAGTCGCCGAGTGTTCCCCGAGCACGAGCCCGCCACTTCACAGGACACGCAACAATATAGCTCCAGGGTTTTGTCCCTGCTAAGACCTCTCTGCCCCCACCTCCCCCTCTCCTGCCTTTAAGGTCCATCTGACAGCTGGGACCTGTGTAATTCCCATGAGCTGCTGCTCTTCAGGTACAGTTCCCCTTCCTTTGCCATTCACTACAGTCCGCGGCACAGAACTCTGCTTTAGGGAGCCGGCCAGGTTGGGAGCAAGAGGCACGCACTGATGGGTTAAAGCACAGGCTACGACGCCCTGGGTCCAATGTCACAGTTACATATCAATCTCTCTCACCAAGCAGCCTGCCTCCCTCCAATGTTTCATTTAAGGGCTCCCAGGGCAAATGAACTGATTTTGTGTGTTGCCTCCCGACTAGACGATGTGGGTGGATTGCGGAAGGGGGAGGAGGGGGGGGGGACTTAAAGGGTAACTAATTTGGCATTTATATAAAACGAGGACCCGCGGTTGATGGGGGTGTTTTCATTACACTGTGTGAATCACTTGCAATCATAGACGGTTCCGCAACCCACACTTGTTGCACTAACCACTCCCAGCAAGTCTCCACAAACCCCATGCATATGGGTATAATGGATGGTTGCCGTGTTTGTGAGATGTTTTACAGTTACCTAGTGCAGGTCCATCCCACCCCTGTGATGTCCTGCACAATCAGTGTGGCAGCTTCAACACGGCCCAGTAAGTCATGAGGGGCAACATATCAATAGTTCACTACTAAGATCCCATCTGAACGAAAAGTGATTAACCGCTCTATTCATTCAGGCCAGAGACAAGCAATAATCCCACCACGTAACCTGTTCTGGTTACATTGGAGGAGAAATATTATCCCATTGAAACCCTGGCTTGTGAATTAATTCCAGATTAAGTGGGGAAAAACTGCGGCTGGATAGTATCGGCTCCACATCCCTCTATTTACAGCTGAGCTGTGAAAAATGTTTAATATCCTCTTAACTATAATTAATACTTTTAAATTTCAGCTGGCGAGACTGCAGACTCCATGGAATGTTGCCACTCGGCTACTCCGGGCTCATAAACCAAAATGTTGCCATGCCAGCCATCTTTTGTCTGACCACCAACCATTCATTCTCTCCACACTCCCCTACAGTCATCCATCTTGGTCTTTCAGTACCAATCACCATCTTGGCTTTTTTTTTAGCCATTGTAAAGACATTTATGTACAAAGTTTACTACCATGGATACTCAACAGAACCAAGCCGTGGCCCATTTATCTTCACTGTCAACTTTACTTAATCAAGATTGTGTGTCAGCCTTAATGGAACAACAGGGTGAAGCGATGTGCTAGTTAACCCATCATAGTAATAAGCCCCTTCCAGGACAGTTTTTTTTTTAGAATTAACTCAAACCACTGTACCATCGAACCCTTCAGAAACCTCTCGGATACACCTTCCCCATTCAGTGAACTGTGGCCAGGGCAGCTCATTTCAACCATTGGGGGGGCTCCCAAAGAGAAGGGTCCCAAGCGCTACCCCGAGAAAGGAGTTGGGGGGTTCACGGAAGGAATATTTTGAATGTGGTCATCAGATTCATGTGCTGGGATATCCCGGTCCGTTATTACAACTTATTTTCTAACTGGAAACTATAATTCTTTCCCAACCACGCACTGTATCGTTATTTTTTGTTTGATCTGCTTATGCTGTGTGCCGGCTTGACAGTTTTGTTTGTGGGGGAAAAAGTCAGGGTCCAGATGGAGTGGCAGTCGGTTAACACAAGAGGGAGTGGGGGATACTACTGCCCAACAAATGTTGCTGGATGAAGGCATGCGCACCACACAATCAGAGTAGTGCTATTTACAATGAATTCAAGATAGATTAAGAATTGGCAAAGTCATTTTTTTCAGTATAGTGTCCCTTTAACCAATCAAAAAGAATGATGCAGAATTAAAAAGTACTTCCTCATCCTTGGGCTGACAATCAAAACCGGGAATCAGCTAAAATCATCTCCCTCATCTTCGGCTGTAATGAAATGATGACAACAAAAACCCTATGTGTCTGAATCCTTATTTTAAAGAGACTTTTCTAACCTGATGTTTTCCCTTTAAGACTTACCCAGCGAGCAGCACCAAAGAGCGATGCATTCGTAATCGTTGGTCAGTAATTTTGTCTCTAATCCTTTACCTCATTTTCATGTCATTCCTAACCCGAAACCCAATCTGCTAGCAGCTCAGTTGGAAATTAGACACAGGCACGGCCGTTTCTCCATAGAACTATCACCGCTCATTATAAGATACGCACTCAAGATTTGGCTCTATATAAAGCCATAAATAATAATACTACTTAATGATAACATTTTTGTTCGAACTTACCTGGAACGCGGAACGCAAAAAGTCCAGCGATTTCCGATGGCACATGCGATGCGCATACTTTCCTTTTTGTAACACATCCGTTCTCACCATTTTTACAGAAACCCAAACTGTCACATCGTGAAGTGATCTTCAGGAGTGTGCGTACAAATAGTACACGTTTGTACTAATAGTCAGGCCCAAACAATCGTGCAACACCCTTTTAACATAACCTACGCATGCATGCAGTGCGCCCAAATGTGAATGCATTCAGTGCGAAAAGGGTCGCAAGCGCCGAGCAGTGGAGATAGTAGGGCCATCCACATCCTCCTCCTCTAGCGGCACTAACACAGCGCACCCAAAATACCTCAGTGGCCTCGACCCTAAAAGCGCACGTTGAAAATGTTACCGTACTTTGTGTTTATGCACTTGCCCCTGTAGGTTTCGTGGAAATGTGCCCACAGCTGGCTTTGCACAGAACGCCTTTTGTCAGCATTAGTAGAAATGACATTGTTGCACAGATGATGCGTTTGTGTGTAAGAAGCCAGCCCTACAAAGAAGGGAGTGTGTAACAGCCTGATAGAACAGGAATCAGTGTGTCTTCACGTGCAACGTGTGTGCAACCCACAGCACATGCAGGGATACACATGGAAAGGTGTTTGTGCACAGGTTTGTCTCATCTTCCGAATATTTACTGACAGCGAAGAGATACATGGGATTCAACACGTGTTACACTAGGGGCCTTAAGGGATAGATATGTGTGTACACGAATACCTTACGATTGGGGCACCTGGAATAACACATCGTGATAATAGCAATGACTAGTGGAATAATAACCACTTCTCTTCTTCGGCACTCTACCCTCTCAGTCAGAAACTTCCACATACATGGTAACGTATACCTGTACTCAGTCTTGTACCCGCCTCACGGTGATTAAATGAGCTCCCCCCCTTGATACAAATCTCCTGGGTGGGTTTTTTATTGTTTTTATTCTCACTTTAATAGTCCACTAACCTCTGTAGGTGTCTGTCTGGATTGGCTTCTGTTGACATTCATTGTTGATTCTTTCTCCAGCAAGGCAGCAGAGTCAGCTCCTGGAACGTCTGGGTTGTGGATAT
Organism: Hymenochirus boettgeri; assembly: GCA_019447015.1. Classification (NCBI taxonomy): domain Eukaryota; kingdom Metazoa; phylum Chordata; class Amphibia; order Anura; family Pipidae; genus Hymenochirus; species Hymenochirus boettgeri. Next base: position 1,162,217 of record CM033470.1, read on the forward strand.
AAAATGACGATCATGCTTTGTGGATCTAGTGGCCTTAATGCCGTGATAGCTGGTTTTTTTTTTTTTTTTAGATCTACATAAGTTCAAACCACCCAAGTTGCAGGAGGAGAATCTATCTATTTCATGTGCCTTATCTGTCCTGTTGCTGTGGCGTTGTGGTAATCCTCAATTACATTACCTGGTATCTCCTGTCACCGGCCTTTAAATGACAGTCATTAGTCCATAAAGCCGCAATTACCACCAACGTTAATTAACTCCAGCACCGCGGACGGACCAGAGGGGTTAAACCAGGACCCTGGGCGGTGATGTAATAAATGGGTAATAAGGGTAACTCTATAAGGGGGCCAAATCACATACAAAACCCGATACCCTGCGATCTGATTGCGGAATCTTTTTCCAAACCCAAATAAAGCTCGGCAGATTTTATAGCCTCTATTCTCCATAGCAACCCCAATTTGAACTGATAAATCACCCATGACCTCTCCTCCTCTTGGCATCCCTGCCAATTAAGGGGAACTAAACCGGAATATTTGCAGTGCCCCAATTTCTGTACTGTATGGATTCACCTTTTCTCATCTTATAATGTAATTACCCCGCACAGGGCACAGAGGTCCTTGGTTATAACCAGCGTTCGAGACGTCCATTTGTCTGCCCGATATCTGTTTTCCACCTGTAATCCCAGCAATTCCTCAGCATGTTGGAAGTTGTAAGTTTCTGCAAGCAAGGACCCTCCACGTCTTCTGCATTGGGTCCTAACACTTTATAAGGAAGGGCAAAGTTCGCGCCATTCACTAATGAGGACATGGAAATTGTTATAAGATTGATTAGCGTATCGATTGTGCCCGAACATACCTGAATGTTTCTAAACTCATTTAACTTCCGGGGTCTAATTAAATTTTCACGGGAAATTGTCGCACCCAGTTTTTAGAACCCTTAGAATTACCCTGACCTGGGCCCACGTGGTCATGTAAATGTATTTTTGATTAAAATTGCCTTGTGTTCTTTATTTAAGAGACATTTAAGACAAATCATCCTTGATTTATCAACCAATAGTGTGAGCAGCACCAACTCCTGAGGATGGTGTGGGGTTGCCCTTCAATCTCAGGTAAAGTTCCCCCTACGTTTTGAACACTCCCCCTTCCATCTGACCAGATTTTTTTGTATGAGGGCCAATCACAGCTCAGTAATCCCTATGAAGGTGGGCAATGGGGAGGGGGATTGTCCCACATTTCAGACTGTCAAAACTGCGGCCCAGAATACACTCCTCAACTGTCACTCTTCTCCATTCCCAGCCCGCCAAGCAAACTGTGCTAGGAGAAGAGTTATGATTAATAAGGCACTTGATTGACAGATGAAAATTTAGATGGATTCAGACTGAGAGCTAAAAAAAGTAGGGGACAGATCAACCATCAATGGTACAAGATAGGATATATATATAGATAATTAAAAATATCGTGTCAAATGCTTTAATCTGCCAAATAAACGAGTTTTTAAATGATCTAACAGTATACAGGGTTTGCGGGAGAGGAGAAGAGAGATCTGACCTGGTGCACTGCATGTCGGCCCCCATTGCCATGTCTATGCAGCTTAGATCTCAGGCACATGTGGCGCTGACACAGTAAAATAAAAGAACACACCAGCTGTAAGAAAGTGATGGGATGGAAATGGGCGTGGCAATGATCCTATCTATGGCCCGACCTCCGTAATCACACATCTACCACCCCTAAACTCTGCCCCGTTCCACCCACCCGGTTAATTCTTGGCAGTCTGGGAACAGGGAGACTCCTCTCTAATAAAGGTAACATAGATTTCTTTATAAAAATAATAAAGTCCCCTCTACTACGAAAGACAAAAGCACCGTCTCCCACCCCCCTACAACGTAGTTATTGGAGGGCTGCTTCGCTCTCACTGAGCTGTCTGGATCATAAAACAAGGAAGGGCGGATACCAGAGGCTTTGCCTACTGTGACTTATTTGATGCTAAATATTTCATGAAAAGTGAAAATGATCAATCCAACGTTAACTAGGAACACGACACGCCAATTTGCGCAGCCATTCAAATCAGTCTTCGGTGCTATAACTAGAACAAAACAAAATGAACCTCAATTGTACCAACCCCATTAAAGAAATATAGTTTCAGATACTAAAGGTTATCTAGCACAACAAACAAAACTTCATCACACCACATACACCATACTATACACCATCACTATAGCACACACATATACCAACACACCTACACCACACACATATCCATACACATCCAATACAACACATACCATATACACCCACATATAGCACACACATATCCACACACATAATCCCACACCACATATATATACACCCACACCACATATACCACACTACACATACACCAGCCCATACCCACACAACCTACATCACCACATACACCATCCACATATACCACACCCTACACCATACCCAACACCCAACCAGACAAACACATACCCCACATATACCCACACCCATACCCATAACATACGCATACACATCCCACACACTAGACCATACCAATATCCAGCACTGCATTTAAGCTGGATACACACCATCCAATCAATTCGCCCCATACAAGGACATTTCAGTGGTATCACAGTCAGTTTAGGTCAAGAAAACTGGATGGTTTTCTGTTTCTTCTTCTCTCTTCGGCAAAATTCAGATGAACGATAATCAGACGTGTCGAAACAACCCAGAATCAATCGTCTGTCCTCTATTTGACCCCGCATGCTCATCCGTTGCCTAACTGTCGGATGCGTCAATAACTTTTGTCGTGGCCGACAGTCAGAAGACCGAACCTGGTTGGGACGAAGGATGGGAAGGTGTATACCCCGCTAAGGCAAGAAAAAAAACATGAGGGGACTTGTTCCCAACGCTCCAGCCAGGCCTAATGATTTGTTCATCGTGCTATGTTTTTCCGCGCCAACCTTCCGGTTGGCCAAATCATGTGGGTCCCATATGGACAATGCGCGTATTTACCTATGTCTACTTTTCAGACGAACAGCAATACGATTGGTTGTGGCCGTCGGCCAAAATCAGCATAGTTTTTGTGCCACCGAATCTGTAACCCACTCATGGTGCATCCTATCATACATGACACGTACGGTCCCTGTCCTCCTATCATCTACATAGACCGTATGGTCACGTTCTCCTTCATTACCTAGACACGCACGGAGTCTCCTATCATATACATAACACGTACAGTCATGTCCTCCTATCATACATAGACACGTACGTCAGTCGCGCGTATCATACATAACCCATACGGTCATTTCTCCTATCATACACTACCACGTACGGTCATGTCTCCTATCATACATGACCGTCTGTCCAGTCTCCTATCATACATAGACACGTACGGTCATCCTCCTATTATACATAGACAACTAGGGTCACGTCTCCGAGCATAATAGACACGTATGGATAGGTCAACGTCTCCTATCATACAGAAGACACTACGTTCAGTCTCCTATTATACATAGACACGTTGATCATTCATCCGATCATACATAGACACCGTTGTCCATGTGTCCTATCATACATAGACACATATGCTCGTTTCCTATCATACAGAGACACATATAGTCATGTCTCCTATCATCCATAGACACAATATGCTCATGTCTCCATCATACCTATAACACATATATCATGTCCGTATCATACATAGACCACGTATGGTTATGTCCCTAGCATACATAGCCACATATGGTCATAGTCTCCTATCATACATCAACACATATGATCATGTCACTATCTACATAGAACACGTATGATCATTCTCCTATCATACATAGACACTATGGTCCGTTTGGGTCTCCTATCATAAATAGACACGGATGATCATGTTCCTAAGCATCTAGCACGTAATGGGTCACGTTCCTATCATACAAGAACGTACGGTCATGGTCTCCTATTAGACATAGAACACGTATGGTCACGTCTCCTATCATACATAGACACGTATGTCACGTCTCCTAGCATACTAGACACGTATGTCAACGTCTCCTACATACACAGACCACCTATGGTCATGTCTCCTTCATAAATAGACCACATAATGCTCTGTCCCTATCCTCTAGACAACGTATGGTTATTCACCATAATCCTACGTAGACACTGGATCAGGGTCCTCCTTCATACATAGACAATGTACGGGCCATGTCTCCTATCATACATAACACAGATATCTCATTCCTCCTATCATACATGACATGTATGGTCCTGTCTCCTCTATCATACATAACACTATGGTCATGTCTCCTATCATAATAGACACGTATGGTCATGTCTCCCGTCTCCTATCAATACATAAGAACACGTATGATATTCACTGTCATACATATACATGTAGGTCAATGCTCCCTATCATACATAACAAGTATGATCATAGTCACCTATCATACATAGACACGTATGGTCAGTTGTCCTATCATACATAGACACTATGCTCGTTTCCTATCATACATAGGACACCTTAGTTCATGGCTCCTAGCATACATAGACAATATGCTCATGTCTCTATCAATCCCTAGAACACATATGATCATGTCCTTATCATACATAGACACGTATGGTATATGTCTCCTTCCTACATAGCCACATTGGTCAGGGTCTCCTATCTAACATAGACACATATGATCCATATCACCTAATCCTACATAGACACCTAATGATCATGTCTCCTATCATACAATAGACATGTGGTCGTGTCTCCTACCATAATAGACAAACGTATGATCGTGTCACCTATCATACATAGACACATATGGTCATGTCTCCTACAATACATGACACGTTAATGATCATGTCACCTATCCATACATAGCAGTATGTCCTGTATCCTATCAATAACAATAAAAACTATGGTCAATGTCTCCTGCCCTGCTCCCAATCACAGGGAAAAACGCAGGCCACTCTGCGACATAAGATAAAGGGTAAGTAATAGTTACTACTAACCAGACCTTGGTGATGGTATTTCCCTTATGGTCCCTGTAATCAACAGACGCCACGGACATACGTGTCTATGTATGATAGGAGACGTGACCATACGTGTCTATGTATAATAGGAGACATGACCGTACGTGTCTTTGTATGTGATGGAGACGTGACCATACGTGTCTATGTATGATAGGAGACATGACAAAGTGTCTATTTATGATAGGAGACAAGACCATACGTGTCTATGTATGATAGGAGACATGATCATACGTGTCTATGTATGATAGGTGACATGATCTATGTGTCTATGTATGATAGGAGACATGACCATATGTGGCTATGTATGATAGGAGACATAACCATACGTGTTTGTATGATAAGTGACCATGTCATATGTGTCTATGTATGATAGGAGACATGAGCATATGTGTCTATGTATGATAGGAGAGACTATATGTGTCTAGTATGTAGGAAACGAGATATGTGTCTATGTATGATAGGAAACATGACCATACGTGTCTATGTATGATAGGTGACATGATAATACGTGTTATGTATAATAGGAGACATGACGTACGTGTCTTTGTATGATAGGAGACGTGACATACGTGTTATGTAGATAGGAGACGTGACCATACGTGTCTATGTATAATAGGAGGCATGACGTACGTGTCTAGTATGATAGGAGACGTGACCATACGTGTCTAGTATGATAGGAGACATGACCGTACGTGTCTATGTATGATAGGAGACATGACCGTAGTGTCTATGTATGTAGGAGACATGACCGTACGTGTCTATGTATGATAGGAGACATGACCGTACGTGTCTATGTATGAAGGAGACATGACCGTGACGTGTCTATGTATGATAGGAGACGTGACCATACGTGTCTATGTATGATAGGAGACATGACCGTACGTGTCTATGTATGATAGGAGGCCACCATATGTCTGTTTACAGATTCTGTTGGGCAAAAAACTATGCTGATTTTGGCCGCGGCCACAACCAATCGTAATTGCTTGTTCGTCTGAAAAGTAGACATGTTAAATTACGTCTCATTGTCCCTATGGGACCACATGATTGGCCACCCGGAATGTTGGCTGCGGAAACTATAGCACGACTGACAATCATTAGTCCTGGCTGAGCGTTGGGAACAAAGTCCCCTCATGTGTTCCCTGCCTTTAGCTGTGTATACACCTTCCAATCCTTCGTCCCAACCCACTGTTCGGCTCTTCTGACTGTCGGCCAAGACAAAAGTTGCCGCATCCGACAGTTTGCCACGACTGAGCATGCGGTCAATAGAGGACAGCACGATTGATTTGGGTTTGCGACACGTCTGATTATTCGTTCATCTGATTTTGCCGAAGAAACCATCCAGTTTTTTTCGACCCAACTGACTGATACACTGAAATGTCCATTGTATGGGGCGAATGATTGGATGTGTGTATCCAGCTTAAATTGAGTGTGTATATGTGTATGGTATATGTGTGGGGTTATGTGTATGCTGTAGTGTATGGGTGATGTGTGTGGTATATGTGGTGTATGTATGGTGTATGTGTTGGGTTGTTGTGTATGTGTAGGGTGTGGATATGTGTATGGGTAGTGTGGATGTATGTGTGTGGGTGATGTGCATGGTGTATGTGTGTGTATATGTTGTGTGTGTGTATAGTATATGTGTGTGGTATATGTGTTGGTTATGTGTGTGCTATATGTGGTGTATATGTATGGTGGATGTGGATGGTATAGTGTGTGGTGTATGTGTGTGGTATATGTGGTTGCTATATGTGGTGTATATGTATGGTGTTATGTGTGTGATGAAGTTTGTTTGTTCTGTTCTAGATAACCTTTTAGTATCTGGTCTCCTATCATACATAGACACGTATGGTCACGTCTCCTATCATACACAGACACCTATGGTCATGTCTCCTATCATAAATAGACACATATGCTCATGTCTCCTATCATACATAGACACGTATGGTTATGTCACCTATCATACGTAGACACGTATGATCATGTCTCCTATCATACATAGACAAGTACGGTCATGTCTCCTATCATACATAGACACATATGCTCATGTCTCCTATCATACATAGACACATATGCTCATGTCTCCTATCATACATAGACATGTATGGTCATGTCTCCTATCATACATAGACACTATGGTCATGTCTCCTATCATACATAGACAAGTATGGTCATGTCTCCTATCATACATAGACACGTATGATCATGTCACCAGCAGCAGAGCGCCACTTACAGGGACCGACACAATAGAGCTCCAGGGTTGTCCTGTAGACCTGCCACCCCCCTCTCCTTGCCTTTAAGGACATCTGACAGCTGGGATGTGTAATTCTATTGAGCTGCTGCTCTATCAGTTACAGTTCCCCTTTTTGCCATTCACTACAGTCCGCGCAGCGAACATCTTATTAGGGAGCCGGCGCAGGTTTGGGAGCAGAGAGGCAGCACTGAATGGGTTAAAGCACAGTCTAGACGGCCCTGGGTCCAATGTCACAGTTAATATCAATCTCTCTTCAGCCAATCAGCTGCCTTCCCTCACATGTTTCATTTAAAGGGCTTCCCAGGGCAATGAACTGATTGTGTGTTGCCTCACACTGATAACGATGTGGGTGGATGCGGAAGGGGGAGGAGGGGGGGGGATTAAAGGGTAACTAAATTGCTTTATATAAAACAAGACGCGGTTGATGGTTGTGTTAATTACACTGTGTTAATCCACGTTCATCATATACGTTCCGCAGACCCACACTTGTTGCACTACAACTCCCACAATCTCCACAAAACCCCAGGCAGTATGGTAAATGGAGGTGCAGTTTGCAGATGTTTTAACAGTGACCTAGTGCAGTCCAGCCACCCCTGTGATGCCTGCACAATCAGTGTGGCAGCTTCACACGGACACAGTAAAGTGCATGGATGGGCAGACATCAATAGGTTCACTACTATAGATCCCAATCTGACCGAAAAGGGATTAACCGCTCTATTCATTAGGCCAGAGACGAAGCAATAAATCCCACCAGTACCTGTTCTGGGTTACATTGGAGGGAAATATTTCCATTGGAAACCTGGATTGTGAATTAATTCCAAGATTAAGTGGGAAAAACTGCGGCTGGATAAGTAGCGGCTCCACATCCTCTATTGTACAGCTGAGCTGTGAAAAATGTTAATATCTCTTAAAATTAATAAAACTTTTAAATTATCAGCTGGCGAGACTGCAGACTCCATGGGATGTGCCACTCGGCTACTCAGGGCTCAAAACCAAAATGTTCCTGCCAGCCATCTTTGTCTGACCACCAACCAATCATTTCTCTCCCACACAGTCAGCCATTGGTGTCTTTCAGTAACCAATCACCTCTTGGCTTTTTTTTAGCCATTGTAAAGACTATTTATTTACAAAGTTACTAAGCCAGGAATACTCAACAAGAACCAAGCCGTGGCCATTTATACTCACTGTCACTTTAATTAATAAAGATTGTTTGCAGCCTGTATGGAACAACAGTGTGAAAGCTGTGCAGTTACGCCATCATAGTGATAAGCCCCATTACGAGGAATTTACCATCAACCCCCAATTGCAAGCATGAAAAACAGACTGTCGCCAGGGCGAGGGAACATGTCTCCAAACCAAGGGGTCAAGGTCTACCACGAGAGAAGGAGTTGGGGGGTTCACGGAAGGAAATAATTTGAATGGTGTAATCATTCCATGTGCTGGGATATCCGTCGTTATTACATTATTTTACTAACTGGAAACTATAATTCTTCCCAACCACCACTGTATCGTTATTTGTTGATCTGCGTTGCTGTGGCAGGCTGACAGTTTGTTTGTGGGGGAAAAAGTCAGGTCAGATGGGAGGGGAGTGGTTAAAAGAGGGAGTGGGGGATACTGCTCCTAAACAAAAAGTGTGCTGGATTGAAGGCATGCAGCAACAAACACACAAATAGAGTAGCAGTTATTTACATGAATTCAATAATAGATTAAGAGAGGAGTCATTTTTTTCAGTATAGTGTCCCTAACCAATCAAAAAGAAGGATTCAGATTAAAAAATACTTTCCTCAGCCTTGGCTGACCAATCAGAAACCGGGATTCAGCTAAACAACATCTCCCTCATCTTCGGCTGTATGAAATGATGAACAAACAAAAACCTATGTGTCTGAATCCTTTTTTAAAGGACTTTTTCTAACCTGATGTTTCCCTTTAAGACTTACCCAGCGAGCAGACAAAGAGCGATGCAGTTCTGTAATCGTCTGGTCAGTAATTTGGTCTCTATAATCCTTTACATCATGTTCATGTTCATTCCTAACCTAAACCAATGCTAGCAGCTCAGTGTGAAATGTAGACACAGGGGCACAGGCCACTCCAGTAGAACTATAACCCTCATTATAAGATACGCACTGAAGATGTTGGCTCTATATAAAGCCATAATAATAATAATACTTAATGATACATTTGTTCGAACTTACCTGGAAATCGCAGGAACGCAAAAATTCCAGCGATTTCCGATGCACATGCGATTGCGCATACGTTCTTTTTTGTAAACACTGCGTTCACCATTTTAGCAGAAACACAACTGTCACAGTGCGTGAAGTGATCTTCAAGGAGGTGTGCGTACAAAATAGTACACGTTGTAAGAGCAAGGCCCAAAAATCGTGCAACACCCTTTTAACATTAACCTATCGCAGCGCATGCAGTGCGCACCAAAAATGGTGTGATTGCATGCAGTGCGAAAGGAGGGCGCAGAGCAGAGCGTGGAGATAGTAGGGCCATCCAATCCTCTACTAGCGGCACTAACACAGCGCCACACCAAAATAGCCCAGTGGCCTCTAACCCTAAAAGCGCACGTTGAAAATGTTTACCGTACTTTGTGTTATGCACTTGCATGTATTTCGTGGAAATGTGCCCACAGCTGGCTTTGCACAGAACGCCTTTTGTCAAGCATTTGTAGAAATGACATTTTGCACAGATGTGCGTTTGTGTGTAAGAGCAACCTACAAAGAAGGGAGTGTGTAACAGCCCTGATAGACAGGAATCTAGTGTGTCTTCACAGTGCACGTGTGTGCAACCGACAGCATGCAGTGATACAACATGGAAAGTGGTTTGTGCAACAGGTGTCTCATTCCGAAATATTTACATGACAGCAGAGAGAATAAATGTGATCAAAGTGTTACACTAGGGGCCTTACAGGGATAGATATGTGTGTAACACGGATACCTTACAGATATGGGGCACACTGGAATACACAGTATGTGATAATACAAGTGACTAGTGGAAATAATAAACTACCACTTGGCACTAATGACCCTCTCAGACAGAACTTGCCCACAGACAGTGGTAACAGTTACCATGTAAATACCGTCTTGTACCCGCTCACGTGGATTAAATGAGCTCCCCTTGTATACAAATTCTGGTGGGTTTTTATTGTTTTTCCTTTAATAGTCCCACTACCCTCTGTTAGGTGTCTGTGGGATTGGCTTTCGTACATTCATTGATTCTTTCTCCAGCAAGGGCGCAGAGTCAGCTCCGTGGAACGTGGGTTTGGATAATAAATGAAGATCATGCTGTGGATCTAGTGGCCTTTTATGCGTGATAGATGGGTTGTTTTTTTTTTTAGATCTACATAAGTTCAAACCCAAAATGGCAGGAGGGAGAAATCTATCTATTTCATGTGCCTGTAAACTGTACTTTGTGTGGCGGGTAATCTCAATTACAATTACTGGTATCTGCCTGGTCACGGCTCTTTAAATGGACATTCATTAGTCAGAAAGCAGCAATTACCCCAACGTTATAAACTCCAGCACCGCTGGAACGGACGCAGAGGGTTAAACGCAGGACCTGGGCGGTGATGTAATAAAGGGGTAATAAGGGTAAATCTATAAGGGGGCCAAATACACCCGAGACCTGAGATCTGATGCGGAATCTTTCCAAACCCAAATGAGCTCGGCAGAGTGTTTATAGCTTGATTCTCCATAGCAACCCCAGATTTGGAATCTGAGAAGCACCCATGACCTCTCCTGGCAATCCTGCCAATTTAAAGGGGAACTAACCGGAAATATTTGCGATTGCCCATTTCTGTACTGTATGGATTCACTTTATCTCATCTTATAATGTAATTAACCTACAGGGCACAGAGGGTCCTTGGTTAAACCCGCGTTAGAGACGTCCATTGTCGCCCTAGAGCTGTTTTCCCACTGTAAATCCCAGCATTCTGCAGCATGTTGGAAGTTGTAGTTCTGCAACAGCAAGGACCCTCCACGGCTCTGCATTGGGGTCCTAAAAACTTTATAAAGGAAGGGCAAGTTCGCCGCCATTCACATAATGAGGACATGGAAAGTGTATAAGATTGGATTGCGTATCGGATTGTTCCCGAACAGACCTGAATGTTTAACTCATTAAATCCAGGGTCTAATTAAATTTCAAGGGAAATGGTCCAGGCCCAGTTTTTAGAAACCATTAGATATACCTGACAATGGTCCACGTGGTCATTTAAATGGATTTTGATTAAATTGCATTGTGTGCTTTATTTAAGAGACATTTAGACAAATCATCTTGATTTATAAACAAATATGTGTGAGCAAGCACTAACTCTGAGGTGTGTGTGTTGCCTTCAATCTTCAGGTAAGTATCCCCTTACTGTTTTACCACTCCCCCTTCCATCTGACCAGACTTTTTTTGTATGAGGGCCAGCATGCTCAGTAATCCCTATGAGGTGGCAATGGGAGGGGGAATTTCCACATTCAGACTGTCAAAACTGCGACAGAATACACTCCCATCAACTGTCAATCTGTCTCCATTCCAGCAACAGCAAAAACTGTGCATAGTAGAAGAGTTTATTAATAAGGCACTTGATTGACAGATGAAATATTAGATGGTTCAGACTGGATATCTAAAGAAATAGGGGACAGATCAACACATAAATGGTACAGAGAAGGATATATATATATAATTAATATATCTGTGTCGAAATGCTTTAAATCTGGCAAAATAAACATTTTTAAATGATCTAATAGTATACAGTGATGCAGGGAGAGGAGAAGAGCAGATCTGACACTTGTGCACTAGGTCCGGGCCCACCATTGCACATGTCTATGCAGCTTTAGATCTCAGGCACATGTGGCGGCTGACACAGTATAAAAGAACACACATCTGTAAGAAAGTGAGGGATGGAAATGGGCGTGGCATGATCCTATCTATGGCCGACCTCCGTAATCAAACACTCCACCCCTAAACTGCCCCGTTCACCCACCCAGGGTTAATTCTTGGCAGTCTGGGAAAAAGGGAGACGCCTCTCTAAATGAAAAAGGAAACATAGATTTCTTTATAAAAATATAAAGTCTTTACTAAAGAAAACAAAGCAACGTCTCCCCACCCCCTACAAACGTAGTTGATTGGAGGGCTGCTCTCTCTCACTGAGCATGTCTGGATCATAAAAACAGGAAGGGCGGATACCAGAGGCTTTGCCTACTGTGACGTATTTGATCTAAATATTTACATTAAAAGTGAAAATGATACAATCCAACGTTAACTAGGAACACGACAAGCCAATGTGCGCAGCCATTCAAATCAAGTCTGTCTGTGGCTATAAATAGAACAACAAAATGACCTCATGGACCCCCCATTAAGAAAATAGTTCAGATACTAGAAGGTTATCTAGAACAGAACAAACAAAACTTCATCACACACATACACCATACATTACACCACTATAGCACACACATATACCACACACATACACCACACACATATACCATACACATACACCATACATATACACCACATAAGCACACACATAACCACACAAATATACCACACACATATACATATAACACCACACACACATATACCACACACATACACCATGCACATACACCACACACATACATCACACACATACACCATACACATATACCACACAAACCCATACACATACACACACACACATACACCATACACCACATATACCACACACATACACCATACACATACAGCATACACATACACCACCAAATATACCATACACATATACAGCAGCCAATTTAAGCTGGATACACACCATCCAATCATTCGCCCCCTACAATGGACATTTCAGTGTATCAGTCAGAGGGTCGAAAAAAACGGATGGTTTCTTCGGCAAAATCAGATGAACGAATAATCAGACGTGTCGAAAAACCCAGATCAATCGTGCTGTCTCTATTGACCGATGGTCAGTCGTGGCAAACTGTCGGATGCGGCAACTTTTGTCTTGGCCGACAGTCAGAAGAGCCGAACAGTGGGTTGGGACGAAGGATTGGAAGGTGTATACACAGCTAAAGGCAGGGAACACATGGGGGACTTGTTCCCAACGCTCAGCCAGGACTAATGATTGTCAGTCTGTGCTATAGTTTCCGCAGCCAACATTCCGGGTGGCCAATCATGTGGTCCCATAGGGACAATGAACGTAATTAACTATGTCTACTTTTCAGACGAACGCAATTACGATGGTTGTGGCCGCGGCCAAAATCAGCATAGTTTTTTGCCCAACAGAATCTGTAAACAGACATATGGTGGCCTCCTATCATACATAGACACGTACGGTCATGTCTCCTATCCAATAGAAACGTATGGTCACGTCTCCTATCATACATAGACACGCACGGTCATGTCTCCTATCATACATAGACACGTACGGTCATGTCTCCTATCATACATAGACACGTACGGTCATGTCTCCTATCATAAAGAACATACGTCAGTCTCCTATCATACATAGACACGTACGGTCATGTCTCCTATCATACATAGACACGTATGGTCACGTCTCCTATCATACATAGACCCGTACGGTCATGCCTCCTATTTACATAGACAGATGTCACGTCTCCTACATACATAGACACGTATGGTCACGTCTCCTATCATACAAAGTACACGTACGATGTCTCCTATTATACATAGACACGTATGATCATGTCACCATCATACATAGACACGTATGGTCATGTGCCTATCATACATAGACACATATGCTCGTTTCCTATCATACATAGACACATATAGTCATGTCTCCTATCATACATAGACACTATGCTCATGTCTCCTATCATACATAGACACATATGATCATGTCACTTATCATACATAGACACGTATGGTTATGTCTCCTATCATACATAGCCACATATGGTCATGTCTCCTATCATACATAGACACATATGATCATGTCACTATCATACATAGACACGTATGATCATGTCTCCTATCATACATAGACACGTATGGTCGTGTCTCCTATCATAAATAGACAGTATGATCATGTCTCCTATCATAAATAGACACGTATGGTCACGTCCTATTACAAAGACACGTACGGTCATGTCTCCTATTACATAGACACGTATGGTCACGTCTCCTATAATAAATAGACACGTATGGTCACGTCTCCTATCAACATAGACACGTATGGTCACGTCTCCTATCATAACACAGAAACCTATGGTCATGTCTCCTATCATAAATAGACACATATGCTCATGTCTCCTATCATACATAGACACGTATGGTATTGTCACCTATCATACGTAGACACGTATGATCATGTCTCCTATCATACATAGACAAGTACGGGTGGTAATGATCCATCCTTATCCATCCTAGCAAATATGCCATGATGCTCCTAGTCATTACATAAACATAGAGTATGTGGTCATAAAGTCTCCATATAAACAGAGGAGGAGGAGTTAAATGAGACACTAGGGAGTAATGTGCTCCTTCATTACATAGAAAAAAGTGATGAGAGGTCAGTGTCGCGTCCATGACATACATAGGGACCGTAGATGATCATGTCACCCGGTCCTGGTACAATAGAAGAGCAGTGTATGGTCATGTCTCCTTTCCAGTACTAGAACGTATGATAATGTAACCATCATGCATACATAGACAACGTAGCGGTTACGTGTCTATGTATGATAGGAGACGTGACCATACGTGTCTATGTATGATAGGAGACGTGACCATACGTGTCTATGTATGAAGGAGAATGACCCGTACGTGTCTATGTATGATAGGAGCATGACCGTAGTGTCTATGTATGATAGGAGACATGACCGCGTGTCTATGTATGATAGGAGACATGACCGTACGTGGGCTATGTTATGATAGGAGACATGACCGTACGTGTCTATGTATGATAGGAGGCCACCATATGTCTGTTTACAGATTCTGTTGGGCAAAAAACTATGCTGATTTTGGCCGCGGCCACAACCAATCGTAATTGCTTGTTCGTCTGAAAAGTAGACATAGTTAAATTACGTCTCATTGTCCCTATGGGACCACATGATTGGCCACCCGGAATGTTGGCTGCGGAAACTATAGCACGACTGACAATCATTAGTCCTGGCTGAGCGTTGGGAACAAAGTCCCCTCATGTGTTCCCTGCCTTTAGCTGTGTATACACCTTCCAATCCTTCGTCCCAACCCACTGTTCGGCTCTTCTGACTGTCGGCCAAGACAAAAGTTGCCGCATCCGACAGTTTGCCACGACTGAGCATGCGGTCAATAGAGGACAGCACGATTGATCTGGGTTTTTCGACACGTCTGATTATTCGTTCATCTGATTTTGCCGAAGAAACCATCCAGTTTTTTTCGACCTAACTGACTGATACACTGAAATGTCCATTGTATGGGGCGAATGATTGGATGGTGTGTATCCAGCTTAAATTGCAGTGCTGTATATGTGTATGGTATATGTGTGTGGTGTATGTGTATGCTGTATGTGTATGGTGTATGTGTGTGGTATATGTGGTGTATGGTGTATGTGGTGTGGTGTATGTGTATGGTGTATGTGTGTGGTATATGTGTATGGTGTATGTGTGTGATGTATGTGTGTGGTGTATGTGCATGGTGTATGTGTGTGGTATATGTGGTGTGTGTGTATAGTATATGTGTGTGGTATATGTGTGTGGTGAAATATGTATGGTGTATGTGTATGGTATATGTGTGTGGTGTATGTCCACAATACACCACACACATATACCATACACATAACACACATACATACACCACATATAGCACACACATATCCACACACATATACCACACACATATACTATACACACACCACCACATATACCACACACATACACTGCACATACACCACACACATACATCACACAATACACCATACACAATACCACACACATACACCATACACATACACACACCACATACACATACACCACATATACCACACACATACACCATACACATCAGCATACACATACACCACACACATATACCATACACATATACAGCACTGCAATTTAAGCTGGATACACACCATCCAATCATTCGCCCCATACAATGGACATTTCAGTGTATAGTCAGTTAGGTCGAAAAAACTGGATGGTTTCTTCGGCAAAATCAGATGACGAATAATCAGACGTGTCGAAAAACCCAGATCAATCGTGCTGTCTCTATTGACCGCATGCTAGTCGTGGCAAACTGTCGGATGCGGCAACTTTTGTCTTGGCCGACAGTCAGAAGAGCCGAACAGTGGGTTGGGACGAAGGATTGGAAGGTGTAACACAGCTAAAGGCAGGGAACACATGAGGGGATTTGTTCCCAACGCCAGCCAGGACTAATGATGTCAGTCGTGCTATAGTTTCCCAGCCAACATTCCGGGTGGCCAATCATGTGGTCCCATAGGACAATGAGACGTAATTTAACATGTCTACTTTTCAGACGAACAAGCAATTACGATTGGTTGTGGCCGCGGCCAAAATCAGCATAGTTTTTTGCCCAACAGAATCTGTAAACAGACATAGGTGGCCTCCTATCATACATAGACACGTAGGTCATGTTCCTATCATACATAGGACACGTATGGTCACGTCTCCTATCATACATAGACACGCACCGGTCATGTCTCCTATCATACATAGACACGTACGGTCATGTCTCCTATCATACATAGACACGTACGGTCATGTCTCCTATCATACATAGACACAACGGTCATGTCTCCTATCATACATAGACACGACGGTCATGTCTCCTATCATACATAGACACGTATGGTCACGTCTCCTATCATACATAGACACGTACGGTATGCCTCCTATTATACATAGACCGTATGGTCACGTCTCCTATCTAAATAGACACGTATGGTTACGTCTCCTATCATACAAAGACACGTACGGTATGTCTCCTTTATACATAGACACGTATGTCATGTCACCTATCATACATAGACACGTATGGTCATGTGTCCTATCATACATAGACACATATGCTCGTTTCCTATCATACATAGACACATATAGTCATGTCTCCTATCTACATAGACAATATGCTCATGTCTCCTATCATACATAGACACATATGATCATGTCCACTTATCATACATAGACACGTATGGTTATGTCTCCATCATAATAGCCACATATGGTCATGTCTCCTATCATACATAGACACATTGATCATGTCACCTATCATACATAGACACGTATGATATGTCTCCTATCATACATGACAAGTATGGTCGTGTCTCCTATCATAAATAGACACGTATGATCATGTTCCTATCATACATAGCACGTATGGTCACGTCTCCTATCATACATAGACACGTACGGTCATGCCTCCTATTATACATAGACACGTATGGTCACGTCTCCTATCATACATAGACACGTATGGTCACGTCTCCTATCATACAAAGACACGTACGGTCATGTCTCCTATTATACACAGACACCTATGGTCATGTCTCCTATCATAAATAGACACATATGCTCATGTCTCCTACTACATAGACACGTATGGTTATGTCACCTATCATACGTAGACACGTATGATCATGTCTCCTATCATACATAGACAAGTACGGTCATGTCTCCTATCATACATAGACCAATGATCATGTCTCCTATCATACATAGACATGTATGGTCATGTCTCCTATCATACATAGACACTAGGTATGTCTCCTATCATACATAGACAAGTAGGTCATGTCTCCTATCATACATAGACACGTATGATCATGTACCTGTATACATAGACATGTATGGTCATGTCTCCTATCATACATAGACACGTATGATACATGTCACCTATCATACATGACAGTATGGTCATGTGTCCTATCATACATAGACACATATGCTCGTCCTATATCATACATAGACACATATAGTCATGTCTCCTATCTACATAGACACATATGCTCATGCTCCTATCATACATAGACACATATGATCATGTCACTTATATACATAGACACGTATGGTTATGTCTCCTATCATACATAGCCACATATGGTCATGTCTCCTATACATAGACACATATGATCATATCACCTATCATACATAGACACTATGATCATGTCTCCTATCATACATAGACATGTATGGTCGTGTCTCCTATCATAAATAGACACGTATGATCGTGTCACCTATCATACATAGACACATATGGTCATGTCTCCTATCATACATAGACGTATGATCATGTCACCTATAACATAGACATGTAGGTCATGTATCCTATCATACATAAAAACATATGGTCATGTCTCCTGCCCTCTCCCAATCACAGGGAAAACGCAGGGCCACTCTGAGACATAAGATAAAGGTAAGTAATAGTTACATACTAACCATGACCTATGGTAATGGGTATTTTCCCTTTGGTCCTGTAATCAACAGACCAGCTAAGACCAGACAATGTCTTTTCTTTTCACCCGTTTTTTTAAACCTCTCCAATCGCTTTTGGATTTGAATTTAATTTGCCGAATGTGCGTTTCGGGATCCTGATTAGAACCCCACGTTACTTCTCTCCGACATAATTACACTGCTCCTTTTTTTTCCATTTATTTCTTCTACAATCTTTAATTTTGCAAAATTACAAAAAAAAAAATAATAACTAATGAAAATTCCTATTATGAAATAGCAGCAGCCGCCAGTGTTTAATTAAAACAAAAAGTGTCTCCCCCCCATATTCTCCTCTTTACAAACGCGACGTATGAAAAGGCCCATCAGTCTGGGAATTAAATCTGTGTGTGTGACGGTCCATTGATCTTCGATTACCTGTGGGGGACGGGACAACAAATCAGACAGAGGGCGATGTTGATAAATTCCTTCAAACATCCTTAAAATTGGATCCCCAGGTACAGAGGGAACATGACTGAGGAGGAGAAGTCATTTGTCATTACTGCGGCTCTTTCATCAGATTACGTGTTATTGAGCTGTTCGTCGCCTCATGTCCAAAGCCTCATTAAGGGGGAGAGCTGGAAGGGGCCAGTTGCCTCTTGGCAGAAGGGGATGCGCTCAGATCTCCGACCCAACACAACGCAAGGGGGAATTCTAGCCTTACGTGTTGTGACTGTTTATGTTCCCAATAAAACATCATTCCCCACTAGCAAAACTGGGTACACAGTATAGCCGTGCCCTCATAGGTCCTTTTTCAGTAATAATGCGTGTACCCACACAATTTCAGCTGTCAATCAAGTGCCTTATTATCATAAATTATTCTTCTGTGAGCAGTTTTGCTTTAGCTGGAATGGGGACAGAGTTGACAGTTGGAATGCTGTATCCAGTTTTGACAATTGATTGGTGGGAAAAGTCAGGTCAGAGGTAGTAGGAGTGGTTAAAAGAGGGAGGGGGATAATGCTCCTGAGAAAAAATGTACTGAATAGAAGGCATGCAGCAACAAACACCCCTCAGAGTGTTTTTATATATATATTATATATATATATATATATATATATCTATATAATTTATTTCTAGATTAAGATGAGGAAATGTCCTTTTTTTCCAGAATAGTGTCCCTTTAAATAATGCTTGAATTTACTAAATAAATTGCTAGGGAGTAGCATTCAGTCATTGGCTGTGATATCATCTCCTACATTCATGACTGACAGCTGCTAACTGAAGAACCAGGAAGCAGAAATAGAGGTAACAAAACATCAGACAGCATTTAAGGTTAGTCTTACATCTCTCATATTTCTAATTACTGCAGTTTTGGAATTTGGAAAATGACAACTTTCTTATTAAATGTTTAGTTATTTAATTTCAACTTATATTTTCTATTATAAAGGGAAGAAAAAGATTTTACAAGAGATCCTGATCACACATTAGGAATGTATCTCTCCACACCCTGACATTTGGAAAACTACCGGGCCTGGTCATTCAGTGATGGACCTTCAATTGGTCCCAGGATGAGGAACCTTGTAGGAACACCGGGTAGTAAAATGGATGGTCTTCTTACACATCTGTTAGATTTGCCGTCTATCCAATGTCTAATGTCTATGGCCGGTGTTAGAGATCACGAAAATCTCTCTGTCTGTTACCAGGGAATGAGGGTCAGAACAGAAGGAAAACATTTTGTATGTTTAGCTCGTTATGTAATTTCACTATTTACTTGTCCATGAAATTTCCCTTTAATCCGAATGCGCTGTTATTTTCCTATTCCGGGGCCAGGGAATTCCAGTTATAGAATATCCTAATGTTATGTACTTTATCCTGGTCTAAATAATAACCTAATGTTATGTACTTTATCCTGGTCTAATAACAACCTAATGTTATTGTACTTTATCCTGGTCTAAATAATATCCTAATGTTATGTACTTTATCCTGGTCTAAATAACAACCTATGTTATGTACTTAATCCTGGTCTAAATAACAACCTAATGTATGTACTTATCCTGGTCTAAATAAACCTAATGTTATGTACTTTATCCTGGTCAAATAACAACCTAATGTTATGTACTTACATCCTGTCTAAATAATAACCTAATGTTATGTACTTTATCCTGGTCTAAATAACAACCTAATGTTAGTGTACTTCTATCCTGGTCTAAATAACAACCTAATGTTATGTACTTTATCCTGGTCTAATACAAACCTAATGTTATGTACTTATCCTGGTCTAAATAATACCTAATGTTATGTACTTTATCCTGGTCTAAATACAACCTAATGTTATGTACTTTATCCTGGTCTTATAACAATAAATGTTATGTACTTATCCTGGTTAAATAATATCCTAATGTTATGTACTTTATCCTGGTCTAAATAATATACCTAATGTTATGTACTTTATCCTGGTCTAAAATAACAACCTAATGTTATGTACTTTATCCTGGTCTAAATAATAACCTAATGTTAGTACTTTATCCTGGTCTAAATAATTCCTAATGTTATGTACTTTATCCTGGGTCTAAATAATAAACCTAATGTTATGTACTTATCCTGGTCTAAATAATAACCTAAGTTATGTACTTTATCCTGGTCTAATATAACCTAATGTTATGTATTTACCTGGTCTAAATAACACCTAATGTTATGTACTTTATCCTGGTCTAATAAAACCTATGTTATGTACTTATCCTGGTCTAAATAATATCCTAATGTTATGTATTTATCCTGGTCTAAATAATACCTAATGTTATGTACTTTATCTGGTCATAAATACCTAACAATCTCACCCTAATGTTATGTACTTTATCCTGGTCTAATAATAACCTATGTTTGTACTTTATCCTGGTCTAAATAATATCCAATGTTATGTACTTTATCCTGGTCTAAATAATATCCTAATGTTATGTACTTTATCTGGTCTATAACAATCCTAATGTTATGTACTTTATCCTGGTCTAACATAAATCCTAACTGTTATGTACTTTATCCTGGTCTAAATAATATCCTAATGTTTGTACTTTACCTGGTCTAAATAATCCTAATGTTATGTACTTTATCCTGGTCTAAATATATCCTAATGTTATGTACTTTATCCTGTCTAAATAATATTCCTAATGTTATGTACTTTATCCTGGTCTAAATAATATCCTAATGTTATGTACTTTACCTGGTCTAAATAATATCCTAATGTATTTACTTTATCCTGGTTAATAATATCCTAATGTATGTACTTTATCATGGTCTAAATAATAACCTAATGTTATGTACTTTATCCTGGTCTAAATAATAACCTAATGTTATTGTACTTTATCCTGGTCTAAATAATATCCTAATGTTTATGTACTTTATCCTGGTCTAATAATATACCTAATGTTATGTACTTTCCTGGTCTAAATAATATCCTAATGTTATGTACTTTATCCTGGTCTAAATAATAACCTAATGTTATGTACTTATTCCTGGTTCTAAATAATAACCTAATGTATGTACTTTATCCTGGTCTAATAATAAACCTAATGTTATGTTACTTTATCCTGGTCTAAATAACAACCTAATGTTATGTACTTATCCTGGTCTAAATAAAACCTAATGTTAGTACTTATCCTGGTCTAAATAACACCTAATGTTATGTACTTTATCCTGGTCTAAATAATAATCCTAAGTTAGGATATTTATGTATTTATCCTGGTCTAATACATCCTAATGTTATACTTTATCCTGGTCTAAATATAACCTAATGTTATGTACTTTATCCTGGTCTAATAAACCTAATGTTATGTACTTTATCCTGTCTAATTAACCACTAATGTTATGTACTTTATCCTGGTCTCTAAATAATATACCTAATGTTGTACTTTATCCTGGTCTAAATAACAACCTAATGTTATGTACTTTATCCTGGTCTAAATAAACCTAATGTTGTACTTTATCTGGCTAAATAACAACCTAATGTTATGTACTTTATCCTGGTCAAATAATAACCTAAGTTATGTACTTTATCCTGGTCTAAATAACAACCTAATGTTGTTACTTTATCCTGGTCTAATAATAACCTAATGTTATGTACTTTATCCTGGTCTAAATAATACCTAATGTTATTACTTTATCCTGGTCTAATCATAATACCTAATGTTATGTAATTATCCTGGTCTAAATAACAACCTATGTATGTACTTTATCCTGGTCTAAATAAAACCTAATGTTATGTACTTTATCCTGGTCTAAATAATAACCTAATGTTATGTACTTTATCCTGGTCTAAATAACATCCTAATGTTATGTACTTTATCCTGGTCTAAATAAAACCTAATGTATGTACTTTATCCTGGTCTAATAATAACCTAATGTTATTGTACTTTATCCTGGTCTAAATAATATCCTAATGTTATGTACTTATCCTGTCTAAATAATAACCTAATGTAGTACTTTATCCTGGTCTAAATAATAACCTAATGTTATGTACTTTATCCTGGTCTAAATAATAACCTAATGTTATGTACTTTATCCTGGTCTAAATAACTACCTAATGTTATGTACTTTATCCTGGTCTAAAAAACCTAATGTTATGTACTTTATCCTGGTC
This sequence comes from Hymenochirus boettgeri, assembly GCA_019447015.1. Classification (NCBI taxonomy): domain Eukaryota; kingdom Metazoa; phylum Chordata; class Amphibia; order Anura; family Pipidae; genus Hymenochirus; species Hymenochirus boettgeri. Next base: position 1,185,449 of record CM033470.1, read on the forward strand.
TAAATAATATCCCTAATGTTATGTACTTATCCTGGTCTAAATAAATCCTAATGTTATGTACTTTATCTGGTCTAAATAAAACCTAATGTTATGTATTATACCTGGTCTAAATATATACCTAATGTTATGTACTTTATCCTGGTCTAAATAATATCCTAATGTTATGTACTTATCCTGGTCTAAATAATATCCTAATGTTATGTACTTTATCCTGGTCTAAATAATATCCTAATGTTATGTTACTTATCCTGGTCTAAATAATATCCTAATGTTATGTACTTTATCCTGGTCTAAATAATTATCCTAATGTTATGTACTTTATCCTGGTCTAAATAATATCCTAATGTTATGTACTTTATCCTGGTCTAAATAATATCCTAAGTTATGTACTTTATCCTGGTCTAAATAATATCCAATGTTATGTACTTTATCCTGTCTAAATAATAACCTAATGTTATGTACTTTATCCTGGTCTAATCAATATCTAATTTATGACTTTATCCTGGTCTAATAAATCCTAATGTTATGTCTTTATCCTGTCTAAATATATCCTATGTTATGTACTTTATCCTGGTCTAAATAATATCCTAATGTTATGTACTTTATCCTGGTCTAAATAAATACCTAATGTTATGTACTTTATCCTGGTCTAAATATAACCTAATGTTATTGTACTTTATCCTGGTCTAAATAAAACCTAATGTTATGTACTTTATCCTGGTCTAAATAATCAACCTAATGTTATGTACTTTATCCTGTCTAAATAAAACCTAATGTATGTACTTTATCCTGGTCTAATAAAACACTAATGTTATTGTACTTTATTCCTGGTCTAAATAAATCCTAATGTTATGACTTTATCCTGGTCTAAATAATAACTAATGTTATGTACTTTATCTGGTCTAATAAAACCTAATGTATGTACTTTATCCTGGTCTCTAAATAAACATACTAATGTTATGTACTTTATCCTGGTCTAAATAATAACCTAATGTTATGTACTTTATCCTGGTCTAATATAAACCTAATGTTATGTACTTTATCCTGGTCTAAATAACAACCCTAATGTTATGTATCTTATCCTGGTCTAATAAACCTAATGTTATGTACTTTATCCTGGTCTAAATAAAACCTAATGTTATGTACTTTATCCTGGTCTAAAAACAACCTAATGTTATGTACTTTATCCTGGTCTAAATAAAACCTAATGTTATGTACTTTATACCTGGTCTAAATATAAACCTAATGTTATTGTACTTTATCCTGGTCTAAATAATACCTAAGTTATGTACTTTATTATTTGGTTTAATAAACATTATGTTGTACTTTATCCTGGTCTAAATAATAACCTAATGTTATGTACTTTATCCTGGTCTAATAATAACCTAATGTATGTACTTTATCCTGGTCTAAATAACAACCTAATGTTATGTCACTTTATCCTGGTCTAAATAACACCTAATGTTATGTACTTATCCTGGTCTAAATAACAACCTAATGTTATGTATTATCCTGGTTAAATAAACCATAATGTTATGTACTTTATCCTGTCTAAATAAAACCTAATGTTATGTACTTTATCTGGTCTAAATAAAAACCTAATGTTATGTATTTATCCTGGTCTAAATAATAACCTAATGTTATGGTACTTTATCCTGGTCTAAATAACATCCTAATGTTATGTACTTTATTTCCTAGGTCTAAATAATAACCTAATGTTATGTACTTTATCCTGGTCTAAATAAATACCTAATGTTATGTACTTTATCCTGGTCTAAATAATAACCTAATGTTAGTATTTATCCTGGTTAAAATATAACCTATGTTATGTACTTATCCTGGTTAATAATCCTAATGTTATGTACTTTATCCTGGTCTAAATACAACCTAATGTATGACTTATCCTGGTCTAAATATATCTCCTAATGTTATGTACTTTATCTCCTGGTCTAAATAATACCTAATGTTATGTTACTTTATCCTGGTCTAAATAATAACATAATGTTAGTGTACTTATCCTGGTCTAAATAATAACCTAATGTTATGTACTTTATCCTGGTCTAATAAACCTAATGTTATGTACTTTATCCTGGTCTAAAAATATCTAATGTTATGTACTTTATCCTGGTCTAAATAACAACCTAATGTTATGTACTTTTCCTGGTCTAAATAATAAACCTAATGTTATGTACTTTATCCTGGTCTAAATAAACCAATGTTATGTACTTTATCCTGGTCTAAATAATAACCTAATGTATGTACTTTATCTGGTCTAAATAATTAACCTAATGTTATGTACTTTATCCTGGTCTAAATAATAACCTAAGTTATGTTACTTTATCCTGGTCTAAATAAGAACATAATGTTATGTAATTATCCTGGTCTAAATAATTACCTAATGTTATGACTTTATCTGGTTAAATAAACCTAATGTTATGTAATTTATCCTGGTCTAAATAATTATCCTTAATGTTATGTACTTTTATCCTGGTCTAATAACAACCTAATGTTATGTACTTTATCCTGGTCTAAATAATAACCTAATGTTATTGTACTTTATCCTGGTCTAAATAATATCCTAATGTTATGAGTAATTTATTTTGGCTGGTCTAAATAATAAACCTAATGTTATGTACTTTATCCTGGTCTAAATACAAACTAATGTTATGTACTTTATCCTGGTCTAATAATAACCTAATGTATGTACTTTATCCTGGTCTAAATAAATATCCTAATGTTATGTACTTTATCTGGTCTAAATAATAACCTAATGTTAGTACTTTATCCTGGTCTACAAATAAACAATGTTATGTCTTTATCGGTCTAAAAAAACAAGTATGTATTTATCCTGGTCTAAATAAAACCTAATGTTATGTACTTTATCCTGTCGTAAATAATAACCTAAGTTATGACTTATCCTGTCTAAATAATAAACCTAATGTTATGACTTTATCCGGTCTAAATAACAACCTAATGGTTATGTGACTTTATCTGGTCTAAATAATAACCTAATGTTATGTACTTTATCCTGGTCTAAATAATATCCTAATGTTATGTACTTTGATCCTGGTCTAAATAATAACTAATGTATGTACTTTATCTGGTCTAATAATATTCCTAATGTTATGTACTTTATCCTGGTCTAAATAATAACCTAATGTTATGTACTTTATCCTGGTCTAAATAAATCTAATGTTATGTACTTTATCCTGGTCTAAATAACAACCTAATGTTATGGACTTTATCCTGGTCTAAATAATAACCTAATGTTATGTACTTTATCCTGTCTAAATAACAACATAGTTATGTACTTTATCCTGGTCTAAATAATAAACCTAATGTTATGTACTTTATCTGGTCTAAAAACATCCTAATGTTATGTACTTTATCCTGGTCTAAATAATAACTAATGTTATGTACTTTATCCTGGTCTAATAATATCCTAATGTTATGTACTTATCCTGGTCTAAATAATAACCTAATGTTATGTACTTTATCTGGTCTATTAATAATAACTAAATGTTATGTACTTATCCTGGTCTAAAATAACAACCTAATGTTATGACTTTATTCCTGGTCTAATAAAACCTAAGTTATGTACTTTATCCTGGTCTAAATAATAACCTAATGTAGTCTTTATCCTGGTCTAAATAACAACCTAAGTGTTATGTACTTATCCTGGTTAAATAAACCTAATGTGTATGTTACTTTCCTGGTCAAAATACAACCTTGTAATTGTTAGTACTTTATCCTGGTCTAATTAACAACCTAATGTTATGTACTTATCCTGGTCTAAATAATAAACCTAAGTTATGTACTTATCTGTCTAAATAAAACCTAATGTATGTACTTTATCCCTGGTTAAATAAATCCTAATGTATGTACTTTATCCTGGCTAAATAACAACCTAATGTTATGTACTTTATCCTGGTCTAAATAAACAAACCTAATGTTATGTACTTTATCTGTCTAAATAACACTAATGTTATGTACTTTATCCTGGTCTAAAATAACCTAATGTTATGTACTTATCCTGGTCTAAATAATAAACCTAATGTTAGTACTTTATCCGGTCTAATAAAACTAATGTTATGTACTTTATCCTGGTCTAAATAAAACCTAAATGTTATGTACTTTATCCTGGTCTAAATAAACAACCCTAATGTTATGTACTTTATCCGGTCTAAATAAAAACCTAATGTTATGTACTTATCCTGGGTCTAACATAAACAACTAATGGTATGTACTTTATCCTGGTCTAAATACAAACTAATGTTATGTACTTTATTCCTGGTCTAAATAACAACCTAAGGTATGTACTTATCCTGGTCTAATAAACCTAAGTTATTGACTTTATCCTGGTCTAATAATAACAACCTAATGTTATGTACTTATCCTGGTCTTAATAACACCTAATGTTATGTATTTATCCTGGTCTAAATAAAACCTAATGATGTACTTTATCTGGTCTAAATAACAACCTAATGTTATGTACTTATCCTGGTCTAAATAAAACCTAATGTTATGTACTTTTATCTGACGTCTAAATAAACAACCTATGTTATGTACTTTATCCTGGTCTAAATAATATCCTAATGTTATGTACTTTATCCTGGTCTAAATAACAACCTAATGTTATGTACTTTATCCTGGTCTAAATAACAACCTAATGTTATGTACTTTATCCTGGTCTAAATAACAACCTAATGTTATGTACTTTATCCTGGTCTAAATATACAACCTAATGTTATGTACTTATCCTGGTCTAAATAATAACCTAATGTTATGTACTTATCTGGTCTAAATAATAACCTAATGTGTATGTACTTATCCTGGTCTAAATAAATACCTAATGTTAGTGTACTTTATCTGGTCTAATAATAACTAATGATGTATTATCCTGGTCTAAATAATACTAAGTATGTACTTTATCCTGGTCTAAATCAACTACTAAGTTATGTACTTTATTGGTCTAAAATAATACCTAATGTTATGTACTTTTATCCTGGTCTAAATAATACCTAATGTTATGTACTTTATCCTGGTTAAATAACAACTAATGTATGTACTTATCCTGGTCTACTAAATAAATCCTAATGTTATGTACTTTATCCTGGTCTAAATAACAACCTAATGTTATGTACTTTATCCTGGTCTATAAAACAATGTATTACTTTATCTGGTCTAATAATAAACCTATGTTATGTACTTTATCCTGGTCTAAATAAACTAATGTTATGTACTTATCCTGGTCTAAATAATAACCTAATGTTATGTATTTATCCTGGTCTAATAATACCTAATGTTATGTACTTTATCTGGTCTAATTATAATACCTAATGTTATGTACTTATCCTGGTCAAAATAAACCTAATGTTAGTACTTTATCCTGTCTAAATACACCTAATGTTATGTACTTTATCGTCTAAATAAAACCTAATGTTATGTACTTTATCTGGTCTAAATAATAACTAATGTTATGTACTTTATCGGTCTAAATAAAACCTAATTTGTACTTTATCTGGTCTAAATATACCTAATGTTATGTACTTTATCCTGGTCTAAATAACAAACCTAATGTTATGTACTTTATCCTGGTCTAAATAAAATCTAATGTTATGTACTTATCCTGGTCTAAATAATAACCTAATGTTATGTACTTTATCCTGGTCTAAATAACAACCTAATGTTATGTACTTTATCCTGGTCTAAATAACAACCTAATGTTATGTATTTATCTGGTCTAAATAATATCCTAATGTTATGTACTTATCCTGGTCTAAATAATAACCTAATGTTATGTACTTTATCCTGGTCTAAATAAACCTAATGTTATGTACTTATCCTGGTCAAATACATCCTAATGTTATGTACTTTATCTGGTCTAAATAATATCCTAATGTTATGTACTTTATCCTGGTCTAAAATAAATCTAATGTTATGTACTTTATCCTGGTCTAAATAATTCCTATGTTATGTACTTTATCCTGCGTTAAATAATAACCTAGTTATGTACTTTTCCTGGTCTAATAAAACCTAATGTTATGTACTTATCCTGGTCTAAATAACATCTAATGTATGACTTATCCTGGTAAATAATAACCTAATGTTATGTACTTTATCCTGGTCAATAATAACCTAATGTTATGTACTTTATCCTGGTCTAAACTAATATCCTAATGTTATGTACTTTATCCTGGTCTTAAATAATAACCTAATGTTATGTACTTTATCCGCGTCTAAATAATATCTAATGTTATGTACTTTATCCTGGTCTAAATAATAACCTAATGTTATGTACTTTATCTGGTCAAATAATACCTAATGTTATGGTACTTTATCCTGGTCTAAATAATATCCTAATGATTAGGTATTACTTTTTATCCTGGTCAAAATAAATATCCTAATGTATGTACTTTATCTGGTCTAAATAACATCCTAATGTATGTACTTATTTCATGGTCTAAATAAAACCTAATGTTAGTACTTATCCTGGTCTAATATAACATCCTAATGTTATGTACTTATCCTGGTCTAAATAATAATCCTAATGTTATGTACTTTATCCTGGTCTAAATAATATCTAAAGTTATGTACTTTATCTGGTCTAAATAATAACTAATGTTATGTACTTTATCCTGGTCTAAATAATACTAATGTTATGTACTTTATCCTGGTCTAAATAATATCCTAATGTATGTACTTTATCCTGGTCTAAATAACACCTAATGTTATGTACTTTATCTGGTCTAAATAACAAATAATGTTATGTACTTTATCCTCTAAATAATAACCTAATGTTATGTACTTTATCCTGGTCTAAATAAAACCTAATGTTATGTACTTTATCCTGCTCTAAATAATAACCTAATGTTATGTACTATCCTGGTCTAAAAATAAATCTAATGTTATGTACTTATCCTGGTCTAAAAATATCCTAATGTATGTACTTTATCCTGGTCTAAATAAAACCTAATGTTATGTACTTTATCCTGGTCTAAATAATATCTAATGTTATGTACTTTCTCTGGTCTAAAATAATATCCAATGTTATGTTTTATCTGGTCTAAATAATATCCTAATGTTATGACTTTATCCTGGTCTAAATAAATCCTAATGTTAGTACTTTATCCTGGTCTAAATAATACCTAATGTTATGTTAACTTGATCCTGTCTAAATAATATCCTAATGTTATGTACTTATCCTGGTCTAAATAATATCCTAATGTTATGTACTTTATCCTGTCTAAAATAACATCCTAATGTTATGTACTTTATCCTGGTCTAAATAATATCCTAATGTAGGTACTTGATCCTGGTCTAAATAATAACCAATGTTATGTACATTTATCCTGGTCTAAATAATCTCCTAATGTTATGTACTTTATCCTGGTCTAAATAATAACCTAATGATGACTTTATCCTGTCTAAATAATAACCTAATGGTTATACTTTATCTGGTCTAAAAACACTAATGTTGTACTTATCCTGGTCTATATATAAAACCTAATGTTAATTACTATCCTGGTATAAATAAAACTAATGTTTATGTACTTTATCCTGGTCTAAAATAACACTAATGTTATGTACTTTATCTGGTCTAAATTAATAACCTATTTTTATGTACTTATCCTGGTCAAATAAAACCATGTTATGTACTTTATCCTGTGTCTAAAATATCCTAATGTTATGTACTTATCCTGGTCTAAAATAACAAACCTAATGTTATGTACTATTGGGTCTAAATAATAACCCAGGATAGGTCCAAATCATCGTGAAACCCAATCACCAATCTTGCCCCATAGGTCTAGCCAATGGAATGAATAGAGGATCTAAGGCAGTCTAGAAAAACACTACTGGCGCTGGGTACACAAAGTGGGGACCTAATTCCTGGTTACAGTTAGGTTAGCGCCACAGAATATACTAAGAACAGGGAAGGCAGAAAGGGAGGAGGGGGGAAAAAAGAACCCGGACGGTGATGCTGTGTGCGATTTCCGGTGAGATTGTGCTTGTTTGCACATCCAATTTGCCTATTTTCTTTATGGTAATGCATCGATTGCGGAAATAATTGGTGGGATCGCATGCATTACAACAAAAGTTAACAACGGGTGGCAAACTCGCAGAGAATCGAAATTGCAAAGTTTATTGCGATCTCTGCGATTCATTATATCGCAATGGCATGCGCAAACATCGTATGCGTAAATGACGTGGAAATACTCTAGTGTGGCCCATCGTGAGTGCCGTTAGAGATCTTCCTGATGTGATCTGTTTGATATAACCTGTCTATCGAGATCTGGAACACATTGAATCCAGTCACTAACGACCTAAATCCTTAAGGTGTGAGCCGGCGACCATAAAGAGACGGTTAACTACGGTAAAGTCCAACTTGACAAACCCCTGTTAGATTCACAATACAGCGTCAGCAGAAACTAAATAAAAAATATGGATAGAAAAAGCTGAAATGCTTCATTAAAGTCCTGCTGTTTGCCAGTCGCTGGCTTAATGGAAAGGTAAATCTTACATGTTCAGATATAGATTTCTACACAGACAGGTCGACCCCATCCTACAAATAAAACAATTCACACGATGCCCCTACTCCTGGTTCTCCTAACCATAAGATTTAAGATAGCCCCCCATAAAGACGCACACATGGTTTGGAAATTGTAAAATGAAAGGGCGGAAACTAAACCTTTATTTAAACAAATAATTTATATTCTCACTTGGAATTGGGAAGACCTGCGTCTTGTCTTTTTCATAGAACAAGCCCCGACACAAGCAGGGGTTGGAGTTAAGGAAGACTCAGAAGCACAACTTTAGGTAAGTAGGTATCATCTATTGAGATAGTCCATGGGAGTGTAAATAGCGGTTTCGTCCCACCCTGGGTACTTGGGGGGAGGTAGTTAGTTGTAATCTAATGCTCTGTCATTGGTACAGAATTTTCTCCCTCTCCCTTCCAGATCTTCTTTCAACTCTTCAGAATCTCTAATGAAATCAGGAATTTTTTAATGAAAAGAAGGAATCTTATTTTAACAGTAGACTAATATATTTTATATCCATTAATATGCACTGCTGGTGCTGAACCGAAACAAGTGGCCGTATATTACACAAGGTCGAGATACTGTGTATATAGACATACATGGTTAATTACCTGGGGCTCTCCAGTTAATGCTTTTGTTTAAGACGTGTAATTCCCCTTTAAGAGAACGCTGCACGTCCTGTGTATGTACAGAACATTCCTTCTCTGTATATTTATATTTATACATATGGCAGCTCCCACCCATATGTATAAATATAAATATACAGAGAAGGAATGTTCTGTACATATCTGTACTATGTTATTTCTATAAGTGTAACTATTAAAGGGGGATGTTGGAGGATAGGTTATTATATATTATCATACCATTATATACTATTATTATACTATTACATACCCTATAACCTCCCCCTGCAGCTCTGTACTATGTTATTTCTATAAGTGTAACTATTAAAGGGGGATGTTATAGGGTATGTAATAGTATAATAATAGTATATAATGGTATGATAATATTTAATAACCTACCCTCCAACATTCCCCTTTAAATAGGGACACTATAGAGAAATACATTACACAGAGCTGTGCTAAGATCAGGGTCACTTTTTATTAGTGAGACAGTCTATACATTAAGATTAGAGAGGGGTAAGGATTAGTGAGACAATCTGTACAGGAGATAGAGAGGGGAAGAATTAGTGAGTAAATTGGAAATGTTGACTTGCAGTTGACATGTTGTTCATTGCCATAAGTAATAGTCCAAGTTTATTTGCGGATCAGTAATCAGTTTAGTAATTTAAAAAATCTACATGCCTTATTATCTATCATAATGTGAATCGTGTTAGTGTGACTTTCTTTACAGTAGAGGATAAAGGTTTTTTTTAGATCACCCCTTTTAAAACTGGATGCATATAAAGTTCATACCCTCCTGCGTAATCTCTTTAATAGTTAACCTATAGAAAACATACCCTCAACATTCCCCTTTAAGTTACACTTATAGAAAACACATACCCTCAAACATTCCCCCCTTTAATAGTTACCACTTATAGAAACACATACCCTCCAAAATTCCCCCGTTAATAGTTACACTATAGAAACATATACCCTCCAACATTCCCCCTTTAAAAGTTACACTTATAGAAACACATACCCTCCAACATTCCCCCTTTAAAGTTACACTTATAGATACACATACCCTCCAAATTCCCCCTTTAATAGTTACACTTATAGAAACATACCCTCAACATTCCCCCTTTAAGTTACACTATAGAAACACATACCCTCCAACATTCCCCCTTTAATAGTTACACTTATAGAAACATATACCTCCAACATTCCCCCTTTAATAGTTACACTTATAGAACACATAACCCTCCAACATTACCCCTTTAATAGTTACACGTATAGATACACAACCCTCCACATTCCCCCTTAATAGGTACACTTATAGAACCACTACCCCCCAAAATTCCCCCTTAAAGTTACACTTATAGAACACATACCCTCCAACATTCCCCCTTTAATAGTTACACTATAGATACACATACCTCCAACATTCCCCCTTTATTAGTTACACTTATAGAAACCATACCCTCCAACATTCCCCCTATAGTTACTTATAGAAACACATAACCTCCAACATTACCCCTTTAATAGTTACATTATAGATACACACCCTCCAACATTCCCCCTTAATAGTACACTTTATAGATACACATACCCTCAACATTCTCCCGTTAATAGTTACACTTATAGATACACATACCCCCCAACATTCCGTTTAATAGTTACATATATAGAAACACATACCCTCCAACATTCCCCTTTAATAGTTACACTTATAGATACACATACCCTCCAACATTCTCCCTTAATAGTTACACTGTATATACACCTACCCTCCAACATCCCCCTTAATAGTTACACTTATAGATACACATACCTCCAACATTCCCTCTTTAATAGTTACACTTATAGATACACATACCCTCCAACATTCCCCTTTAATAGTTACACTATAGAACACATCCCTCCAACATTCCCCTTTAATAGTTCAACATTATAGAAATAAATACCCTCCAACATTCCCCCTTTAATAGTTACACTTATAGAAACACATACCCCCAACATCCCCCTTTAATAGTTACACTATAGTAAACACATACCCTCCAACATTCCCTTAATAGTTACACTTATAGAAACAAATACCCTCCAACATTCCCCTTTAATAGTTACACTTATAGAAACATACCCTCCAACATCCCCCTTTAATAGTTACACTATAGAAACACATACCCCCAACATTCCCCCTTAATAGTACACTTATAGAAACACATACCCTCCAACATTCCCCTTTAATAGTTAACATTATAGTAACACATACCCTCCAACATTCCCTTTAATAGTACACTTATAGATACACATACCCTCCAAACATTCCCCCTTAATAGTTACACTTATAGAAACACATACCCTCCAACATTCCCTTTAATAGTTACACTTATGAAACACATACCCTCCAACATTCCCCCTTAATAGTTACACTTATAGTACACATACCCCCAACCTTCCCCCTTTAAAGTTACAGTTATAGATACACATACCTCCCAACATTCCCCCTTTAATAATACACTTATAGAAACACATACCCTCCAAAATCCCCCTTAATAGTTACACAATATAGAAACAATACCCTCCAACATTCCCCTTTAATAGTTACACTTATAGATACACAACCCTCCAACATCCCCTTTAAAAGTTACAGTTATGATACAAATACCCCTCCAACATCCCCCCTTAATAATACACTTATAGAAACACAACCCTCAACATTCCCCCTTTTATAGTTACACTTATAAATACACATACCCCTCAACATTTCCCTTTAATAGTACACTTATAGAATAAACATACCCTCCAACATTCCCTTTAATAGTACACATATAGAAAACATATACCCTCCAACATTCCCCTTTAAGTTACACTATAGATACACATACCTCCAACATTCCCCCTTTAAAAGTTACAGTTATAGATAACACATACCCTCCAACATTCCCTTTAAAATTCACTTAGAGAAACAACACACCCTCCAACATCCCCTTAATAGTTACACTTGTAGAAACACATACCTCCAACATTCCCCCTTTTAATAGTTACACTTATAGAAAAACAACCCTCCAAAATTCCCCCTTAATAGCTACAATATAGATATACATACCCTCCAACATACCCCTTTAATAGTTACACTTATAGAAACATATACCTCCAACATTACCCTTTAATAGTTACACCTATAGATACACATACCCTCCAACATTACCCTTTAATAGTTACACTTATAGAACACATACCTCCAAACATTCCCCTTTAATAGTTACACTTATAGAAACACATACCCTCCAACATTCCCCCTTTAAAGCTACACTTATAGATATAACATACCCTCCAACATTACCCTTAATAGTTACTTATAGATACACATACCCTCCAACATTCCCCTTTAATAGTTAACTTATAGAAAAAACATACCCTCCAACATTTCCTTTAATAGTTACACTTATAGAAACAATACCCTCCAAACATTCCCCCTTTAATAGTTACAATTATAGAAACATATACCTCCAACATCCCCTTAAAGTTACACTTATAGAAAACACATACCCTCCAACATTCCCCCTTTAATAGTTACAATTATAGAACACATACCCTCCAACATTCCCCCTCTAATAGTTACACATATAGATTACACATACCCTCCAACATCCCCTTTAATAGTTACACTATAGAAATACATACCCTCCAAAAATTCCCCCTTAATAGTTACACTATAGAACACAACCCTCCAACATTCCCCTTTACTGATACACTTATAGATAACAATACCCTCAACATTCTCCCTTTAATAGTTACACTTATAGAAAACAATACCCTCCAACATTCCCCCTTTAATAGTTACACTTAGAAACACATACCCTCCAACATTCCCCCTTTGTAGTTACACTTATAGAAACACATACCCTCCAACATACCCCTTTACTAGTTACACTTATAAAAAACACATACCCTCCAACATTCCCTTAAATAGTTACACTAGAGAAAACAACCCTCCAACATTCCCCTTTAATAGTTACACTTATAGAAATCACATACCCTCCAACATTCCCCCTTTAATAGTTACACTTATAGATACACATACCCCCCAACATTCCCCCCTAATAGTTACACTTAAGATACACATACCCTCCAACATTCCCCCTAATAGTTACACTTATAGAACACATACCCTCCAACATTCCCCCTTTAATAGTTACACTTATAGAAACACATACCCCCAACATTCCCCTTTAATAGTTACACTTATAGATCACATACCCTCCAACATTCCCCCTTTATAGTTACACTTATAGAAACACATACCCTCCAACATTCCCCCTTTAATAGTTACACTTATAGAAACACATACCCACAACATACCCTTTAATAGTTACACTTATAGAAACACATACCCATCCAACATTCCCCCTTAATATTACACTTATAGATACACATACCCGCCAACATTCCCCCTTTAATACTTACACTTATAGAAACACATACCCTCCAACATTCCCCCTTTAATAGTTACACTTATAGGAAACACATACCCTCCAACATTCTCCCCTTTAATAGTTACATATAGAAACACATACCACCAACAAACACATACCCTCCAACATTCCCCTTTAATCTACATTTAAGAAACACATACCCCCCAACATCCCTTTAATAGTTACATTATAGATACACATACCCCAACATTCCCCTTAATAGTTACACTTATAGATACACCATACCCTCCAACATCCCCCTTTTAATAGTTAACTTATAGAAACACATACCCTCCAACATTCCCCTTTAATAGTTACACTTATAGAAACAATACCCTCCAACATTCCCCCTTTAATAGTTACACTTAGATTACACATACCTCCAACATTCCCCTTTAATAGTTACAGTAAATACACATACCTCAACATTCCCCCTTAATAGTTACACTTATAGATACACATAACCTCCAACATCCCCTTTAATAGGTACACATAGTACACAACCCCCCAAATCCCCCTTAATAGTTACACTTATAGAACACATACCCTCCAACTTCCCCTTTAAAGTACACTATAGATACACCATACCCTCCAACATTCCCCCTTATTAGTTACACTATAGAAACAATACCCTCCAACCACCCCTTTAATAGTACTTATAGAAACACATACCCTCCAACATTACCCCTTTAATAGTTACACTTATAGTATACACATACCCTCCAACTTCCCCCTTTAATAGTTACACTTATAGAAACACATACCCTCCAACATTCCCCTTAATAGTTACACTTATAGATACACATACCTCAACATCCCCCCTTAATAGTTACACTTATAGATTACACATACCCTCCAAATTCCCTTTAATAGTTACACTTATAGATACACATACCCTCCAACATTCCCTTTAATAGTTACACTTATAGAACACATACCCTCAACATTCCCCCTTTAATAGTTACACTTATAGAAAACATATACCCCCAAACATTCCCCTTTAATAGTTACACTTATAGAAACACATACCCCCAACATTCCCCCTTTAATGTTACACTTATTATAGAAACACATACCCCCAACATCCCTTTAATAGTTACACTTATAGAAAAACATTAACCCTCCAACATTCCCCCTTTAATAGTTACACATATAGAAAAATACATCCCTCCAACATTCACCTTTAATAAACACTATAGAAAACACTACCCCCAACATTCCCCCTTTAATAGTTACACTTATAGAACACATACCCTCCAACATTCCCCTTAATAGTTACACTTATAGATACACATACCCTCCAACATTCCCCTTTAATAGTTACACTTATAGTACACATACCCCCAACATCCCCCTTAATAGTTACACTTATAGATACACATACCCCTCCAACATTCCCCCTTTAATAGTTAACTACTAGAACACATACCCTCCAACATTCCCCCTTAATAGTTACACTTATAGAAACCACATACCCCCAACATTCCCCATTTAATATTACATTATAGAAACAATACCCTCCCAACATTCCCCCTTTAATAGTTACACTTAAGAAACACATACCCTCAACATTACCCTTTAATAGTTACACTTATAGATACCTACCCTCCAACATTCCTCCTTTAATAGTTACACTATAGAACACATACCCTCCAACATTCCCCCTTTAATAGTTACACTTATAGGAACACATACCCTCAACATTCCCCCTTAATAGTTACACTTATAGATACACATACCTCCAACATTCCCTTTAATAGTTACACTTATAGAAACACCTACCCTCCAACATTCCCCTTTAATAGTTACACTTATAGAAACCATACCCCCACATTCCCCCTTAATAGTTACACTTATAGATACACATACCCCAACATTCCCCCTTTAAAAGTTACAGTTATAGATACACATACCCTCCAACATTCCCCCTTTAATAATACATTATAGAAACACATACCTCCAACATTCCCCCTTTAATAGTTACACAATAGAAACATATACCTCTCCAACATTCCCCTTTAATAGTTACACTTAGATACACATACCCTCCAACAATCCCCTTTAAAAGTTACAGTTATAGATACACATACCCTCAACATCCCCCTTTAATAATCAACTTATAGAAAACACATACCCTCCAACATTCCCCTTGTAATAGTTACACTTATAGATACACAATACCCTCCAACATTACCCTTTAATAGGTACACTTATAGATACAACATACCCTCCAACATTCCCCTTTAATAGTTACACATATAGAAACATATACCCTCAACATTCCCCTTTAATAGTTACACTTATAGATACACATACCTCCAACATTCCCCCTTTAAAAAGTACAGTTATAGATACACATACCCTCCAACATTCCCCCTTTAATAATTCACTTATAGAAAACACACCCCCAACATTTCCCCTTAATAGTTACACTTGTAGAAACACATACCCTCAACATTCCCCCTAATAGTTACACTATAGAACACCACATACCCTCCAAAATTTCCCCCTTGAATAGCTACACTTATAGATATACATACCTCCCACATTCCTTTAATAGTTACACTTATAGAAACATTACCCTCCAACATTACCCTAATAGTTACACTTATAGATACACATACCCTCCAACACCCTTTATAGTTACACTTATAGATACACATACCCTCCCAACATTCCCCTTTAATAGTTAACTTATAGAAACACATACCTCAACATTCCCCCTTAATAGCTACACTTATAGATATACATACCCTCCAACATTTACCATTAATAGTTAATTATAGATACACATACCTCCAACATTCCCCTTAATAGTTACACTATTAGAAACACATACCCTCCAACATTCACCTTTAATAGTTACACTTATAGAAACCAATACCCTCCAACATTCCCCTTTAAGTAGTTACACTTATTAGAAACATATACCCTCCAACACCTCCCCTTTAATATTACACTTATAGAAACACTACCCTCCAACATTCCCCTTTAATAGTTACACTATAGAAACACATACCCCAAAAATTCCCTCTAATAGTTTACACTTATAGATACACATACCCTCCAACATTCCCCCTTTAATTAGTTACACTTATAGAAATACATACCTCCAACATTCCCCCTTTAATAGTTACACTTATAGAACATTACCCTCCACATTCCCCCTTTACTAGTTACACTTATAGATAACACATACCCTCCAACATTCTCCCTTTAAATAGTTACACTTATAGAAACACATACCTCCAATATTCCCCCTTTAATAGTAACACTTATAGAAACACATACCCTCCAACATTCCCTTTAGTAGTTACACTGTATGAAAACAATACTCCAAACATTCCCTTTAATAGTTACACTTATAAAAAACAATACCCTCCAACATTCCCCCTTTAATAGTTACACTTAGAGAAACACATACCTCCAACATTCACCCTTTAATAGTTAAACTTATAACAAATACATACCCTCCAAACATTCCCCCTTTAATAGTTACACTTATAGATACACATACCCTCCAACATTACCCCTTTAATAGTTACACTTATAGATACACATACCCTCAAAATTCCCCTTTAATAGTTAACCTTATAGAAACACATACCTCCAACATTCCCCCTTTAATTTACACTTATAGAGAAAACATACCCTCCACATTCCCCCTTTAATGTTACACTTATAGACACACATACCCTCCAACATTCCCCTTTAATAGTTACACTTATAGAAACTCATACCCTCCAACATTACCCCTTTAATAGTTACAACTTATAGAAACACATACTCGCCAACATCCCCCTTTAATAGTTACACTTATAGAAACACATACCCTCAACATTCCCCTTTAAACTTACACTTATAGAGACACATACCCGCCAACATCCCCCTTTAATAGTACACTTATAAACACAATTACCCGCCAAACATTCCCCCTTAAATAGTTACACTTATAGAAACAATACTCCACCAACATTTCACCTTTAATAGTTACCTTATAGAAACCCAGACCCACCAACATTAACCTTAATAGTTACACTATATAGATACAATACCCTCCAACATTACCCCTTTAATACTTAGTTACAATTTTAGAAGCACATACCTCCAACATTCCCTTAACATTACACTTATAGTACTAACACATGACTCAATCCCGTAATAGTTACACTTTTATAGATACACATACCCTCCAACATCCCCCTTTAATAGTTACTATAGATACACAACCTTCCAACATTACCCTTTAATAGTTACACTGATAGATACACATACCTTCCAAATTCCCCTTTAATTAGTTCACTTATAGATACACATACCCTCCCACATTCCCCTTATTAGTTACACTTATAGAACAATACCTCAACATTACCCCTTAATAGTTACACTATAGATACACATTACCTCCCAGCACCCCTTTAAATAGGGTTATATAGAGAAAATACATTACCACAGAGCTGTGCTAAGATCAGGGTTCAGTTCATTATCCTCCCCCTGTGCTCTGTATCATGTTGTTTCTCGTGAGTGTAACTATTAAAGGGGAAAGTTGGAGGTATGGGATATAAACACACACAATGCTATAGATATGGTGGCTGCTGGTCAGGGTGGTGAATTACTATCCACTGATTTCATTCTACTCAATCATTTAGTGCCTAGTGGTCTATTCACATTGAAAAAGGAATAATTGATTTTTCTTCGGTTTATCTGCCAATGACAGCTGCTTAAAAGCTTGAGGAAAAGAATTTTCCCAATAGTTTAATTGTGGAGTCAGCTATATCTGGTAACCTGAACACTCTCTGCAGTCAACATTAAGGAGTAATATTTTTTTTAATAATAAGAGAGTGGCAAGCAAAAATCTCCAAGACAGCAAAGGGCTGTGCTGGGGTTACATATCCTCCAACATTCCCTTAGTGTAACTATTAAAGGGGATGTTATAGGGTTTGTAATAGTATATATAATAGTATATAATGGTATGATAATATATAGTAACCTACCCTCCAACATTCCCCTTAAATAGGGACAATAGAGAAATACATTACACAGAGCTGTGCTAAGATCAGGGTCACTCATTATCCTCCCCCTGCAGCTCTGTACTATGTTATTTCTATAAGTGTAAAATAAATAGGATGTTAGAGGTTGTAATAGGATAATAATAGTATATAATGGTATGATAATATATAATAACCTATCCTCCAACATTCCCCTTTAAATAGGGACACTATAGAGAAATACATTACACAGAGCTGTGCTAAGATCAGGTTCACTTCATTATCCTCCCTGCATCTCGTACTATGTTATTTCTATAAGTGTAACTATTAAGGGGGATGTTATAGGGTATGTAATAGTTATAATAAAGTATATAATGGTTATGATAATTTAATAACTTACCCTCACCATCTCCCCTTTAAATAGGGACACTATAGGAAATACATTACACAGAGCTGTGCTAGATCAGGGTCACTTCATTTATCCTCCCCTGCAGCTCTTTACTATGTTATTTCTCTATAAGTGTAAATATTTAAATAGGATGTTATAGGGTAGTAATAGTATTAATAATGTATATAATGGTATGATAATATATAATAACCTACCCTCCAACATTCCCCTTTAAATAGGGACCCTATAGAGAAATACATTACACAGAGCTGTGCTAAGGTCAGGGTCACTTCATTATCCTCCCCCTGCAGCTCTGTACTATGTTATTTCTATAAGAATATTAAAGGGGGAGTTTAGGGTATTTGAATGTTATAGTTATATAATAGTATATAATGGATATGATTAATATATAATAACCTTTACCTCCAACATTCCCCTTTAAATAGGGACCACTATAGAAAAAATTCAACAGAGCTGTGCTAAGATCAGGTCACTTCATTATCCTCCCCCTGCAGCTCTGTACTATGTTATTCTATAAGTGTAACTATTAAAGGGGATGTTATAGGGTATGTAATAGTAATAATAAGTATATATAATGGTATGATTAATATATAATACCTATCCTCCAACATTCCCCTTTAAATGGGACAACTATAGAGAAATACATTCACCAGAGCTGTGCTAAGATCAGGATCACTTTCATTATCCTCCCCTGCAGCTCTGTACTATGTTATTTCTCTAAGTGTAACTATTAAATGTGATATTGAGAAATACATTACACAGAGCTGTGCTAAGATCAGGGTCATTTCTATCCCTCCTGCAGCTCTGTACATGTTATTTCTATGCGTGAACTATTAAAGTTGTGATATTGAGAAATACAATTCACAGAGCTGTCTAAGATCAGGATCATTTCATTATCCTCCCCTGCAGCTTGTACTATGTTATTTCTATACGTGTAACTATTAAAGTTGTGATATTGAGAAATACATATAACAGAGCTGTGCTAAGATCAGGGTCATTTCATTATCCTCCCCTGCAGCGTTACTATGTTATTTCTATAGTGTAATATTAAAGTTGTGTATTGAGAATACATTACACAAGAGCTGTGCTAAGATCAGGATCATTTCATTATCCTCCCCTGCAGCTCTGTACTATGTTATTTCTATAAGTGTAACTATTAAAGTTGTGATATTGGAAATACATTACACAGAGCTGTGCTAAGATCAGGGTCATTTCATTATCCTCCCCTGCAGCTCTGTACTATGTTATTTCTATAAGTGTAACTATTAAAGTTGTGATATTGAGAAATACATTACACAGAGCTGTGCTAAGATCAGGATCATTTCATTATCCTTCCCCTGCAGCTCTGTACCAGGGGTGATAGAGGGTATGAAGATATTCTTTCTATCCTACCCATAATGCAATATTCCATGGCATAAACCAATACTGGTATCAATTACAGGATTCCTCCATTAATCACACAGTATTTCCTCATGGGAGGGGATTTGTCTGAATTTGTTACATCATTAACCTATTCCCTGCCTGTTAACAGGAACTAAGACGGTAAACAAAGGGGAACTTTTGGTATAAATGGAATATGTGGAATTCTCTCGTCTCCTAGACCAATGTAATTGCAAGCGAGCCAATCCGAACATCTTCAGCTGTCAGTGGGGATGCTGGGAATTGTAGTTTCCAGGTTAGCAGGTGTGGAGTCTCTAAGTAGGAAGCAAAGCACAGAAATGGCCATTTTGTGATTAACACTAATAATGTGGGATTTTACTAGTGACATTTTCTGTCTACGGGGCCCCCATAGATGCTGTGGCCCTAGGGAATGCTCCCTACTTCCCTGCCCCCCCCTGCCAGTTTATCGCTAATGGGACACAGTGAAAGACCTGGGATTGTCACGACGTCTGTAAATGAAGCAATGCGATTGGCTGAATGATTATTTTTTATTATGAGAAGCGACCAATAAGAAAATAATAACAGCTTCTTGTTTTTTTCCCCCCTGGCTCACGTTGCTGCTAAACCCTCCCCATCTCCTCGTTACCATCCGGGAAATTAACGTGCGAAATGCCGCGCGTGGAGCGCCGTCGGTTTGGGCCAATCTGAGCCGCCTGGGAGGCGACTTGAGGTTTTCGCCTTTTCAGTCTGTGCAATGTTGCAGATAAGACAGATCTGTGTAGCCCAGGGGGGGGCGATGCCCCTGGGGGTCGGTGCGGACGATCTCGCTGCTCACTTCTTTCTATTTCTAACAGTCGCCTGAGGTTTTCCCCGAGCAGCGAGCGCCACTTCACAGGGACCGACACAATAGAGCTCCAGGGTTTGTCCTGCTAGACCTGCCACCCCCCCTCTCCTTGCCTTTAAGGACATCTGACAGCTGGGATGTGTAATTCCTATGAGCTGCTGCTCTATCAGTTACAGTTCCCCTTCCTTTGCCATTCACTACAGTCCGCGCAGCAGAACATCTTATTAGGGAGCCGGCGCAGGTTTGGGAGCAGAGAGGCAGCACTGAATGGGTTAAAGCACAGTCTAGACGGCCCTGGGTCCAATGTCACAGTTAATATCAATCTCTCTCAGCCAATCAGCTGCCTTCCCTCACATGTTTCATTTAAAGGGCTCCCAGGGCAATGAACTGATTTGTGTGTTGCCTCACACTGATAACGATGTGGGTGGATGCGGAAGGGGGAGGAGGGGGGGGGATTAAAGGGTAACTAAATTGCTTTATATAAAACAAGACGCGGTTGATGGTTGTGTTTAATTACACTGTGTTAATCCACGTTCATCATATACGTTCCGCAGACCCACACTTGTTGCACTACAACTCCCACAATTCTCCACAAACCCCAGGCAGTTATGGGTATAATGGATGGTGCAGTTTGCAGATGTTTTAACAGTGACCTAGTGCAGTCCAGCCCACCCCTGTGATGCCTGCACAATCAGTGTGGCAGCTTCACACGGACACAGTAAAGTGCATGGATGGGCAGACATCAATAGGTTCACTACTATAGATCCCAATCTGACCGAAAAGGGATTAACCGCTCTATTCATTCAGGCCAGAGACGAAGCAATAAATCCCACCAAGTACCTGTTCTGGGTTACATTGGAGGGAAATATTTCCATTGGAAACCTGGATTGTGAATTAATTCCAAGATTAAGTGGGAAAAACTGCGGCTGGATAAGTAGCGGCTCCACATCCCTCTATTGTACAGCTGAGCTGTGAAAAATGTTAATATCCTCTTAAATAATTAATACTTTTAAATTATCAGCTGGCGAGACTGCAGACTCCATGGGATGTGCCACTCGGCTACTCAGGGCTCATAAACCAAAATGTTCCTGCCAGCCATCTTTGTGTCTGACCACCAACCAATCATTTCTCTCCCACTACAGTCAGCCATCTTGGTGTCTTTCAGTAACCAATCACCTCTTGGCTTTTTTTTAGCCATTGTAAAGACTATTTATTTACAAAGTTACTAAGCCAGGAATACTCAACAAGAACCAAGCCGTGGCCATTTATACTTCACTGTCACTTTAATTAATAAAGATTGTGTGCAGCCTGTAATGGAACAACAGTGTGAAAGCTGTGCAGTTACGCCATCATAGTGAATAAGCCCCATTACGAGGACAGTTTATAATTAAACTCAAACCACTTTACCATCGAACCCCATTCAGAAAACCTCCTATAAACCTTCCCATCAGGTGAACTGTGTCCAGGGCAGCTCATTTCACCATTGGGGGTCTCCAAACAGAGAGGGTCCAAGCGTCTACCCGAGAAGGAGTTGGGGGGTTCACGGAAGGAAATAATTTGAATGGTGTTAATCATTCCATGTGCTGGGATATCCCTGTCGTTATTACATTATTTTACTAACTGGAAACTATAATTCTTCCCAACCACCACTGTATCGTTATTTTGTTGATCTGCTGTATGCTGTGTGCAGGCTTGACAGTTTGTTTGTGGGGGAAAAAGTCAGGTCAGATGGGAGTGGGAGTGGTTAAAAGAGGGAGTGGGGGATACTGCTCCTAAACAAAATGTGTGCTGGATTGAAGGCATGCAGCAACACACACAAATCAGAGTAAGTGCTATTTACATGAATTCAATAATAGATTAAGATGAGGCAAAGTCATTTTTTTCAGTATAGTGTCCCTTTAACCAATCAAAAAGAAGGATTCAGATTAAAAAATACTTTCCTCAGCCTTGGCTGACCAATCAGAAACCGGGATTCAGCTAAACAACATCTCCCTCATCTTCGGCTGTATGAAAATGATGAACAAACAAAAACCCTATGTGTCTGAATCCTTATTTTAAAGAGACTTTTTCTAACCTGATGTTTCCCTTTAAGACTTACCCAGCGAGCAGACAAAGAGCGATGCAGTTCTGTAATCTGTCTGGTCAGTAATTTGGTCTCTATAATCCTTTACATCATGTTCATGTTCATTCCTAACCCTAAACCAATCTGCTAGCAGCTCAGTGTGAAATGTAGACACAGGGGCACAGGCCACTCCAGTAGAACTATAACCCTCATTATAAGATACGCACTGAAGATGTTGGCTCTATATAAAGCCATAATAATAATAATACTTAATGATACATTTTTGTTCGAACTTACCTGGAAATCGCAGGAACGCAAAAATTCCAGCGATTTCCGATGCACATGCGATTGCGCATACGTTTCTTTTTTGTAACACATGCGTTCACCATTTTAGCAGAAACACAACTGTCACAGTGCGTGAAGTGATCTTCAAGGAGGTGTGCGTACAAAATAGTACACGTTGTACTAAGAGCAAGGCCCAAAAATCGTGCAACACCCTTTTAACATTAACCTATCGCAGCGCATGCAGTGCGCACCAAAAATGGTGATTGCATGCAGTGCGAAAAGGGTCGGCAGCGCAGAGCAGTGGAGATAGTAGGGCCATCCACATCCTCATCCTCTAGCGGCACTAACACAGCGCACACCAAAATAGCCCAGTGGCCTCTAACCCTAAAAGCGCACGTTGAAAATGTTTACCGTACTTTGTGTTATGCACTTGCACTGTATTTCGTGGAAATGTGCCCACAGCTGGCTTTGCACAGAACGCCTTTTGTCAAGCATTTGTAGAAATGACATTTTGCACAGATGTGCGTTTGTGTGTAAGAAGCCAACCTACAAAGAAGGGAGTGTGTAACAGCCCTGATAGACAGGAATCTAGTGTGTCTTCACAGTGCAACGTGTGTGCAACCGACAGCATGCAGTGATACACATGGAAATGTGTTTGTGCAACAGGTGTCCTCATTCCGAAATATTTACATGACAGCAGAGAGATAAATGTGATCAACACGTGTTACACTAGGGGCCTTACAGGGATAGATATGTGTGTAACACGGATACCTTACAGATATGGGGCACACTGGAATACACAGTATGTGATAATACAAGTGACTAGTGGAAATAATAACCACTTCTGGCACTAATGACCCTCTCAGTACAGAACTTGCCCACAGACAGTGGTAACGTATACCATGTAACTACAGTCTTGTACCCGCTCACGGTGATTAAATGAGCTCCCCCTTGTATACAAATTCTGGTGGGTTTTTATTGTTTTATTCCCTTTAATAGTCCCACTACCCTCTGTTAGGTGTCTGCTGGGATTGGCTTTCTGTACATTCATTGATTCTTTCTCCAGCAGAGGGCAGCAGAGTCAGCTCCGTGGAACGTCTGGGTTTGGATAATAAATGAAGATCATGCTGTGGATCTAGTGGCCTTTAATGCCGTGATAGATGGGTTGTTTTTTTTTTTAGATCTACATAAGTTCAAACCCAAAATGGCAGGAGGGAGAAATCTATCTATTTCATGTGCCTGTAATCTGTACTTTGCTGTGGCGTGTGTAATCCTCAATTACAATTACATGGTATCTGCCTGGTCACGGCTCTTTAAATGGAACATTCATTAGTCAGAAAGCAGCAATTACCCCAACGTTAATTAACTCCAGCACCGCTGGAACGGACGCAGAGGGGTTAAACGCAGGACCTGGGCGGTGATGTAATAAAGGGGTAATAAGGGTAAATCTATAAGGGGGCCAAATCACACCCGAGACCCTGAGATCTGATGCGGAATCTTTCCAAACCCAAATGAGCTCGGCAGATGTTTATAGCTCTGATTCTCCATAGCAACCCCAGATTTGGAATCTGATAAGCACCCACTGACCTCTCCTGGCAATCCCTGCCAATTTAAAGGGGAACTAACCGGAAATATTTGCAGTTGCCAATTTCTGTACTGTATGGATTCACTTTATCTCATCTTATAATGTAATTAACCCCTCACAGGGCACAGAGGGTCCTTGGTTATAACCAGCGTTAGAGACGTCCATTTGTCTGCCCTAGAGCTGTTTTCCAACTGTAAATCCCAGCATTCTGCAGCATGTTGGAAGTTGTAGTTCTGCAACAGCAAGGACCCTCCACGGCTCTGCATTGGGGTCCTAAAACTTTATAAAGGAAGGGCAAGTTCGCCGCCATTCACATAATGAGGACATGGAAATGTTATAAGATTGGATTGCGTATCGGATTGTTCCCGAACAGACCTGAATGTTTAACTCATTAAATCCAGGGTCTAATTAAATTTCAAGGGAAATTGGTCCAGGCCCAGTTTTTAGAAACCCATTAGAATTATACCTGACAATGGTCCACGTGGTCATTTAAATGGATTTTGATTAAATTGCATTGTGTGCTTTATTTAAAGAGACATTTAAGACAAATCATCTTGATTTATAAACAAATATGTGTGAGCAGCACTAACTCTGAGGTGTGTGTGTTGCCTTCAATCTCCAGGTAAGTATCCCCCTTACTGTTTTAACCACTCCCCCTTCCATCTGACCAGACTTTTTTTGTATGAGGGCCAGCATGCTCAGTAATCCCTATGAGGTGGCAATGGGAGGGGGAATTTCCCACATTCAGACTGTCAAAACTGCGCACAGAATACACTCCCATCAACTGTCAATCTGTCTCCATTCCAGCAACAGCAAAACTGTGCATAGTAGAAGAGTTTATGATAATAAGGCACTTGATTGACAGATGAAATATTAGATGGTTCAGACTGGATATCTAAAGAAATAGGGGACAGATCAACACATAAATGGTACAGAGATAGGATATATATATATATACATTAAATATATCTGTGTCGAAATGCTTTAAATCTGCCAAAATAAACATTTTTTAAATGATCTAACTAGTATACAGGGTGATGCAGGGAGAGGAGAAGAGCAGATCTGACACTTGTGCACTGCAGGTCGGGCCCACCATTGCACATGTCTATGCAGCTTTAGATCTCAGGCACATGTGGCGGCTGACACAGTATAAAAGAACACCAACATCTGTAAGAAAGTGATGGGATGGAAATGGGCGTGGCATGATCCTATCTATGGCCCGACCTCCGTAATCACACATCTCCACCCCTAAACTGCCCCGTTCCACCCACCCAGGGTTAATTCTTGGCAGTCTGGGAAACAGGGAGACGCCTCTCTAAATGAAAAAGGAAACATAGATTTCTTTATAAAAATATAAAGTCTCTTACTAAAGAAAACAAAGCACACGTCTCCCCACCCCCCTACAACGTAGTTGATTGGAGGGCTGCTCTCTCTCACTGAGCATGTCTGGATCATAAAAACAGGGAAGGGGCGGATACCAGAGGCTTTGCCTACTGTGACGTATTTGATCTAAATATTTACATTAAAAGTGAAAATGATACAATCCAACGTTAACTAGGAACACGACAAGCCAATGTGCGCAGCCATTCAAATCAAGTCTGTCTGTGGCTATAAATAGAACAAACAAAATGACCTCATGTGACCCCCCATTAAAGAAATATAGTTCAGATACTAAGAAGGTTATCTAGAACAGAACAAACAAAACTTCATCACACACATACACCATACATATACACCACATATAGCACACACATATACCAATGGTCATGTCTCCTATCATACATAGACACGTATGATCATGTCACCTGTCATACATAGACATGTATGGTCATGTCTCCTATCATACATAGACACGTATGATCATGTCACTTAATTCCAAGATTAAGTGGGAAAAACTGCGGCTGGATAAGTAGCGGCTCCACATCCCTCTATGTACAGCTGAGCTGTGAAAAATGTTAAATCTCTTAAATAATTAATACTTTAAATTATCAGCTGCGAGGACTGCAGACCTCATGGGATGTGCCACTCGGCTACTCAGGGCTCATAAAACCAAAATGTTCCTGCCAGCCATCTTGTGTCTGACCACCAAACAATCATTTCTCTCCACTACAGTCAGCCATCTTGGTGTCTTTCAGTAACCAATCACCTCTTGGCTTTTTTTTAGCCATTGTAAAGAATATTTATTTACAAAGTTACTAAGCCAGGAATACTCAACAAGAACCAAGCCGTGGCCATTATACTTCACTGTCACTTTAATTATAATAAAGATTGTGTGCAGCCTGTAATGGAACAACAGTGTGAAAGCTGTGCAGTTAAGCCATCATAGTGAATAAGCCCCATTACGGGACAGTTTATAATTAAACTCAAACCACTTTACATCGAACCCATTCAGAAACTCCTATAAACTTCCCATCAGGTGAACTGTGTCCAGGGCAGCTCATTTCACCATTGGGGGTCTCCAACAGAGAGGGTCCAAGCGTCTACCCGAGAAGGAGTTGGGGGTTCACGGAAGGAAATAATTTGAATGGTGTTAATCATTCCATGTGCTGGGATATCCCTGTCGTTATTACATTATTTTACTAACTGGAAACTATAATTCTTCCCAACCACCACTGTATCGGTATTTTTTGATCTGTGATGCTGTGTGCAGGCTTGACAGTTTGTTTGTGGGGGAAAAAGTCAGGTCAGATGGGAGTGGGAGTGGTTAAAAGAGGGAGTGGGGGGTACTGCTCCTAAACAAAATGTGTGCTGGATTGAAGCATGCAGCAAACACACACAAATCAGAGTAAGTGCTATTACATGAAAATCAATAATAGATTAAGATGAGGCAAAGTCATTTTTTTCAGTATAGGTCCCTTAACCAATCAAAAAGAAGGATTCAGATTAAAAAATACTTTCCTCAGCCTTGGCTGACCAATCAGAAACCGGGATTCAGCTAAAAACAACATCTCCCTCATCTTCGGCTGTATGAAAATGATGAACAAACAAAAACCCTATGTGTTGAATATTTTAAAGGACTTTTTCTAACCTGATGTTTCCCTTTAAGACTTACCCAGCGAGCAGACAAAGAGCGATGCAGTTCTGTAATCTGTCTGGTCAGTAATTTGGTCTCTATAATCCTTACATCATGTTCATGTTCATTCCTAACCTAAACCAATCTGCTAGCAGCTCAGTGTGAAATGTAGACACAGGGGCACAGGCCACTCCAGTAGAACTATAACCTCATTATAAGATACGCACTGAAGATGTTGGCTCTATATAAAGACTAATAATAATAATACTAATGATACATTTTGTTCGAACTTACCTGGAAATCGCAGGAACGCAAAAATTCCAGCGATTTCCGATGCACATGCGATTGCGCATACGTTCTTTTTGTAACATGCGTTCACCATTTTAGCAGAAACAAACTGTCACAGTGCGTGAAGTGATCTTCAAGGAGGTGTGCGTACAAAATAGTACACGTTGTACTAGAGCAAGGCCCAAAAATCGTGCAACACCCTTTTAACATAACCTATCGCAGCGCATGCAGTGCGCACCAAAAATGGTGACATGCAGTGCGAAAAGGGTCGCAGCGCAGAGCAGTGGAGATAGTAGGGCATCCACATCCTCATCCTCTAGCGGCACTAACACAGGCACACCAAAATAGCCCAGTGGCCTCTAACCCTAAAAGCGCACGTTGAAAATGTTTACCGTACTTTGTGTTATGCACTGCACTGTATTTCGTGGAAAGTGCCCACAGCTGGCTTTGCACAGAACGCCTTTTGTCAAGCATTTGTAGAAATGACATTTTGCACAGATGTGCGTTTGTGTGTAAGAAGCCAACCTACAAAGAAGGGAGTGTGTAACAGCCCTGATAGACAGGATCTAGTGTGTCTTCACAGTGCAACGTGTGTGCAACCGACAGCATGCAGTGATACACAGGAATGTGTTTGTGCAACAGGTGTTCTCATTCCGAAATATTTACATGTACAGCAGAGAGATAAATGTGATCAAACAGTGGTACACTAGGGGCCTTACAGGATAGATATGTGTGTAACACGGATACCTTACAGATATGGGGCACACTGGAATACACAGTATGTGATAATACAAGTGACTAGTGGAAATAATAACCACTTTGGCACTAATGACCTCTCAGTACAGACATGCCCACAGACAGTGGTAAACTATACCATGTAACTACAGTTTGTACCCGCTCACGGTGATTAAATGAGCTCCCCCTTGTATACAAATTCTGGTGGGTTTTTATTGTTTTATTCCCTTTAATGTCCACTACCCTCTGTTAGGTGTCTGCTGGGATTGGCTTCTGTACATTCATTGATTCTTTCTCCAGCAGAGGGCAGCAGAGTCAGCTCCGTGGAACGTCTGGGTTTGGATAATAAATGAAGATCATGCTGTGGATCTAGTGGCCTTTAATGCTCGTGATAGATGGGTTGTTTTTTTTTTTAGATTACATAAGTTCAAACCCAAAATGGCAGGAGGGAGAAATCTATCTATTTCATGTGCCTGTAATCTGTACTTTGCTGTGGCGTGTGTAATCCTCAATTACAATTACATGGTATCTGCCTGGTCACGGCTCTTTAAATGGAACATTCATTAGTCAGAAAGCAGCAATTACCCAACGTTAATTAACTCCAGCACGCTGGAACGGACGCAGAGGGGTTAAACGCAGGACCTGGGCGGGTGATGTAATAAAGGGGTAATAAGGGTAAATCTATAAGGGGGCCAAATCACACCCGAGACCCTGAGATCTGATGCGGAATCTTTCCAAACCCAAATGAGCTCGGCAGATGTTTTAAGCTCTGATTCTCCATAGCAACCCCAGATTTGGATCTGATAAGCACCCACTGACCTCTCCTGGCAATCCCTGCCAATTTAAAGGGGAAATAACCGGAAATATTTGCAGTTGCCAATTTCTGTACTGTATGGATTCACTTTATCTCATCTTATAATGTAATTAACCCCTCACAGGGCAAGAGGGTCCTTGGTTATAACCAGCGTTAGAGACGTCCATTTGTCTGCCCTAGAGCTGTTTCAACTGTAAATCCCAGCATTCTGCAGCATGTTGGAAGTTGTAGTTCTGCAACAGCAAGGACCCTCCACGGCTCTGCATTGGGGTCCTAAAACTTTATAAAGGAAGGGCAAGTTCGCCGCCATTCACATAATGAGGACATGGAAGTTATAAGATTGGATTGGTATCGGATTGTTCCCGAACAGACCTGAATGTTTAACTCATTAAATCCAGGGTCTAATTAAATTTCAAGGGAAATTGGTCCAGGCCCAGTTTTTAGAAAACCATTAGAATTATACCTGACAATGGTCCACGTGGTCATTTAAATGGATTTTGATTAAATTGCATTGTGTGCTTTATTTAAAGAGACATTTAAGACAAATCATCTTGATTTATAAACAAATATGTGTGAGCAGCACTAACTCTGAGGTGTGTGTGTTGCCTTCAATCTCCAGGTAAGTATCCCCTTACTGTTTTAACCACTCCCCCTTCCATTGACCAGACTTTTTTTGGATGAGGGCCAGCATGTCAGTAATCCCTATGAGGTGGCAATGGGAGGGGGAATTTCCCACATTCAGACTGTCAAAACTGCGACAGAATACACTCCCATCAACTGTCAATCTGTCTCCATTCCAGCAACAGACAAAACTGTGCATAGTAGAGAGTTTATGATAATAAGGCACTTGATGACAGATGAAATATTAGATGGTTCAGACTGGATATCTAAAGAAATAGGGGACAGATCACACATAAATGGTACAGAGATAGGAATAATATATATACATTAAAATATACTGTGTCGAAATGCTTTAAATCTGCCAAAATAAACATTTTTTAAATGATCTAACTAGTATACAGGGTGATGCAGGGAGAGGAGAAAGGCAGATCTGACACTTGTGACTGCAGGTCGGCCCACCATTGCACATGTTATGCAGCTTAGATCTCAGGCACATGTGGCGGCGAGCACAGTTAAAAGAAAACACCAACATTGTAAGAAAGTGATGGGATGGAAATGGGCGTGGCATGATCCTATCTATGGCCCGACCTCCGTAATCACACATCTCCACCCCTAAACTGCCCCGTTCCACCACCCAGGGTTAATTCTTGGCAGTCTGGGAAACAGGGAGACGCCTCTCTAAATGAAAAAGGAAACATAGATTTCTTTATAAATATAAAGTCTCTTACTAAAGAAAACAAAGCACACGTCTCCCCACCCCTACAACGTAGTTGATTGGAGGGCTGCTCTCTTCAACTGAGCATGTCTGGATCATAAAAACAGGGAAGGGCGGATACCAGAGGCTTTGCCTACTGTGACGTATTTGATCTAAATATTTACATTAAAAGTGAAAATGATACAATCCAACGTAACTAGGAACACGACAAGCCAATGTGCCCAGCATTCAAATCCAGTCTGTCTGTGGCTATAAATAGAACAAACAAAATGACCTCAGTGACCCCCCATTAAAGAAATATAGTTCAGATACTAAGAAGGTTATCTAGAACAGAACAAACAAAACTTCATCACACACATACACCATACATATACACCACATATAGCACACACATATACCCACACACATACACCACACACATATACCATACACATACACCATACATATACACCACATATAGCACACACATACCACACACATATACCACACACATATACTATACACACACCACCACATATACCACACACATACACCATGCACATACACCACACACATACATCACACAATACACCATACACATATACCACACACATACACCATACACACATATACTATACACACACACCACATACACCATACACCACATATACCACACACATACACCATACACATCAGCATACACATACACCACACACATATACCATACACATATACAGCACTGCAATTTAAGCTGGATACACACCATCCAATCATTCGCCCCATACAATGGACATTTCAGTGTATCCAGTCAGTTAGGTCGAAAAAACTGGATGGTTTCTTCGGCAAAATCAGATGACGAATAATCAGACGTGTCGAAAAACCCAGATCAATCGTGTGTCTCTATTGACCGCATGCTAGTCGTGGCAAACTGTCGGATGCGGCAACTTTTGTCTTGGCCGACAGTCAGAAGAGCCGAACAGTGGGTTGGGACGAAGGATTGGAAGGTGTAACACAGCTAAAGGCAGGGAAACACATGAGGGGATTTGTTCCCAACGCCAGCCAGGAACTAATGATGTCAGTCGTGCTATAGTTTCCCAGCCAACATTCCGGGTGGCCAATCATGTGGTCCCATAGGACAATGAGACGTAATTTAACTGTCTACTTTTCAGACGAACAAGCAATTACGATTGGTTGTGGCCGCGGCCAAAATCAGCATAGTTTTTTGCCCAACAGAATCTGTAAACAGACATAGGTGGCCTCCTATCATACATAGACACGTAGGTCATGTCTCCTATCATACATAGACACGTATGGTCACGTCTCCTATCATACATAGACACGCACGGTCATGTCTCCTATCATACATAGACACGTACGGTCATGTCTCCTATCATACATAGACACGTACGGTCATGTCTCCTATCATACATAGACACATACGGTCATGTCTCCTATCATACATAGACACGTACGGTCATGTCTCCTATCATACATAGACACGTATGGTCACGTCTCCTATCATACATAGACACGTACGGTCATGCCTCCTATTATACATAGACACGTATGGTCACGTCTCCTATCTAAATAGACACGTATGGTTACGTCTCCTATCATACAAAGACACGTACGGTATGTCTCCTTTATACATAGACACGTATGTCATGTCACCTATCATACATAGACACGTATGGTCATGTGTCCTTCATACATAGACACATATGCTCGTTTCCTATCATACATAGACACATATAGTCATGTCTCCTATCTACATAGACAATATGCTCATGTCTCCTATCATACATAGACACATATGATATGTCACTTATCATACATAGACACGTATGGTTATGTCTCCATCATAATAGCCACATATGGTCATGTCTCCTATCATACATAGACACATTGATCATGTCACCTATCATACATAGACACGTATGATATGTCTCCTATCATACATGACAAGTATGGTCGTGTCTCCTATCATAAATAGACACGTATGATCATGTCTCCTATCATACATAGACACGTATGGTCACGTCTCCTATCATACAAAGACACGTACGGTCATGTCTCCTATTATACATAGACACGTATGGTCACGTCTCCTATCATACATAGACACGTATGGTCACGTCTCCTATCATACATAGACACGTATGGTCACGTCTCCTATCATACACAGACACCTATGGTCATGTCTCCTATCATAAATAGACACATATGCTCATGTCTCCTACTACATAGACACGTATGGTTATTCACCTATCATACGTAGACACGTATGATCATGTCTCCTATCATACATAGACAAGTACGGTCATGTCTCCTATCATACATAGACAATGATCATGCTCTATCATACATAGAACATGTATGGTCATGTCTCCTATCATACATAGACACTAGGTATGTCTCCTATCATACATAGACAAGTAGGTCATGTCTCCTACATACATGACACGTATGATCATGTACCTGTCATACATAGACATGTTGGTCATGTCTCCTATCATACATAGACACGTATGATATGTCACCTATCATACATGACAGTATGGTCATGTGTCCTATCATACATAGACACATATGCTCGTCCTATATCAACATAGACACATATAGTCATGTCTCCTATCTACATAGACACATATGCTCATGTCTCCTATCATACTAGACACATATGATCATGTCACTTATATACATAGACACGTATGGTTATGTCTCCTATCATACATAGCCACATATGGTCATGTCTCCTATCATACATAGACACATATGATCATATCACCTATCATACATAGACACGTATGATCATGTCTCCTATCATACATAGACATGTATGGTCGTGTCTCCTATCATAAATAGACACGTATGATCGTGTCACCTATCATACATAGACACATATGGTCATGTCTCCTATCATACATAGACACGTATGATCATGTCACCTATCATACATAGACATGTATGGTCATGTATCCTATCATACATAAAAACATATGGTCATGTCTCCTGCCCTCTCCCAATCACAGGGAAAACGCAGGGCCACTCTGAGACATAAGATAAAGGTAAGTAATAGTTACATACTAACCATGACCTATGGTAATAGGGTATTTCCCCTTTGGTCCTGTAATCAACAGACCAGCTAAGACCAGACAATGTCTTTTCTTTTCACCCTGTTTTTAAACCTCTCCAATCGCTTTTGGATTTGAATTTAATTTGCCGAATGTGGCGTTTCGGGATCCTGATTAGACCCCACGTTACTTCTCTCCGACATAATTACACTGCTCCTTTTTTTTCCATTTATTTCTTCTACAATCTTTAATTTTGCAAAATTACAAAAAAAAAAATAATAACTAATGAAAATTCCCTATTATGAAATAGCAGCAGCCGCCAGTGTTTAATTAAAACAAAAAGTGTCTCCCCCCCATATTCTCCTCTTTACAAACGCGACGTATGAAAAGGCCCATCAGTCTGGGAATTAAATCTGTGTGTGTGACGGTCCCATTGATCTTTCGATTACCTGTGGGGGACGGGACAACAAATCAGATCAGAGGGCGATGTTGATAAATTCCTTCTAAACATCCTTAAAATTGGATCCCCAGGTACAGAGGGAACATGACTGAGGAGGGAGAAGTCATTTGTCATTACTGCGGCTCTTTCATCAGATTACGTGTTATTGAGCTGTTCTGTCGCCTCATGTCCAAAGCCTCATTAAAAGGGGGAGAGCTGGAAGGGGCCCAGTTGCCTCTTGGCAGAAGGGGATGCGCTCAGATCTCCGACCCAACACAACGCAAGGGGGAATTCTAGCCTTACGTGTTGTGACTGTTTATGTTCCCAATAAACATCATTCCCCACTAGCAAAACTGGGTACACAGTATAGCCGTGCCCTCATAGGTCCTTTTTCAGTAATGCGTGTACCCACACAATTTCAGCTGTCAATCAAGTGCCTTATTATCATAAATTATTCTTCTGTGAGCAGTTTTGCTTTAGCTGGAATGGGGACAGAGTTGACAGTTGGAATGCTGTATCCAGTTTTGACAATTGATTGGTGGGAAAAAAGTCAGGTCAGATGGTAGTAGGAGTGGTTAAAAGAGGGAGGGGGATAATGCTCCTGAGAAAAACATGTACTGAATAGAAGGCATGCAGCAACAAACACCCCTCAGAGTGTTTTATATATATATATATATATATATATATATATATATATATATATATATATTTATTTCTAGATTAAGATGAGGAAATGTCCTTTTTTTCCAGAATAGTGTCCCTTTAAATAATGCTGAATTTACTAAATAAATTGCTAGGGGAGTAGCATTCAGTCATTGGCTGTGATATCATCTCCTACATTCATGACTGACAGCTGCTAACTGGAAGAACCAGGAAGCAGAAATAGAGGTAACAAAACATCAGACAGCATTTAAGGTTAGTCTTACATCTCTCATATTTCTAATTACTGCAGTTTTGGAATTTGGAAAATGACAACTTTCTTATTAAATGTTTTAGTTATTTAATTTCAACTTATATTTTCTATTATAAAGGGAAGAAAAAGATTTTACAAGAGATCCTGATCACACATTAGGAAATGTATCTCTCCACACCCTGACATTTGGAAAACTACCGGGCCTGGTCATTCAGTGATGGACCTTCAATTGGTCCCAGGATGAGGAACCTTGTAGGAACACCGGGTAGTAAAATGGATGGTCTTCTTACACATCTGTTAGATTTGCCGTCTATCCAATGTCTAATGTCTATGGCCGGTGTTAGAGATCACGAAAATCTCTCTGTCTGTTACCAGGGAATAGGAGGTCAGAACAGAAGGAAAAACATTTTGTATGTTTAGCTCGTTATGTAATTTCACTATTTACTTGTCCATGAAATTTCCCTTTAATCCGAATGCGCTGTTATTTTCCTATTCCGGGGCCAGGGAATTCCAGTTATAGAATATCCTAATGTTATGTACTTTATCCTGGTCTAAATAATAACCTAATGTTATGTACTTTATCCTGGTCTAAATAACAACCTAATGTTATGTACTTTATCCTGGTCTAAATAATATCCTAATGTTATGTACTTTATCCTGGTCTAAATAACAACCTAATGTTATGTACTTTATCCTGGTCTAAATAATAACCTAATGTTATGTACTTTATCCTGGTCCTAAATAACTAACCATGTATGTACTTATCCTGGTCTAAATAATAACCTAATGTTATTGTACTTTATCCTGGTCTAAATAAACAACCTAATGTGTATGTACTTTATCCTGGTCTAAATAATAACCTAATGTTATGTACTTTATCCTGGTCTAAATAAAACCTAATGTTATGTACTTTATCCTGGTCTAATAACAACCTAATGTATGTACTTTATCCTGTCTAAATAATAACCTAATGTTATGTACTTTATCCTGGTCTAATACAACCTAATGTTATGTACTTATCCTGGTCTAAATAATACACTAATGTTATGTACTTTATCCTGGTACTAAATAATCCTAATGTTATGTACTTTATCCTGGTCTAAATAACACCTAATGTTATGTACTTTATCCTGGTCTAAATAATAACCTAATGTTATGTCTTTATCCTGGTCTAAATAATATCCTAATGTTATGTACTTTATCCTGGTCTAAATAATAACCTAATGTTATGTACTTTATCCTGGTCTAAATAATAACCTAATGTTATGTACTTTATCCTGGTCTAAATAATACCTAATGTTATGTACTTTATCCTGGTCTAATAACAACCTAATGTTATGTACTATCCTGGTCTAATAACAACCTAATGTTATGTACTTTATCCTGGTCTAAATAATATCCTAATGTTATGTACTTTATCCTGGTCTAAATAATATCCTAATGTTATGTACTTTATCCTGGTCTAAATAACAACCTAATGTTATGTACTTTATCCTGGTCTAAATAATAACCTAAGTGTTATGTACTTTATCCTGGTCTAAATAATATCCTAATGTTATGTACTTTATCCTGGTCTAAATAATACCTAATGTGTATGTACATTATCTGTCCTATATAAAAACCTAATGTTATGTACTTTATCCTGGTCTAAATAACACCTAATGTTTATGTACTTTATCCTGGTCTAAATACAACCTAATGTTATGTACTTTATCCTGGTCTAATAAATCCTAATGTTATGTACTTATCCTGGTCTAAATAATATCCTAATGTTATGTACTTTATCCTGGTCTAATAAATACCTAATGTTATGTACTTTATCCTGGGTCAAATATATCCTAATGTTATGTACTTTATCCTGGTCTAAATAATATCCAATGTTATGTACTTTATCCTGGTCTAACTAAAATATCCTAATGTTATGTACTTTATCTGGTCTAAATAATATCCTAATGTTATGTACTTTATCCTGGTCTAAATAATAACCTAATGTTATGTACTTTATCCTGGTCTAAATAATATCCTAATGTTATGTACTTTATCCTGGTCTAAATAATATCCTAATGTTATGTACTTTATCCTGGTCTAAATAATATCCTAATGTTATGTACTTTTCCTGGTCTAAATAATATCCTAATGTTATTGTACTTTATCCTGGTCTAAATAATAACCTCATGTTATGTACTTTATCCTGGTCTAAATATAACCTAATGTTATGTTTTATCCTGGTCTAAATAACAACCTAATGTTATGTACTTTATCCTGGTCTAAATAATAACCTAATGTTATGTACTCTTATCCTGGTCTAAATAACAACCTAATGTTATGTACTTTATCCTGGTCTAATATTAACCTAATGTTATGTACTTATCCTGTCTAATAACATACTAATGTTATGACTTTATCCTGGTCTAAATAATAACCTAATGTTATGTACTTTATCCTGGTCTATAATAAACCTAATGTTATGTACTTTATCCTGGTCTAATTAAAATCCTAATGTTATGTACTTTATCCTGGTCTAAATAATAACCTAATGTTATGTACTTTATCCTGGTCTAATAACAACCTATGTATGTACTTTATCCTGGTCTAAATAACAACCTAATGTTATGTACTTATCCTGGTCTAAATAACAACCTAATGTTATGTACTTATCCTGGTAAAAATAACCTAATGTTATGTACTTTATCCTGGTCTAAATACAACCTAATGTATGTACTTTATCCTGGTCTAAATATAACCTAATGTTATGTACTTTATTCTCGGTCTAATAATATCCTATGTTTGTGGTACTTTATCCTGGTCTAAATAACACCTAATGTTATGTACTTTATCCTGGTCTAAATAACAACCTAATGTTATGTACTTTATCCTGGTCTAAATAACAACCTAATGTTATGTACTTTATCCTGGTCTAAATAACAACCTAATGTTATGTACTTTATCCTGGTCTAATAAACCTAATGTATGTACTTTATCCTGGTCTAAATAATAAACCTAATGTTATGTACTTTATCCTGGTCTAATAATAACCTAATGTTATGTACTTTATCCTGGTTAAATAATATCCTAATGTTATGTACTTTATCCTGTCTAAATATAACTAATGTTATGTACTTTATCCTGGTCAATAATAACCTAATGTTATGTACTTTATCTCGGTCTAAATAATACCTAATGTTATTTACTTTATCCTGGTCTAAATAACAACCTAATGTTATGTACTTTATCCTGGTCTATAAACAACCTAATGTTATGTACTTATCCTGGTAAATATATCTAATGTTATGTACTTTATCCTGGTCTAAATAATATCCTAATGTTATGTACTTTATCCTGGTCTAAATAACAACCTAATGTTATGTACTTTATCTGGTCTAAATAATAACCTAATGTTATGTACTTATCCTGGTCTAAATAATATCCTAATGTTATGTACTTTATCCTGGTCTAAATAATATCCTAATGTTATGTAATATCTGGTTAAAAATATCCTAAT
This sequence comes from Hymenochirus boettgeri, assembly GCA_019447015.1. Classification (NCBI taxonomy): domain Eukaryota; kingdom Metazoa; phylum Chordata; class Amphibia; order Anura; family Pipidae; genus Hymenochirus; species Hymenochirus boettgeri. The sequence goes on from CM033470.1 coordinate 1,224,712, forward strand.
GTATGTACTTTATCCTGGTCTAAATAATATCCTAATGTTATGTACTTTATCCTGGTCTAAATAATATCCTAATGTTATGTACTTTATCCTGGTCTAAATAATATCCTAATGTTATGTACTTTATCCTGGTCTAAATAATACCTAATGTTATGTACTTTATCCTGGTCTAAATAATATCCTAATGTTATGTACTTTATCCTGGTCTAAATAATAACCTAATGTTATGTACTTTATCCTGGTCTAAATAATAACCTAATGTTATGTACTTTATCCTGGTCTAAATAACATCCTAATGTTATTGTACTTTATCCTGGTCTAAATAATAATATCCTAATGTTATGTACTTTATCCTGGTCTAAATAATACCTAATGTTGTACTTTATCCTGGTCTAAATAATAACCTATGTTATGTACTTATCCTGGTCTAAATAATAACCTAATGTTATGTACTTATCCTGGTCTAAATAACAACCTAAGTTATGTACTTTATCCTGGTCTAAATAATAACCTAATGTTATGTACTTTATCCTGGTCTAAATAAACACCTAATGTTATGTACTTTATCCTGGTCTAAATAATAACCTATGTTATGTACTTATCCTGTCTAAATAACATCCTAATGTTATGTACTTTATCCTGGTCTAATAATAATAACCTAATGTTATGTACTTTATCCTGGTCTAATTATAACCTAATGTTATGTACTTTATCCTGGTCTAATTAACATCCTAATGTTATGTACTTTATCCTGGTCTAAATAATAACCTAATGTAGTACTTTTCCTGGTTAATAACAACCTAATGTTATGTACTTTATCCTGGTCTAAATAACAACCTAATGTTATTGTACTTTATCCTGGTCAAATAAAACCTAATGTTATGTATTTATCCTGGTCTAAATAATAAACTAATGTATGTACTTTATCCTGGTTAAATAACAACCTAATGTTATGTACTTTATCCTGGTCTAAATAATAACCTAATGTTATGTACTTTATCCTGGTCTAAATAATAACCTAATGTTAGTTACTTTATCCGTCTAATAATATCCTAATGTTATGTACTTTATCCTGGTCTAAATAACACTAATGTTATGTACTTTATCCTGGTCTAAATATAACCTAATGTTATGTACTTTATCCTGGTCTAAATTAACCTAATGTTATGTACTTTATCCTGGTCTAAATAACAACCTAATGTTATGTACTTTATCCTGGTCTAAATAACAACTAATGTTATGTACTTTATCCTGGTCTAAATAACAACCTAATGTTATGTACTTTATCCTGGTCTAAATAACAACCTAATGTATGTACTTATCCGCGTCTAATAACAACCTAATGTTATGTAATTTATCCTGGTCTAAATAACAACCTAATGTTATGTACTTTATCCTGGTCTAATAATAAACCTAATGTTATGTACTTTATCCTGGTCTAAATAAATCCTAATGTATTGTATTTATCCTGGTCTAAATAATAACTAATGTTATGTACTTATCCTGGTCTATAATAATACCTAATGTTATGTACTTTATCCTGGTCTAAATAATAACCTAATGTTATGTACTTTATCCTGGTCTAAATAATAACCTAATGTTATGTACTTTATCCTGGTCTAAATAACCCTAATGTATGTACTTATCCTGGTCTAAATAAAACCTAATGTTATGACTTTATCCTGGTCTAAATAATATCCTAATGTTATGTACTTTATCCTGGTCTAAATAAACCTAATGTTATGTACTTTATCTGGTCTAAATCTAACCTAATGTTATGTACTTTCGCGTCTAAATAATAACTAATGTTATGTACTGTATTCCTGGTCTAAATAAACCTAAGTTATGTACGTATTCCTGGTCTAAATAATACCTAATGTTATGTACTTATATCCTGGTCTAAAAAACAACTAATGTTATGTACTTTATCCTGGTCTAAATAATAAACTAATGTTATGTACTTTATCCTGGTCTAAATAATAACCTATGTTATGTACTTTATCCTGGTCTAATAATAAACCTAATGTTATGTACTTTATCGGTCTAAATAATACCTAATGTTATGTACTTATCCTGGTCTAAATAATAACCTAATGTTATGACTTTATCCTGGTCTAATAAAACCTAATGTTATGTACTTTATCCTGGTCTAAATAATAAACCTAATGTTATGTACTTTATCCTGGTCTAAATAACAACCTAATGTTATGTACTTTATCCTGTCTAAATAATTCCTAATGTTATGTACTTATCCGGTCATATAACAACCTAAGTTATGTACTTTATCCTGGTCTAAAATAAATAACCAATTATGTACTTATCCTGGTCTAAATAATATCCTAATGTTATGTACTTTATCTCTGGTCTAAATAATAACCTAATGTATGTACTTTATCCTGGTCAAATAACAACCTAATGTTATGTACTTTTCCTGGTCTAAATAATAACTAATGTTATGTACTTTATCCTGGTCTAAATAATATCCTAATGTTATGTACTTTACCTGGTCTAAATAATAACCTAATGTTATGTACTTTATCTGGTCTAAATAAAACCTAATGTTATGTACTTATCCTGGTCTAAAAACAACCAATGTTATGTACTTTATCCTGGTCTAAATAATAACCTAATGTTATGTACTTTATCCTGGTCTAAATAATAACCTATGTATGTACTTTATCCTGTGTCTAAAAATAACCTAATGTTATGTACTTTATCTGGTCAAATAAAACCTAATGTTATGTACTTTATCCTGGTCTAAATAATAACCTAATGTTATTTTTTGTTGTTTACTTTTTCCTGGTCTAAATAATATCCTAATGTTATGTACTTTATCCTGTCTAAATAATAACCTAATGTTATGTACTTTATCCTGGTCTAATAATATCCTAATGTTATGTACTTTATCCTGGTCTAAATAATAACCTAATGTTATGTACTTATCCTGGTCTAAATAAATCCTAAGTTATGTACTTTATCCTGGTCTAAATAACAACCTAATGTTATGTACTTTATCTGGTCTAAATAAATAACTAAGTTATGTACTTTATCCTGGTCTAAATAACAACCTAATGTTATGTACTTTATCTGGTCTAAATAATAACCTAATGTTATGACTTTACCTGGTCTAAATAAATCCTAATGTTATGTACTTTATCCTGGTCTAAATAATAACCTAAATGTTATGTTACTTTATCCTGGTCTATACTAATACCTAATGTTATGTACTTTATCCTGGTCTAAAAATACACCTAATGTTATGTACTTTATCCTGTCTAAATAATAACCTAATGTATGTACTTTATCTGCGTCTTCTAAATAACAACCTAATGTTATGTACTTTATCCTGGTCTAAATAATAACTAATGGATGTACTTATCCTGTCTAAATAATAACCTAATGTTATGACTTATCCTGGTTCTAAATAACAACCTAATGTTATGTACTTTATCCTGGTCTAAATAATAACCTAATGTTATGTACTTTATCTGGTCTAAATACAACCTAATGTTATGTACTTTATCCTGGTCTAATAACAACCTAATGTTATGTACTTTATCCTGGTCTAAATAATAACCTAATGTTATGTACTTTATCTGGTCTAAATAACAAACTAATGTTAGTACTTATCCTGGTCTAAATAACACCTAATGTTATGTACTTTATCTGGTCTAAATAACAACCTAATGTTATGTACTTTATCCTGTCTAAATACAACCTAAGGTTATGACTTTATCTGGTCTAAAAACAACCAATGTTATGTACTTTATCTGGTCTAAATAATAACCTAATGTTATGTAATTTATCCTGGTCTAAATAATAACCTAATGTTATGTACTTTATCTGGTCTAATAATAACCTAATGTATGTATATCCTGGTCTAAATAACAACCTAATGTTATGTACTTATCCTGCGCGTAAATAACAACCAAGTTATGTACTTATCCTGGTCTAAATAACACCTAATGTTATGTACTTTATCCTGGTCTAAATAACAACTAATGTTATGTACTTTATCCTGGTCTAAATAACAACCTAATGTTATGTACTTATCCTGTCTAAATAACAACCTAATGTTATGTACTTTATCCTGGTCTAAATAATATCAATGTTTGTACTTTATCCTGGTCTAAATAACAACCTAATGTTATGTACTTTATCCTGGTCTAAATAAAACCTAATGTTAGTACTTTATCCTGGCAAATAAACAACTAATGTTATGTTTATCTACCTGTCTAAATAACAACCTAATGTTATGTACTTTATCCTGGTCTAAATAACAACCTAATGTTATGTACTTTATCCTGGTCTAAATAAACAACCTAATGTTATGTACTTTATCCTTGCTAAATAATATCCTAATGTTATGTACTTTATTCCTGGTCTAATAATAAACCTAATGTATGTACTTTACTGGTCTAAAATAACAACCTAATGTTATGTACTTTATCCTGGTCTAAATAACAACCTAATGTTATGTACTTTATCCTGGTCTAAATAACAACCTAATGTTATGTACTTTATCCTGGTCTAAATAAAACCTAAGTATGTACTTTATCTGGTCTAAATAATAACCTAATGTTATGTTACTTATCCTGGTTAAATAATACCTAATGTTATGTACTTTATCCTGGTCATAATAACCTAAGTTATGTACTTTATCCTGGTCTAAATAATATCCTAATGGTATGTACTTATCCTGGTCTAAATAATAACCTAATGTTATGTACTTTATCCTGGTCTAAATAATAACCTAATGTTAGTACTTTTCCTGGTCTAAATAATAACCTAATGTTATGTACTTATCTGCGTCTAAATAACAACCTAATGTTATGTACTTTATCCTGGTCTAAATAATATCCTATGTTAGTACTTTATCCTGGTCTAAATAACAACCTAATGTTATGTACTTTATCTGGTCTAAATAATAACCTAATGTTATGCTACTATCCATGGTCTATAAATAACCTAATGTTATGTACTTTATCCTGGTCTAAATATATCTAATGTTATGTATTTATCCTGGTCTAAAAAAACCTAATGTTATGTACTTTATCCTGGTCTAAATAATAACCTAATGTATTATGACTTTATCTGTCTAATATAATAACCTAATGTTATGTACTTTATCCTGGTCTAAATAAATCATATGTAAGTACTTTATCCTGGTCTAAATAAATACCTAATGTTATGTACTTTATCCTGGTCTAAATAATAACCTAATGTTATGTACTTTATCCTGGTCTAAAAATAACCTAATGTTATGTACTTTATCCTGGTCTAAATAATAACCTAATGTATGTACTTTATCCTGGTCTAAATAATATCCCAATGTAGTATTTTATCATGTCTAAATAACAACCTAATGTTATGTACTTATCCTGGTCTAAATATATCCTAATGTTATGTACTTTATCCGGTCTAAATAAAAACCTATGTTATGTACTTTATCCTGGTCTAAATAACAACTAATGTATGTACGTATTCCTGGTCTAAATAACAACCTAATGTTATGTACTTTATCCTGGTCTAATATAATATCCTAATGTGTACTTACCTGTCTAAATAAACCTAATGTTATGTACTTTATCCTGGTCTAAATAATATCCTAATGTTATGTACTTTATCCTGGTCTAAATAATATCCTAATGTTATGTACTTTATCCTGGTCTAAATAAAACTAATGTTATGTACTTATCCTGGTTAAATACATCCTAATGTTATGTACTTTATCCTGGTCTAAATAATATCCTAATGTTATGTACTTTATCCTGGTCTAAATAATAACATAGTTATGTACTTTATCCTGGCTAAAATAACAAACCAATGTATGTACTTTATCCTGGTCTAAATAACATCCAATGTTATGTATTATCCTGGTCTAAATAATAACTAATGTTATGTACTTTATCCTGGTCTAAATAATAACTAATGTTATGTACTTATCTGGTCTAACTAATAATATCCTAATGTTATGTACTTATCCTGGTCTAAATAATAACCTAATGTTATGTACTTTATCCTGGTCTAAATAATTCTAATGTTATGTCTTATACTGGTCTAATACCTAATGTTAGTACTTTATCCTGGTCTAATAATACTAATGTTATGTACTTTATCCTGGTCTAATATATCCTAATGTTATGTACTTTATCCTGGTCTAAATAAATCCTAATGGAGTGACTTTATCCTGGTCAAATAACATCCTAATGTTATGTAATTTATCTGGTCTAAATAACCTAATGTTATGTACTTTATCCTGGTCTAAATAAAACCTAATGTTATGTACTTATCCTGGTCTAAATAATATCTAATGTTATGTGACTTATCCTGGTCTAAATAATATCCTAATGTTGTACTTTATCCTGGTCTAAATAATAACCTAATGTTATGTACTTTATCCTGGTCTAAATAATATCCTAATGTTATGTACTTTATCATGGTCATAAATAATATCCTAATGTTATGGTACTTATCCTGGTCTAAATAACATACTAATGTTATGTACTTTATCGTCTAAATAAACCTAATTATGTATTTATCCTGCTAAATAATAACCATGTTATGTACTTTATCCTGGTCTAAATATACCTCATATGTTATGTACTTTATCCTGGTCTAAATATAACCTAATGTGATGACTATATCCTGGTCTAAATAAAATCTAATGGTATGTACTTATCATCTGGTCTAAATAATATCCTAATGTTATGTTACTTATCTGGTCTAAATAATAACTAATGTTATGTACTTTATCCTGGTCTAAATAATATCCTAATGTTATGTACTTATCCTGGTCTAAATAATACCTAATGTTATGTACTTTATCCTGGTCTAAATAATATCCTAAGGTATGGACTTTCCTGGTCTAATAATAACCTAATGTTATGTACTTATCCTGGTATAAATATACCTAATGTATGTACTTTTATCCTGGTCTAAATAATAACCAATGTTATGTACTTTATCTGGTCTAAATAATATCTAATGTTATGTACTTTATCTGGTTCTAAATAAATCCTAATGTTAGTACTTTATCCTGGTCTAAATAATATCCTAATGTTATGTACTTTATCCTGGTCTAAATAATAACCAATGTTATGTACTATCCTGGTATAATAAATCCTAATGTTAGTACTTTATCCTGGTCTAAATACAACCTAATGTTATGTACTTTATCCTGGTCTAAATAACAACCTAATGTTATGTACTTTATCCTGGTCTAAATAATAACCTAATGTTATGTACTTTATCCTGGTCTAAATAATAACCTAATGTTATGTACTTTATCCTGGTCTAAATAATATCCTAATGTTATGTACTTTATCCTGGTCTAAATAACAACCTAATGTTATGTACTTTATCCTGGTCTAAATAACTACCCAAGGATAGTCCAATATCATCTGAAACCAATCACCAATCTGCCCCATATCTGCCAATAATGAAATCTAACAAGATCTAAAACACTCTGTACAAAGTGGGCTAATTCCTGGTACAGTTAGGTTGAGGCCACATTATAACGCACCGGAACCCGGTGATTGTGTGTGCGATTCCGGTGCGATTGTGCGTGTTTGCACATCCAATTTGCCTATTTTCTGTTATGGTAATGCATGCGATTGCGGAAATAATTGGTGATCGCATGCATTACAAAACGTTAAACGGGTGGCAAATCGCAGAGAATCGGAAATTGCAAAGTTTATTGCGATCCTGCGATTTCCATTATATTCGCAATGGCATGCGCAATCGTATGCGTAAATGCGTGGAAATCACGCTAGTGTGGCCCAGTCGTGAGTGCGTTAGAGATCTTTCCTTGATGTGATCTGTCTTGATATAACCTGTCGATCGATATCTGGAACATTGAATCCAGTACACTGACCTAAATCTTAAGGTGTGCGGCGACCTAAAGAGACGGTTAATACGGTAAAGGCAAACTGACCAAACCTGTTAGATTTCCACAATCAGCGTCACGCAGAAACTAAATAAAAAAATGATGGATAGAAGAAGCTGAAATGCTCATTAAAGTCCTGCTGTTTGCCAGTCGCTGGCTTAATGGAAAGGCTAAATCTTACATTTCAGATTAGATTTCTACACAGACAGTCGCCCATCCTACAAATAAACAAATTCACCAGCTCTGCCCTCTCTGGTTCCTACCATAACAATAGAAGGATAGCCCCCCATAAAGACGCACAACATGGTTTGGAAATTGTAAACTGAAAGGGAAACTAAACTTTTATTAAACAATATTTATATTCTCTACTTGGAATTGGAAAGACCTGCTTCTTGTCTTTTCATAGAACAGGCCCCCGACACAAGCAGGGGGTGGAGTTAAGGAAGATCCAGAAAGCACAACTTTAGGTAAGTATATCGATCTATTGAGAATCCATGGGTGGTAGCGGTTCAGGTCCTCACCCTGGGTACTTGGGGGGGAGGTAGTTTAGTTTAATCTAATGCCTCTTGTCATTGGTCAGAATTTTCTCCCACTCTCCCTTCCAGATCTTCTTTAACTCTTCAGAATCTCTAATGAAATCAGGAATTTTTATAATGAAAAGAAGGAATATTATTTAACAGTAGACGATATATATTTTATTATCCATTAATAATGCACTGCTGGTGCTGAACCGAAACAAGTTGCCGTATATTACACAATGGTCGAGCTAGCCTGTGTCTATAGCATAACATGGTTAATTCCCTGGGGCTCTCCAGTTAATGCTTTTGTTTAAGACGTTAAGAGAACGTGCAGTCTGCCAGTGGGAAGGTTCCTCCGGAATAAAAATAGACCGTGAGATTTCTATCTTCCGAAAGGCTGCAAGGTGACAACCCCTTCCACAGGTCTCTCTCTCCTGGGGGGGGACATCACACTATGTGTAACTTACCAACGTGGTCACAGACAACACTACGAATTGTTGGGATGTAACAGGAAAGAGACTTGGGATTGGAAAGCTAATCTGCAGGGATCTCATTTACAGAACACAAAAGGGGCATTGTCTGTGGTCTAATTAACAGTGACTCATAATTTAATTTCATATAATGACCTCAGTAATGGGAACTTTCTACCCGCGATGCACAATGTGTACGAACGTTCGTTTTGGCTGATAATCACCCCGTGTATGAGCCCTTTATCGGCCAAAACGGACGTTCGTTCAGAGATCCGCCAAGTCGGTCGTTCGCCGATCCCGACCGAATGGCCATTTCTACTCTTTGGTCAGCTTTAATGGACTTGTAAATCTTCCATGGAACAAGTATGAAAGTTCAAACAAGATGTATCATGGTTCAGGGAATTGTAATCAGATTGGTTTGGATGTCCGAAGGTTTGGCCAACCTAATGTTCTCCAACTGCTGAGGTGGAACCCAGACACCAGTAATGGTCAACAGAAGGACCAAGCAGGACAGTTGTAATATATAGAGTTGTCCACTAACATTCTAACCATACACCCCAGTGTTCCATTTCATTTGTATATGCTTTGAGCTAAGATAGATATCATCTGTGCTGATAGATAGATCACGTGTGTGCACACAGAAGCTCACATCCATCACACGCAAGTACAGAGGTAACTGTGCTTCATATACTGGTCCATAAACTTGCACAGGCATCTTCCTTCTACTCCCATAATTCATCACAGGATCTAAAGACTTTCCAAAACACTCTGACGGAGGAGGAAAGTTATAAAATCTCGTCATACACAGCGGGGGAAATATTTTGTCTGATTTAATGGCAACCACCCATAATGATGATTTATATCAAAAAAGCGTCCTCTGGACTAAAACATATGGGGATATTAGAATTCTCGTCAGAGTTCTGTGACCTCTCTAACATAGTTTGTGACCTTCTTGCTACAAATGTTTATGGAAATGACAGTAGGGGGCGCATTAACTCAGATAATATGCACATCCTATTGGTGGGATAATCTGAAAAAGAGTAAAAATGCACAATTAATTGAATCTTTTTTTGGATGTTGCCCTCATTCTGGTAATTAATAAATCAGAGAGAAGGAAATAGTTAACGGACTGTATGGTTGGTCTGTTTTTAATGCATAACAGTGGAAAAGGGCTGCCCGGTGGCTCAATGGTTAGCAATGATGCTTTGCAGAGGTCCTGACTCCTCCTGAGTTCGATTCCACCCTTGGACACATCTGCAAGAATTTTGTATGTTCTCCCCGTGCTTGCGTGGGTTTCCTCCGGGTACTCCGGTTTCCCCCACAATCATAAAGACATACTGATAGGTTGTATGTGTCAAATAAATGTGCTTAGATTGTAAGCTCTTCGGGGCAGGGCCTGATGTGAGTAAATAATTGTAAAGCGCTGTGGAATATGTATCGCTATATAAGAAATAAAATACATACAAGAGGTGGAAACGATGCACTGAATTTATTCTGTTAATTTGGGGAATTGTTGACTATTACTTGTCCCTTTAATATCAAAGAAAACTGTATTGGAGTCTGAATGTCCCATCTGCTTGTGTGTGAGGGATCGGTTGATAAAACTCCCAGACATTGGATCAGATCCACACGCTAGTTCCTATTAGCACCACAGATGAAGTTTCTGACAGTTGCCCTAGAGCTGTTTCTCTTGTGTCATCTTTCCATATAGAACAGCTCTGGAACAGGAAGAAGTTTCGGCACGGCAATGGGTTTAACTATTGCACCGATCTGCTGCCGATGTTTTTGTTCTCACGCGGTTTATTCTTCTCCGAGCACCAGAGGTAGGAAAGGGAAGTGTCAGACGTGTTTTTACCCAGATTGACTCCGATTGGTCTTGTCATTTTTTAATTCCATGCAGATGGTGGTGAGGGGACGTGTTTCTGGCAGGGAGGTGATCAGTCTTGTAGTGGATAATGGTGATGGAGCGATCGAGGGCTCCCGGGCATGTGGCTGGTGATTCTCTGCTCTGAGAAGTGACACATGAGCCTGTGATTTCCCACAAAATTAATCAAATGACATGAACACGCACAGGGCTCGACTCAGACACAACTAAGAAAATTACTCAACCCCTGTATGTACGGCCAATCTGACCCATTGTAGAAAGAGTCAAACGGACAACTTTACAATACATATGGCAGCTCCCACCCATATGTATAAATATAAATATACAGAGAAGAGGTAGTCATAGCTAACGGTGAAGTGGGTGACTGGTCATGTGAGAAACTGTTTATTTACTTGTTAGCTTGACACACACACCCACCCTGATAACCCAACCCTTTAGAGTTGCATGACAGACCAACCACAATCAGCAACAAGCAAGGTGCCCTTTCCAAACGAACTTTACACAGGCAACTGCGTCTCTTTTCCGTTTCTGTGTCATTACCAACAAAACGCGGGAATTTTCGAAGAATCCTATTAAATAAAAACGGGTCATCATTGCTAACATGTCTGGGGTTTTCTGTTGGTTTAAATTATGCTACTTAGAACAATGATTCATTTGGCGTTGATTTACAACTTTTTCAGGCTGTTTCTTACGGTTTCAAGGATCGGACTTAAAATCCCACAGGTCAGGGACGGGTAAACGGAAAGAACTTTTTAAACTCTAAAGGTTTAAGATAAACCGGCTAACGCTTGGTATAGGAAATCTGCTCAATCTGATATTTCTTTCTTTTATTAGCCTGAAGGCACCGACTCAGTTGAAAACCTCCATAGCTCGTACAGTGATACATTTCACTCATATTGTCATAAATCTTGGTATGTTCTGTCCCAGCGTATGGCTCTCAAATTATCATCGTCGCTTTAATAATTAAGGGTAATAATTATAATAACGCGCCATCCCCTCCCTCTCCCACTTTGCAATCTATTCCGATGCTTAGCACATTGGATATAAAGTCGTAAAATAAACAAGCTCGCCGAATTAAAGGACACGATCCGTTCGGTTCACAAGAAATGAACAAACCTTGTGCAGGGATTTTATTTTTAATTCTCCGCCGTGTGAAGGCTGACAGCTCCGTGATCTCCACGCTGGAGTGTAAAAGTCGCCTTAATATCAGAGATACCTACTGTCAACTGATCTACATAATGGCGTCAATGAGACATCCGCTATCTGCTATTGTCACAGGTAAATTGTATGTGGAGGTTAATGTACTTTAGGAAATGATTTGTTTGTGTCCGTTCTCAGGTTTGCTCATCTCACTTGTGACTTGGTCTTTAATCTCTCGTCTGCAGTTGAATAGTCATATATCTAACAGACTGACTGAAATGTCTAACCTGGTATCCCCTTTTTCCTTTCCATTGTTCCCTACAACATCCCTCGCCTGTAATGATCCTGAAAGAGAGACGTTAAGTTTGTCCGGTACACAAACGTAACAAAACCCGGTGGAATTTCTCTTTTTTTTTTCCCGATTCCTTCCAGCGTTAAAATATCAAATGTCTGCAGGATTTCGAGATTGTTTGCGTTAATTCCGACCAGGATTCCACTGGGTTGAATGCTCTGTCCTCAGTGTACCTTCCATATCCCTCCCACACTCTCTGGAATCAAACTGGGATATTGTGTTACCGCCAGCTCCATGTTTCCCGAATGTTGGTTTTGCACCAAAAATATTTTCAGCGGTTATTTGCAAGCCATCCGATCTCGCCAAAAGATAAGGTAATATAGAAGGGGGGTGTAAGGTTCTCGTTCGTAGTTTTGCTATAGGTGCTAGGACTTTCTTTATGATGCGGTGGAGACCCTAATAATAATGGGAGTAATGTGTTAAACTGGAACTGTCGCATCACCATCCCAGGTTTAAAAGGGACAGTTCTGTCTGGCAAAGTGTGTCAAGTAAAAATCTAGGGGGCAGCATGCCAACCACGGGTATAAGGGAGAGCGGCGTCCCTTTAGGGCTGGAGAGTGGGTAATACGGTTTATGCATTCAGCTTTAATGTGCAGTTCAGCGAGTCCTGATTAAATATCAGTTAAACACAATTAAAGTTTGTGTTGTGTTTTTTCTCCGTCTTGATCAGAATAATTAGACACCTGTGGCGTTCATGGCATTTACAGCTCCTACGAGACAAACGCATTTCTCTGCCTAAATGAAGGTTTCTTTAAAAGCCATTTCATAGCAGCAGATGTTGGAATGATTGTGGATTTTATTGCAGAGATCACGTTTGATGGCTTCGCTTTAAATCGGTCGACAAGGTATCTAACGGAATAGGGGGCGACGGAGCTAAATGGGATTGGATTGTAATGGGGGGGTTTAAAACTGGAGGAGGGGGTCCCATGAATAGTTTCAATTATTAATTAGTTCATGTCTGTATAGAAGCCAGTAAGGGAATGTTTTTAAAATATGGTGTTATGTCTGTTATCAGACTAATGCATCCACCAAAGCCACAGTGGACAAAAAAATTGTAGCACTGGGTCTCCAGGTATCTAGTTTATAATGGAAGCGCTGAGGCTTGGAACTGGGCGCTACGCATAACAATTTAAATGGAACCTTTTGTGCCCCTGACATGCAACCAACGCATTATAATCTCATAGTATACAAGCATATAATACCCTTATAAAGGTCGGCTCACTATGTCCACCGAATCATGTGATCGCTGATGAAAAAAAAAGCCAGAAGAAGATCCCAAACAAAATACAGGTAACCAAACAGCAAAAAAGCAGCTACACATTAAAAAAATAACCAGGTCAATGGTGAATGAACGATCAGTGGGAGTTTATATGTCTTCCAATGTCCCTATAATCCACGGTAAGGGGTTCATTATAACCAACGGGGAACATTCTGCGTGCAGTTGTCTTATCTGGAATATCCCGTCCACTGTGGAAATCCCGAGTTTGATCACAGAGGCGGTTACTGTAGCTAATATATTCCACAGGCGCAGAACTTCTATGACTAAGCCACCTTTTTCTCAGACATGACAGTAAATATGAATGAGTAACAGAAGGCCACAGGCGTGAGTGTGCCGTGGAGACGCTCGCAGTGTACTCAACCCATCAGATCTGTTTTCATAAATAGTCTCTGTAAAAACAAAATGAACTGGCGAATCCTGTTCAGCAAAGAAAAGAGAAACGGAACCTTAATGAAACATGGAAAGGAAGATTCCATCATACCTTGTTGTACTGTGACATGTCCTGTAACCCTGTACAGTAAGACAACCCAGGGTGCACATTGTGTACTGTGACATGTGTGTACCCCTGTACTAAGACACCCAGGGTACACATTGTGTACTATGAACATGTCTGTAACCCTGTACAGTAAACACCCAGGGGTGCACATTGTGTACTGTGACATGTCTGTAACCCTGTACAGTAGACAACCCCCAGTGGGTGCACATTGTGTACTGGGACATTGTGTGTAACCCTGTCAAGTAAAGACACCCAGGGGTGCACATTGTTGTACTGTGACATGTCTGTAACCCTGTACAGTAAGACACCCAGGGGTGCACATTGTGTACTTTGACATGTCTGTATCCCTGTACAGTAAGACACCCAGGGGTGCACATTGTGTACTGTGACATGTCCTGTATCCCTGTACAGTAAGAACACCCAGGGGTGCACATTGTTACTGTGACATGTGTGTATCCCTGTACAGTAAGACACCCAGGGTGCACATTGTGTCTATGACATTGTGTATCCCTGTACAGTACGACACCCAGGGTGCACATTGTGTACATGACATGTCTGTATCCCTGTACAGTAAGACACCCCGGGTCACATTGTGTACTGTGACATGTCTTGTAACCCTGTTACAGTAAGACACCCAGGGGTGCACTTGTGTCACTGTGACATGTCTGTAACCCTGTACAGTAAGACACCCGGGGTGCACATTGTGTACTGTGACATGTCTGTAACCCTGTACAGTAAGACACCCAGTGGTGCACATTGTGTACTATGACATTCTGTAACACCTTACAGTAAGACACCCAGGGGTGCACATTGTGTACTGTGACAATGTCTGTATCCCTGTACATTAAGACACCCAGGGTGCCATTGTGTACTATGACATGTCTGTAACCCTGTACAGTAAGACACCCAGGGGTGCACATTGTGTACTATGACATGTCGTAACCCTGTACATTAAGACACCCGGGTGCACATTGTGTACTATGACATTCTGTATCCCTGTACATAAGACACCCAGGGTGCACATTGTGTACTGTGACATGTTGTACCCTGTACGTAAGACACCCATGGGTGCACATTGTGTACTATGTCATGTGTGTAACCCTGTAGTAAGACACCCAGGGGTGGCACATTGTGTCACTGTGACATGTCTGTAACCCTGTCAGTAGACACCCAGGGGTGCACATTGTGTACTATGACATGTCTGAATACCCTGTACAGTAAGACACCCAGGGTGCACATTGTGTACTGTGACATGTCTGTAACCCTGTACAGTAAGACACCCAGGGGTGCACATTGTGTACGGGACATGTGTGTAACCCTGGTACAGTAAATGACCCCCAGGGGTGCACATTGTGTACTATGACATGTCCTGTAACCCTGTAAGTAAAGACACCCAGGGGTGGCACATTGTTACTGGTGGACATGTCTGTATCCCTGTACAGTAAGACACCCACGGGGTGCACATTGTGTACTGTGACATGTCTGTAACCCTGTACATTAAGACACCCAGGGGTGCACCATTGTGTACTATTACATGTCTGTAACCCTGTACAGTAAGACACCCAGGGGTGCACATTGTGTACTGTGACGTGTCTGTAACCCTGTACAATAAGACACACCCAGGGGTGCACATTGTGTACTATGACATGTCTTTAACCCTGTACAGTAAGACACCCAGTGGGTGCACATTGTGTACTATGACATGTCCTGTAAACCCGTACAGTAAGACCACCCAGGGTGGCACATTGTGTACTGTGACATGTCTGTAACCCTGTACATAAGACCCCAGGGGTGCACATTGTGTACTGTGACATGTCTGTAACCCTGTACAGTAAGACACCCAGGGGTGCACATTGTGTACATGACATGTCTTACACCCTGTACAGTAAGACACCAGGGGTGCACATTGTGTATCTGTGACATGTCTGTACCCCTGTACAGTAAACACCCCAGGGTGCCCATTGTGTACTGTGACATGTCTGTAACCCTGTACAGTAAGACCCAGGGTGCACATTGTTAACTATGACATGTCTGTAACCCTGTGACAGTAAGACACGTAGGGGTGCACTTGTTACATGACAGTCTGTAACCCTGTACATTAAGACACCCAGGGGTGCACATTGTGGTACTTTGACATGTCTGATAACCCTTAACAGTAAGACCCCGGGGTTGCCACATTGTGTACTATGACATGTCTGTAACCCTGTACAGTAAAGACACCCAGGGGTTGCACATTGTTGTACTGGGACGTGTGTGTACCCTGTAACGTAAACAAACCCAGGGGTGCACATTGTGTACTGTACGTGTCTGTAACCCTGTACAGTAAGACACCCAGGGTGCACATTGTGTACTGTGACATGTCTGTATCCCTGTACAGTAAGACACCCAGGGGTGCACATTGTTGTACTGTGGACATGTCTGTAACCCTGTACCAGTAGACAACCCATGGGTGCACATTGTGTACTATGACATGTCTTTATCCCTGTACAGTAAGACACCCAGGGGTGCACATGTGTACTAGTGACATGTGTGTATCCTGTACAGTAAGACACCCAGGGGTGCACATTGTGTACTGTGACATGTCTGTAACCCTGTACAGTAGAACCCCAGGGGTGCACATTGTGTACTATGACATGTTTGTATCCCTGTACAGTAAGACACCCAGGGGGGCACATTGTGTACTGTGACATGTGTGTATCCCTGTACGGAAGTACAACCCAGGGGTGCACATTGTGTACTGTGACATGTCTGTATCCCTGTACAGTAAGACACCCCAGGGGTGCACATTGTGTACTGTGACATGTCTCTGTAACCCTTTACAGTAAGACACCCAGGGGTGCACATTGTGTACTGTGACATGTCCTGTAACCCTGTACAGTAAGACACCCAGGGGTGCACATTGTGTACTGGACATGTCTGTATCCCTGTACAGTAAGACACCCAGGGGTGTGCACATTGTGTACTGTGACATGTCTTTAACCTGTACAGTAAGACACCCGGGGTGCACATTGTGTACTTTGACATGTCTGTATCCCTGTCAGTAAGACACCCAGGGGTGCACATTGGTACTGTGACATGTCTGTAACCCTGTACAGTAAGACACCCCAGGGGTGCACATTGTGTACTATGACATGTCTGTATCCCTGTACGTAAAGACACCACACCAGGGGGTGCCACATTGTGTACTGTGACAATGTCTGTAACCCTGTACATAAGACAACCCCGGGTGCACATTGTGTACTGTGACATGTCTGTAACCCTGTATCAATAAGACACCCAGGGGTGCACATTGTGTACTGTGGCATGTCTGTAACCCTGTACATAAGACACCCACGGGGTGCACATTGTGTACTATGACATGTCTGTATCCCTGTACCGTAAGAAGCACCCAGGGGTGCACATTGTGTACTATGACATGTCTGTAACCATGTACCATTAAGACACCCAGGGGTGCACATTGTGTACTGTGACTGTCCTGTAACCCTGTACAGTAAGACACCCAGGGGTGCACATTGTGTACTGTGACATGTCTGTAACCCTGTACAGTAAACACCCAGGGGTGCACATTGTGTACATGACATGTCTGTATCCCTGTACATGTAAGACCCCAGGGGTGCACATTGTGTACTATGACATGTCTTATCCCTGTACAGTAAGACACCCAGGGGTGCACATTGTGTACTAATGACATGTCTGTAACCCTGTACAGTAAGACACCCGGGGTGCACTTGTGTACTATTACATTCTGAATCCCTGTACATAACACCCCGGGTGCACATTGTGTACTGGGACATGTCTGTAACCACTGTACAGTAAGACACCCCAGGGGTGCACATTGTGTACTATGACATGTCTGTAACCCTGTACAGTAGACACCCAGGGGTGCACATTGTGTACTGTGACATGTCTGTAACCCTGTACAGTAAGACACCCAGGGGTGCACTTGTGTCACTACGACATGTCTGTATCCCTGTACAGTAAGCACCCCAGGGGTGCACATTGTTGTACTGTGACATGTCTGTAACCCTGTACAGTAAGACAGCCAGGGGTGCACATTGTGTACTATGACATGTCTGTATCCCTTACAGTAAGACACCCAGGGGTGTACATTGTGTCTATGACATGTCGTACCCCTGTACAGTAAGACACCCAGGGGTGCACATTGTGTACTATGACATGTCTGTATCCCTGTACAGTAAGACACCCGGGGTGCACATTGTGTACTATGACATGTCTGTATCCCTTTACGTAAAACACCAGGGGTGCACATTGTTGTACTGGGACATGTCTGTAACCCTGTACAGTGAACACCCAGGGGTGCACATTGTGTACTGTGACATGTCTGTAACCCTGTACAGTAAGAAACCCAGGGGTGCCATTGTGTACTGTTACATGTCTGTAACCCTGTACAGTAAGACACCCAGGGGTGCACATTGTGTACTATGACATGTCTGTAACCTGTACAGTAAGACAACCCAGGGGTGCACATTGGTGACTGTGACATGTCTGTACCCTGTACATTAAGACACCCAGGGGTGCACATTGTGTACTGTGACATGTCTGTAACCCTGAACAGTAAGACACCCAGGGGTGCACATTGTGTACTATGACATGTCTGTAACCCGGTACAGTAAGACACCCAGGGGTGCACATTGTGTACTATGACATGTGTGTATCCCTGTACAGTAAGACACCCAGGGTGCACATTTTGTACTATGACATGTCTGTAACCCTGTACAGTAAACACCCAGGGTGCACATTGTGTACTATGACATGTCTGTAACCCTGTACAGTAAACACCCAGGGGTGCACATTGTGTACATGACATGTCTGTTACCCTGTATAGTAAGACACCCAGGGGTGCACATTGTTCTATGACATTCTGTAACCCTGTACAGTAAGACACCCAGGGTGGCACATTGTGTACTATGACATGTCTGTAACCCGTACAGTAAGACACCCAGGGGTGCACATTGTGTACTATGACATGTCTTTACCCTGTAAGTAAGACACCCAGGGTGCACATTGTGTACTATGACATGTCTGTACCCTGTACAGTAAGACACCCAGGGGTGCACATTGTGTACTATGACATGTCTGTAACCCTGTACGTAAGACACCCAGGGGCACATTGTGTACATGACATGTCTGTAACCCTGTACAGTAGCACCCAGGGTGCACATTGTGTACTATGACATGTCCTGTAACCCTGTCCAGTAAGACACACCAGGGTGTGCACATGTGTTACTGTGACATGTGTTATCCCTGTACCCTTTTCTCCATCTTATAATGTAGAGAAATTTGCAGTGGTCCAGGTCAGACTCCTATTGGAAATGTATTAATCCTCCCACATCCCATGTTGAGTTAGTTCCCTAGGTGATCAGTCTTCACAAACGTTGCTGACAGACGAGATGGATGAGGAGACCTGGAAAGAGAATGTTCTGATGTTTTAAACAGATTATTTCTCCTCTGAGAACAGTAACAACAAGTCAGAATCACAGTCAGCTCATTGGATTGGGCATTGGAAATCTTCACAGAAACCTCTGCAAAGTGACACAGTGGTCTCCTGTGCTCTTCATTACCCCTCGCACTGATTCTGCACGGTCTTGCACATGATTCTGCTTGTTGTCTTGCACTAATTCTGTTCTGTGTTGCACTGATTTTGCATGTTGTTTGGCACTGATTTCTGCGTGTTGTCTTCATTGATTCTGCTTGTTGTCTTGCACTGATTATGGCATGTTGCCTTTTTTCTATCTCTGCATGGTGCACTGATTCTTCTCTGTTGCAGAGCATCTTACTCGTGCTTGCTCAAGAAGCTTCTGCATAGCTTCTGGTTATGACTCTGCACGGTGCCTTGCACTATTCTGCACAGTGTCATGTACTAAGGGGGCGATGCAATTTTTTTTCCGACCAGCTTACCTGCCCGAGTTCCCGCGATGCAAAAATCCCTGTGCGAATTTTGTACATCGCAGGATCTCTGCCAGGTAAGTGCGCCGGCTAACGCCTCTATTCAGTGGCGTAAAGTTTCGCGCTACATGGTAGCGCAAAACTTTACTAAGGCGGTTTGCATCGCCTGCGCCACGCATTTTCCGAGCATTTTTCGGAAATGGCGCAGGCAATGCAAACTCAGTGTAAAACCCACGGTAACCTGATGATACATCGGATTGCGTGGGTTTTACACTGACTTGGGCATTTTGCGCAATTTGCATCGCCCCCTAACTCTGCACGGTGCCCTGCACTGATTCTGCACAGTGTCCTTGCACTGATTCTGCATGGTGCCTTGCACTGCTTCTGCATGGTGCCTTGCACTGCTTCTGCATGGTGCCTTGCATTGATTCTGCATGGTGCCTTGCGTTGATTCTGCATGGTGCCTTGCCTGATTCTGCATGTGCCTTGCATTATTCTGCATGGTGCCTTGCATGGATTCTGCATGGTGTCTTGCACTGATTCTGGCATGGTGCCTTGCACTGATTCTGAATGGTCCTCGCACTGATTCTGCATGGTGCCTTGAATTGATTCTGCATGGTGTCTTGCACTGATTCTGCGTGGTACCTTGCACTGATTCTGCATGTGCCTTGCACTGTCTGCTGCATGTGCCTCATGATTCTGCATGGTGCTTGCACTGATTCTGCATGTGCCTTGCACTGCTGCATGTGCCTTGCACTGATTCTGCACGGCACCTGCACTGATCTGCAGTCACCTGCACTGATTCTGCATGGCGCCTTGCACTGATTCTGCATTGTGCTCCTTGCACTGATTCTGCTGGTACCTTGCACTGATTCTGCATGGTACCTTGCATGATTCTGCATGGTGCCCTGCATTATTCTGCATTGGCCCTGCATTGATTCTGCATGTGCCCTGCATTGATTCTGCATGGTGCCTTGCGTTGATTCGCATGGTGCCCTGCATTGATTCTGCATGGTGCCTTGCATTGATTCTGCATGGTGCCTGCATTGATTCTGCATGGTGCCTTGCACTGATTCTGCATGGTACTGCACTGATTCTGCATGGCACCTTGCACTGATTCTGCATGGTACCTGCACTGATTCTGCATGGTACCTTGCACTGATTCTGCATGGCACCTTGCACTGATTCTGCATGGCGCCTTGCACCTGATTCTTCATGGTACCTTGCACTGATTCTGCATGGTACCCCTGCACTGATTTGCATGGTGCCTTGCACTGATTCTGCGTGGTACCTTGCACTGATTCTGCATGGTGCCTTGCACTGATTCTGCATGGTGCCTTGCATTGATTCTGCATGGTGCCCTGCATTGATTCTGCATGGTGCCTGCACTGATTCTGCATGGGCCCTGCATTGATCTTGCTGGGTGCCCTGCTTGCATTCTGCATGGTTGCCATTGGCAGTGATCTCACTGGTGCTGACTGATTCTGCATGGTACCTTGCACTGATTCTGCATGGTCCTTGCATTGATTCTGCATGGCCTGCTATTCTGCTTGTGCGTTGATTCTGCATGTGCCTTGCACTGATTCTGCATGGTGCCCTGCATGATTCTGCATGGTGCCCTGCATTGATTCCTGCATGGTGCCTTGCACTGATTCTGCATGGTGCCCTGCATTGATTCTGCATGGTACCTTGCACTGATTCTGCATGGCACCTTGCACTGATTCTGCATGGTGCCTTGCATTGATTCTGCATGGTACCCTGCATTGATTCTGCATGGTGCCTTGCACTGATTCTGCATGGTGCCCTGCATTGATTCTGCATGGTGCCCAGGCATTGATTCTGCATGGGTGCCCTGCATTGATTCTGCATGGTGCCTTGCACTGATTCTGCATGGTGCCCTGCTTGATTCTGCATGTTCCCTGCATTGATTCTGCATGGTGCCTTGCAGTGATTCTGCATGGTTGCTTGCACTGATACTGCACAGTATCTCCCAAGCACTTCCATTGACTTTAAACTGTACCTTACTTTTGCTTTCCGTTACACCAGTTCTATCTTCCCACATTACAGTGTTTTGCATGACTACATTCCAAAAGAACATCACGCTATTAACACGCTATTTCATGATAATCCCCCCCCCCCCCATATGAATGTGGCTCCTGGACATACTACAGCCCCCTAATCACTCTGCCCTGCTGTAGAACCTAATAAAGCTGAGAGATAATTAGATATCATTTACATTCAGGTAATGTCATGATCTAAATAGGAATGAAGGTGACCGTGATTAATTAAGACATGGGCGGGCCATTACTAGCCCAGCAGATACTGCCCTTCCAATCCTAGAACTATTTTATTTTCTATGTATAGTGCATGATCCATAACAAAGGTGGATTGTTACCAGGGCGGCCATTTTGAATCAATTAACCTCAACCCATTTTATAGAATTCTGGTCTTGTTTATTTCATGTTATATTCGGCCTCTTTTGACCCAGTCTGACTCTTAGTTGAAATAAAGTCTTGCACCATTATGGATCATTGCTTGATTCAGACAGGACGGACATTGAATCTCTCCAAACTCTGTGACCCTGACGTTTGGGGAGAAAGGCTGCGGCCTACAAGTTTTTGTGGACTGTTTTGGGGTATTTGAAATGAGGTTTCTTGGAATGCGGTTCCGATCCAGCTTGTGGTGCCATATGATACCACTAGACACAAATTACATTTAAATATCCACATTACCTTGAGATATCTTACTTTCTATACCTACTAGGACCAAATGTCCAAATCTAACATGGTTCATTCCACCAGTATTTATTAGAATTGGTGTGAATTAAGACCTGGTGGACATATCCCAACACCTTTAGGCCCAATATCCCTGAATAATCCATCTACGGATTATATTCTATTGGTCAGGACATTCATGTACTCAGGACCAATCAGGAACCCAAAAAACATCTTCCTCTGTCACCTACCAGACAGTACATGGAGGAGTGTTTGTCTCTATGGCCAATAACAACAGGGTATCTGGAATAAAATAAAATAAGTTCCTCCTGCCCAAGGTCCCTCTCAGTAAATCTGTTACTATAATTTAATAAGCGGCATATTCATTAAAATGGCATCAGGAAGCCATTTTTACTGTAATGACCCACATGTGGTATTTCTAACCCTAAAAGCCTAATTAGGAAGATTATTATGGATAATTTAATGGTCATCTATCTCCATAAGGTTCTTATTGCTAGAATCTGGATGGGCTTGGTGAATTAAGCATAAAACCTGCACAACACAGCTCCCCCTATATAGAGACGTGCTAATGTAAGAGCAAATCATTGGCTTCATTACTAAGCCCTGTGTCCTAACCAGCAACATTGTGTTGATTGGTCTGTTTCATTTGATGTCATGTAGCAAATATTTGATTGGTTTCTTTTAATTACTGCTGCAAAGTTTGTACTTGTGAATATATTAATTTAGTTCCTTTTTTAAAGTAGGGGGTGTATTATAAGGGTATAATTTATAGGATACATGGCTACAATGTTATATATTTTTCAATATTTTTATTCAAACTTTTTATACCGCACCCTTTTGTGCGCTGCTGCCACATGTAAATGGGTGTGGCTTTTGGATGGGCGTGGCTAAAGATTTACGATTTTGATTTCCTATCACAGGCATTTAAACAGTTCCTCAGACAGTCAATTAGCATAAATCAGGGAGATTCAATAAAGTTCTTATCGTTTAAAATGGTGCTAATTTTGCCCCAACCAATCAGATCTCATTTAACATTTAAAAGCTAAATTCGATTGGTTGTGGCAAAATTAGCACCATTTTTAACGATAAGACCTTTTATTGAATAACCCTGAAGTGTGTATGACTAGAAACAGATATTACATCTCGTTCTCAAACAGCTTGTGTTACCATATTTCTCTTTCAGGTTTGGTTGCTCAAATCAAATGAACTTAATTTATAGCCTGTGCTGGTTCAACGGTTACAATACATTAGAATGTCATACTTACTGTATGATGTAAGATAAGCCAAAAATTGGTAAGCCCGCCATCTAGTCGTAGAATCTTTCAGCAGAGCCCTAACTAGTCTAACAAACTTATTAAAGCTAACCTAACCATATTAAAGGATTTTATCCTATCATATCTGTTACTAGGGAAATTATTTTTTTTCCACAACTGCCTGTCTGCCGCCTTTCTTCTTCAGTCCCGGGTACCACCTGAGACAAATGTCTCACTCTGCCTAATGATAGATGTGACCCTGCCTGACCCGTGAGGATGTAATCTCTCTGTGAG
The DNA here is from genome assembly GCA_019447015.1 of Hymenochirus boettgeri. Classification (NCBI taxonomy): domain Eukaryota; kingdom Metazoa; phylum Chordata; class Amphibia; order Anura; family Pipidae; genus Hymenochirus; species Hymenochirus boettgeri. The sequence goes on from CM033470.1 coordinate 1,248,926, forward strand.
AATTACTGAACCGCGGGATCCCGGTCAGTAAGATGTGCAGTTTACACCAATGAGAGGGGTTAAGTTTCGCGCTAATGTTAGTGCAAAATTTACCTTTTCTAATCGGCTGCCACAACGCTATTTTCATAAAATGTTGGAAATGGAGCTGCCACGGCAGAATTAGTAATAATACATAGGGTAGCCTGCGTTTTACACTAATTTGGTCAATAGCTTCACCCCCATGTCCATATGTTCTGATCATCCCCTTCATTGCTCTTTTGCATGATGTACTATTGTAGACAGATTGGAGATGTATTAATTTTTATAGCGGTCGTACTGACATCCACTCTCAGCGTTCCATCACTGACCCTCCATCACGCCGTCTGTAAACACCATCTTTACCAGGGTCTTAACTACTTTGTTTATTTGCCAATTTTGATGTCTGTAGGATTTTTCAAACACATGTATCTCCAATCTGTGGGGGATTCCAGCCTTGTTCTCTATTACCAGCACGAAATCATATACATGATCTATAATTACTGAAGGGAACTTACTGTCTTCTATTATAGTTTCCTCTAGGCACAGTGCATTCTCTGTATAGTTTGATTTATGGGTATGTACAATGGAAGATGCCATATCGTTTCCTTTAGTACAGTGTATGTTAAAAGATTGATTGAAACATTCTACTCTGTATACTTTTACTTATAACTACAGTATGAGGGTATAGATTGTGTACAGATCATTCCTTCTCTGTATATTTATATTTATACATATGGGTGGGAGCTGCCATATTGTTTCCCTTAGAAAGTACAGTATGAGGGTATAGCTTATTGTATGTACAAGACATTCCTTCTCTGTATATTTATATTTATACATATGGGTGGAGCTGCCATATTGTTTCCCTTAGACAGTACAGTATGAGGGTATAGCTTATTGTGTGTACAGAACATTCCTTCTCTGTATATTTATATTTTACATATGGGTGGGAGCTGCCATAGTGTTTCCTTAGACAGTACAATATGGGGTATAGCTTATTGTATGTACAGAACATTCCTTCTCTGTATATTTATATTTATACATATGGGTGGGAGCTGCCATATTGTTTCCCTTAGACAGTACAGTATGAGGGTAAGCTTATTGTGTGTACAGAACATTCTTCTCTGTATATTTATACATATGGGTGGGGCTGCCATATTGTTTCCCTTAGACAGTACAGTATGAGGGTATAGCTTATTGTGTGTACAGAACATTCCTCTCTGTATATTTATACATATGGGTGAGCTGCCATATTGTTTCCCTTAACAGTACAAGTATGAGGGTATAGCTTATTGTATGTACAGAACATTCCTTCTTTGTATATTTTATTTATACATATGGGTGGGAGCTGCCATATTGTTTCCCTTAGACAGTACAGTATGAGGGTATAGTTTATTGTGTGTACAGAACATTCCTTCTCTGTATATTTATATTATACATATGGGTGGGAGCTGCCATATTGTTTCCCTTAGACAGTACAGTATGAGGGTATAGCTTATTGTATGTACAGAACATTCCTTCTCTGTATATTTATATTTATACATATGGGTGGGAGCTGCCATATTGTTTCCCTTAGACAGTACAGTATGAGGGATAGTTATTGTGTGTACAGAACATTCCTTCTCTGTATATTTATATTTATACATATGGGTGGGAGCGCCATAGTTTTCCCTTAGACAGTAAAATATGAGGGTATAGCTTATTGTATGTACAGAACATTCCTTCTCTGTATATTTATATTATACATATGGGTGGGAGATGCCATATTGTTTCCCTTAGACAGTACAGTATAGGTATAGCTTATTGTGTATACAGAACATTCCTTCTCTGTATATTTATATTTATACATATGGGTGGGAGCTGCCATATTGTTTCCTAGACAGTACAGTATGAGGGTATAGTTTTATGGTTGTACAGAACATTCCTTCTCTGTATATTTATATTTATACATATGGGTGGGAGCTGCCATAGTGTTTCCCTTAGACAGTACAGTATGAGGGTATGCTTATTGTATGTAAGCAACATTCCTTCTCTGTATATTTATACATATGGGTGGGAGCGCCATATTGTTCCCTAGACAGTACAGTATGAGGGTATAGCTTATTGTGTATACGAACATTCCTCTCTGTATATTTATATTTATACATATGGGTGGGAGCTGCCATATTGTTTCCCTTAGACAGTACAGTATGGGTATAGCTTATTGTGTGTACAGAACTCCTTCTCTGTATATTTATATTTATACATATGGGTGGAGCGTCATAGTGTTTCCCTTAGACAGTACAATATGAGGGTATAGCTTATTGTATGTACAGACATTCCTTCTCTGTATATTTATATTTATACATATGGGTGGGAGCTGCCATATTGTTTCCCTTAGACAGTACAGTATGAGGGTATAGTTTATTGTGTGTACAGACATTCCTTCTCTGTATATTTATATTTATACATATGGGTGGGAGCTGCCATAGTGTGTTTCCCTTAGACAGTACAGTATGAGGGTATAGCTTATAGTATGTACAGAACATTCCTTCTCTGTATATTTATATTTATACATATGGGTGGGAGATGCCATATTGTTTCCCTTAGACAGTACAGTATGAGGGTATAGTTTATTGTGTGTACAGAACATTCCTTCTTTGTATATTTATATTTATCATATGGGTGGGAGCTGCCATAGTGTTCCCTTAGACAGTACGTATGAGGGTATAGCTTATTGTATGTACAGAACATTCCTTCTCTGTTATTTATACATTGGGTGGAGCTGCCATATTGTTTCCCTTAGACAGTACAGTATGAGGGTATAGCTTATGTGTTATACAGAACATTCCTTCTCTGTATATTTATATTTACATATGGGTGGGAGCTGCCATATTGTTTCCCTTAGACGTACAGTATGAGGTATAGCTTATTGTGTGTACAGACATTCCTTCTCTGTATATTTATATTTATACATATGGGTGGGAGCTGCCATAGTGTTTCCCTTAGACGTACATATGAGGGTATAGCTTATTGTATGTACAGAACATTCCTTCTCTGTATATTTAATTTTATACATATGGGTGGGAGCTGCCATATTGTTTCCCTTAGACAGTACAGTATGAGGGTATAGTTTATTGTGTGTACAGAACATTCCTTCTCTGTATATTTATATTATACATATGGGTGGGAGCTGCCATAGTGTTTCCTCTTAGACAGTACAATATGAGGGTATAGCTTATTGTATGTACAGAACATTCCTTCTCTGTATATTTATATTTATACATATGGGGGGGAGCTGCCATATTGTTTCCCTTAGACAGTACAGTATGAGGGTATAGCTTATTGTATGTACAGAACATTCCTTCTCTGTATATTTATACATAGTGGTGGAGCTGCCATATTGTTTCCCTTAACAGTACAGTATGAGGGTTATGCTTATTGTGTGTACAGAACATTCCTCTCTGTATATTTATACATATGGGTGGGAGCTGCCATATGGTTTCCCTTAGACAGTACAGTATGAGGGTATAGCTTATTGTGTGTACAGAACATTCCATCTCTGTATATTTTATTATACATATGGGTGGGAGCTGCCATATTGTTTCCCTTAGACAGTACAGTATGAGGGTATAGCTTATTTGTGGTACAGAACATCCTTCTCTGTATATTTATATTTATACATATGTGTGGAGCTGCCATATGTTTCCCTTAGACAGTACAGTATGAAGGTATAGCTTATTGTATGTAGAGAACATTCCTTCTCTGTATATTTATATTTATTCATATGGGTGGGAGCTGCCATAGTGTTTCCCTTAGACAGTACAGTATGAGGGTATAGCTTATTGTGTGTACAGAACATTCCTTCTCTCTATATTTATATTTATACATATGGGTGGGAGCTCATATTGTTTCCCTTAGACGTACAGTATGAGGGATAGCTTATTGTGTGTACGAACATTCCTTCTCTGTATATGTATACGTATGGGTGGGAGCTGCCATATTGTTTCCCTTAGACAGTACAGTATGAGGGTATGCTTATTGTGTGTACAGAACATTCCTTCGATATATTTATACATTGGGTGGGAGCTGCCATATTGTTTCCCTTAGACAGTACAGTATGAGGGTATAGCTTATTGTATGTACAGAACATTCCTTCTCTGTATATTTATATTTATACACATGGGAGCTGCCATATTGTTTCCCTTAGACAGTACAGTATGAGGGTATAGCTTATTGTGTGTACAGAACATTCCTTCTCTGTATATTATATTTTATACATATGGTGGGAGCTGCCATATTGTTTCCCTTAGACATACAGTATGAAGGTATAGCTTATTGTGTGTACAGAACATTCCTTCTCTGTATATTTATATTTATACATATGGGTGGGATCTGCCATATTGTTTCCCTTAGACAGTACAGTATAAGGTATGCTTATTGTATGTACAGAACATTCCTTCTCTGTATATTTATATTTATACATATGGGTGGGAGCTGCCATATTGTTTCCCTTAGACAGTACAGTATGAGGGTATAGCTTATTGTGTGTACAGAACATTCCTTCTCTGTATATTTATATATATATATGGGTGGGAGCTGCCATTTGTTTCCCTTGAGTACAGTATGAGTGTATAGCTTATTGTGTGTACAGAACATTCTCTCTGTTATATTTATTTATACATATGGGTGGGAGCTGCCATATTGTTTCCCTTAGACAGTACAGTATGAGGGTATAGCTTATTGTATGTACAGAACATTCCTTCTCTGTATATTTATATTTATACATATGGCAGCTCCCACCCATATGTATAAATATAAATATACAGAGAAGGAATGTTCGTACACACAATAAGCTATACCCTCATACTGTACTGTTCTAAGGGAACACATATGGCAGCTCCCACCAGATATAATATAAATATACAGAGAAGGAATGTTCTGTACACACAATAAGCTATACCCCATACTGTACTGTCTAAGGGAAACAATATGGCAGCTCCCACCCATATGTATAAATATAAATATAAAGAGAAGGAATGTTCTGTACACCAATAAGCTATACCTCATACTGTACTGTCTAAGGGAAACAATATGGCAGTCCACCCATATGTATAAATATAAATATACAGAGAAGGAATGTTCTGTACACACAATAAGCTATACCTCATCTGTACTGTCTAAGGGAAACAATATGGCAGTCTCCCACCCATATGTATATAAATATAAATATACAGAGAAGGAATGTTCTGTACACACAATAAGCTATACCTCATACTGTACTGTCTAAGGGAAACATATGGCAGCTCCCACCCATAGTGTATAAATATAAATATACAGAGAAGGAATGTTCTGTACATACAATAAGCTATAACCCTCATACTTGACTGTCTAAGGAAACATATGGCAGCTCCCACCCATATGTAATAAATATTACAAGAAGGATTTCTGTACACACAATAAGCTATACCTCCATACGTTACTGTCTAAGGGAAACAATATGGCAGCTCCCACCCATATGTATAATAATATACAGAGAAGGAATGTTCTGTACACACAATAAGCTATACCCTATACTGTACTGTCTAAGGGAAACAATATGGCAGCTCCCACCCATATGTATAAATATAAATATAAGAGAAGGAATGTTCTGTTACAACAATAAGCTATACCCTCATACTGTCTGTCTAAGGGAAACACTTGGCAGCTCCCCCCTATGTATAAATATAAATACAGAGAAGGAATGTTCTTACAACACTAAGCTATACCCTCTATACTGTACTGTCTAAGGGAACACATATGGCAGCTCCCACCATATGTATAAATAAAATATACAGAGAAGGAATGTTCTGTACACACATAAGCTATCCCTCATACTGTACTGTCTAAGGGAAACAATATGGCAGCTCCCACCATATGTAAAATAAATATACAGAGGGAATGTCTGTACACACAATAAGCTATACCCTCAAACTGTACTGTCTAAGGGAAACATATGGCAGCTCTCCACCCAATGTATATAAATATACAGAGAAGGAATGTTCTGTACACACAATAAAGCTATTACCCTCATTACTGTACTGTCTAAGGGAAACAATATGGCAGCTCCCACCCATATGTATAAAAATATACAGAGAAGGAATGTTCTGTACATACAATAAGCTATACCCTCATACTGTACTGTCTAAGGGAAACAATAGGCAGCTCCCACCCATTGTATAAAATTAAATATACAGAGAAGGAATGTTCTGTACACAATAAAGCTATACCCTCATATTGTCATGTCTAAGGAAACACTAGGCAGCTCCCACCCATATGTATAAATATAAATATACAGAGAAGGAATGTTCTGTACACAATAAACTATAACCCTAATGTACTGTCTAAGGAAACAATATGGCAGCTCCCACCCATATGTATAAAATATAAATATACAGAGAAGGAATGTTCTGTACAACAATAAGCTTACCCTCATATTGTACTGTCTAAGGGAAAACATATGGCAGCTCCCACCCATATGTATAAATATAAATATACAGAGAAGGAATGTTCTGTACACACAATAACTATACCCTCATACTGTACTGTCTAAGGGAAACAATATGGCAGCTCCCACCCATATGTATAAATATAAATATACAGAGAGGAATGTTCTGTATACACATAAAGTATACCCTCATACTGTACTGTCTAAGGGAAAAATATGGCAGCTCCCACCCATATGTATAAATATACAGAGAAGGAAAGTTCTGTACCACAATAAGCTATACCCTCATACGTACTGTCTAAGGGAAACATATGGCAGCTCCCACCCATATGTATAAAATAAATATACAAAGAAGGAATGTTCTGTACACCAATAAACTATACCCTCATACTGTACTGTCTAAGGGAAACAATATGGCACTCCCACCCATATGTATAAATATAAATATACAAGAGAAGGAATGTTCTGTACATACATAAGCTATACCCTCATACTGTACTGTCTAAGGGAAACACATGGCAGCTCCCACCCATATGTATAAATAAAATATACAGAGAAGGAAGTTCTGTACACAAATAAACTATACCCTCATACTGTACTGTCTAAGGGAAACAATATGGCAGCTCCCACCCATATGTATAAATATAAATATACAGAGAAGGAATGTTCTGTACACACAATAAGCTATACACTCATACTGTACTGTCTAAGGGAAACAATATGGCAGCTCCCACCCATATATATATATAAATATACAGAGAAGGAATGTTCTGTACACACAATAAGCTATACCCACATACTGTACTGTCTAAGGGAAACAATATGGCAGCTCCCACCCATATGTATAAATATAAATATACAGAGAAGGAATGTTCTGTACATCCAATAAGCTATACCTTCATACTGTACTGTCTAAGGGAAACAATATGGCAGATCCCACCCATATGTATAAATATAAATATACAGAGAAGGAATGTTCTGTACACACAATAAGCTATACCTTCATACTGTACTGTCTAAGGGAAACAATATGGCAGCTCCCACCCATATGTATAAATATAAATATACAGAGAAGGAATGTTCTGTACACACAATAAGCTATACCCTCATCTGACTGTCTAAGGGAAACAATATGGCAGCTCCCACCCATATGTATAAATAAATATACAGAGAGAGGAATGTTCTGTACATACAATAAGCTATACCCTCTACTGTAATGTCTAAGGGAAACCATATGGCAGCTCCCACCATATGTGTATAAATATACAGAGAAGGAATGTTCTGTAACACAATAAGCTAACCCTCATAATGTACTGTCTAAGGGAAACAATATGGCAGCTCCCACCCATGTATAAATATACAGAGAAGGAATGTTCTGTACATACAATAAGCTATACCTCATACTGTACTGTCTAAGGGAAACAATATGGCAGCTCCCACCCATATGTATAAATATAAATATACAGGAAGGAATGTTCTGTACATACAATAAGCATACCCTATATTGTACTGTCTAAGGGAAAAACATATGGCAGCTCCCACCCATATGTATAAATATAAATATACAGAGAAGGAATGTTCTGTACACACAATAAAAGCTATACCCTCATACTGTACTGTCTAAGGGAAACAATATGGCAGCTCCCACCATATGTATAAATAAAATATACAGAGAAGGAATGTTTGTACATACAATAAGCATACCCTCATATGTACTGTCAAGGGAAACAACTATGGAGCTCCCACCCATATGTATAAATATAAATATACAGAGAAGGAATGTTCTGTACACACAATAAGCTATACCCTCATACTGTACTGTCTAAGGAACAATAGGCAGCTCCCACCCATATGTATAAATATAAATATACAAGAGAAGGAAGTTCTGTATACACAATAAGCTATACCCTCATACTGTACTGTCTAAGGGAAAAAATATGGCAGCTCCCACCCATATGTATAAATATACAGAGAAGGAATGTTCTGTACAACAATAAGCTATACCCTCATACTGTACTGTCTAAGGGAAACATATTGGCAGCTTCCCACCCTATGTATAAAATATAAATATACAAGAAGGAATGTTCTGTACAACAATAAGCTATACCCTCATACTGTACTGTCTAAGGGAAAACTATGGCACTCCCACCCATATGTATAAAAATATACAGAGAAGGAATGTTCTGTACAAATAAGCTATACCCTCATACTGTACTGTCTAAGGGAAACATATGGCAGCTCCCACCCATATGTATAAATATAAATATACAGAGAAGAATGTTCTGTACACACAATAAGCTATACCTCATACTGTACTGTCTAAGGAAACAATATGGCAGCCCCACCCATATGTATAATAAATATACAGAGAAGGAATGTTCTGTACATACATAAGCTATACCCTCATATTGTATGGCTAAGGGAAACACATATGGCAGCTCCCACCCATATGTAAAAATAATATACAGAGAAGGAATGTTCTGTACACACAATAAGCTATACCCTCATACGTACTGTCTAAGGGAAAAAATATGGCAGCTCCCACCCATATGTATAAATATAAAATACAGGAAGGAATGTTCTGTACATACAATAAGCTATACCCTCATACTGTACTGTCTAAGGGAAACAATATGGCAGCTCCCACCCATATGTATAAATATAAATATACAGAGAAGGAATGTTCTGTACATACAATAAGCTATACCCTCATATTGAACTGTCTAAGGGAAACAATATGGCAGCTCCCACCCATATTTTAAATATACAGAGAAGGAATGTTCTGTACACACAATAAGCTATACCCTCATACTGTACTGCTAAGGGAAAAATATGGCAGCTCCCACCATATGTATAAATATAAATATAAGAGAAGGAATGTTCTGTACACACAATAAGCTATACCCTATACGTACTGTCTAAGGGAAACATATGGCAGCCCACCCATATGATAAATATAAATATACAGAGAAGGAATGTTCTTACATACAAAAGCTATACCTCATACTGTACTGTCTAAGGGAAACATATGGCAGCTCCCACATATGTATAAATATAAATATCAGAGAAGGAATGTTCTGACACACAATAAGCTATACCCTCATACTGTAATGTCTAAGGGACACAATATGGCAGCTCCCACCCAATGTATAAATATAAATATACAGAGAGAATGTTCTGTACACACAAAAGCTATACCCTCATACTGTACGTCTAAGGGAAAACCTATGGCAGCTCCCACCCATATGTATAAATATACAGAGAAGGAATGTTCTGTACACATAAGCTATACCCTCATACTGTACTGTCTAAGGGAAACACAATGGCAGCTCCCACCCATATGTATAAATATACAGAGAAGGAATGTTCTGTACAACAATAACTATACCCTCATACTGTACTGTCTAAGGGAAACAATATGGCAGCTCCCACCCATATGTATAAATATAATATACAGAGAAGGAATGTTCTGTACATACAAAAGCTATACCCTCAATTGTACTGTCAAGGGAAACACTATGGCAGCTCCCACCCATATGGATAAATATAATAACAGAGAGGAAGTTCTGTACACACAATAAACTATACCCTCATACTGTACTGTCTAAGGGAAACAATATGGCAGCTCCCACCATATGTATAAATATAAATATACAGAGAAGGAATGTTCTGTACATACAAACTATACCCTCATATGTACTGTCTAAGGGAAACACTATGGCAGCTCCCACCCATATGTATAAAATATAAATATACAGAGAAGGAATGGTCGTACCACAATAAGCTATACCCTCATACTGTACTGTCTAAGGGAAAACATATGGCAGCTCCCACCCATATGTATAAAAATATAAATATACAGAGAAGGAATGTTCTGTATACACAATAAGATATACCCTATTATTACGTCTAAGGGAAACAATATGGCAGCTCCCACCATATGTAAATATACAGAGAAGAATGTTCTGTACAACAATAAGCTATACCCTCATACTGTACTGTCTAAGGGAAAAACTATGGCAGCTCCCCACCATATGTATAATATAAATATACAGAGAAGGAATGTCTGTACACACAATAAACTATACCCTCATACGTAATGTTAAGGGAAAACAATAGGGCAACTCCCACCCATATGTAATATAAATATACAGAGAAGGATGTTCTGTACACAACATAAGCTATACCCTCATACTGTACTGTCTAAGGAAACATATGGCAGCTCCCACCCATATGTATAAATATAATATACAGAGAAGGAATGTTCTGTACAACAATAAACTATACCTCATAATGTTACTGTCTAAGGAAACAATATGGCCGCTCCCACCCATTGTTATAAAATAAATATACAGAGAAGGAATGTTCTGTAACACAATAACTATACCTCATATGTACGTCTAAGGGAAACAATGGCAGCTCCCACCCATATGTATAAATATAAATATACAGAAGAAGGAATGTTCTGTAACACAATAAGCTATACCCTCATACTGTACTGGTAAGGGAAACAATATGGCAGCTCCCACCCATATGTATTAAATATAAATACAGGAAGGAATGTTTGTAACACAATAAGCTATACCTCATACTGTACGTAAGGGAAACAATATGGCAGCTCCCACCCATATGATAAATATACAGAGAAGGAATGTTCTGTACATACAATAAGTATACCCTCATACTGTAATGTCTAAGGGAAACATATGGCAGTCCCACCCATATGTATAAAATAAATATACAGAGAAGGAATGTTCTGTAACACAATAAACATACCCTCATAATGTACGTTAAGGGAAACAATATGGCAGTCCACCCATTGTATAAATAAAATACAGGAAGGAATGTCTGTAACACAAAAGCTATACCCTCATACTGTACTGTCTAGGGAAACAATTGGCATCCCACCATATGTATAAAATAAATATACAGAGAAGGAATGTTCTGTACATACAATAAGCTATACCCTCATATTGTACTGTTAAGGGAAAAATACTAGGCACTCCCACCCATATGTATAAATATAAATATAAAGAGAAGGAAGTCTGTACACACAATAAACTATACCCTCATACTTACTGTCTAAGGGAAAAAACATATGGCAGCTCCCACCCAGATGTATAAATATAAATATACAGAGAAGGAATGTTCTGTACATCCAATAAGCTATACCTTCATACTGTACTGTCTAAGGGAAACAATATGGCAGATCCCACCCATATGTATAAATATAAATATACAGAGAAGGAATGTTCTGTACACACAATAAGCTATACCTTCATACTGTACTGTCTAAGGGAAACAATATGGCAGCTCCCACCCATATGTATAAATATAAATATACAGAGAAGGAATGTTCTGTACACACAATAAGCTATACCCTCATACTGTACTGTCTAAGGGAAACAATATGGCAGCTCCCACCCATATGTATAAATATAAATATACAGAGAAGGAATGTTCTGTACATACAATAAGCTATACCTTCATACTGTACTGTCTAAGGGAAACAATATGGCAGCTCCCACCCATATGTATAAATATAAATATACAGAGAAGGAATGTTCTGTACACACAATAAACTATACCCTCATACTGTACTGTCTAAGGGAAACAATATGGCAGCTCCCACCCATATGTATAAATATAAATATACAAAGAAGGAATGTTCTGTACATACAATAAGCTATACCCTCATACTGTACTGTCTAAGGGAAACAATATGGCAGCTCCCACCCATATGTATAAATATACATAGAAGGAATGTTCTGTACACACAATAAGCTATACCCTCATACTGTACTGTCTAAGGGAAACAATATGGCAGCTCCCACCCATACGTATACATATACAGAGAAGGAATGTTCTGTACACACAATAAGCTATACCCTCAAGCCTGTACTGTCAAGGGAAACAATATGGCAGCTCCCACCCATATGTATAAATTAAATATACAGAGAAGGAATGTTCTGTATACACATAAGCTATACCCTCATACTGTACTGTCAAGGGAACATATGGCACTCCCACCCATATGTAAATATAAATATACAGAGAAGGAATGTTCTGTACATCCATAAAGCTATACCCTCATACTGTACTGTCTAAGGGAACACTATGGCAGCTCCCACCCATATGTATATATAAATAACAGAGAAGGAATGTTCTGTACACACAATAAACTATACCCTCATACGTACTGTCTAAGGGAAACAATATGGCAGCTCCCACCCATATGTATAAATATAAATATACAGAGAAGGAATGTTTCTGTACATACAATAAGCTATACCCTCATACTGTACTGTCAAGGGAAACAATATGGCAGCTCCCACCCATATGTATAAATATAAATATACAGAGAAGGAATGTTCTGTACACACAATAACATACCCTCATACTGTACTGTCTAAGGGAAACAATATGGCAGCTCCCACCCATATGTATAAATATAAATATCAAGAAGGAATGTTCTGTACATACAATAAGCTATACCCTCATACTGTACTGTCTAAGGGAAACAATATGGCAGCTCCCACCCATGTATAAATATACAGAGAAGGAATGTTCTGTACACACATAAGCTATACCCTCATACTGTACTGTCTAAGGGAAACAATATGGCAGCTCCCCCCATATGTATAAATATACAGAGAAGGAATGTTCTGTACACACAATAAGCTATACCCTCATACTGTACTGTCTAAGGGAAACAATATGGCAGCTCCCACCCATATGTATAAATATAAATATACAGAGAAGGAATGTTCTGTACATACAATAAGCTATACCCTCATATTGTACTGTCTAAGGGAAACACTATGGCAGCTCCCACCCATATGTATAAATATAAATATACAGAGAAGGAATGTTCTGTACACACAATAAGCTATACCCTCATACTGTACTGTCTAAGGGAAACAATATGGCAGCTCCCACCCATATGTATAATATAATATAACAAGAAGGAATGTTCTGTACATACAATAAGCTTCCCTCATACTGTACTTTCTAAGTTCTAAGGAACATATGGCAGCTCCCACCCATATGTATAAATATAAATATACAGAGAAGGAATGATCTGTACACAATCTATACCCTCATACTGTAGTTATAAGTAAAAGTATACAGAGTATGAATGTTTCAATCAATCTTTTAACATACACTGTACTAAAGGAAACGATATGGCATCTTCCACTTGTACATACCCATAAATCAAACTATACAGAGAATGCACTGTGCCTAGAGGAAACTATAATAGAAGACAGTAAGTTCCCTTCAGTAATTATAGATCATGTATATGAATTTCGTGCTGGTAATAGAGAACAAGGCTGGAATCCCCCACAGATTGGAGATACATGTGTTTGAAAAATCCTACAGACATCAAAATTGGCAAATAAACAAAGTAGTTAAGACCCTTGGTAAAGATGGTGTTTACAGACGGCGTGATGGAGGGTCAGTGATGGAACGCTGAGAGTGGATGTTCAGTACGACCGCTATAAATAATTATACATCTCCAATCTGTCTACAATAGTACATCATGCAAAAGAGCAATGAAGGGGATCAGAACATATGGACATGGGGGTGAAGCTATTTGACCAAATTAGTGTAAAACGCAGGCTACCCTATGTATTATTACTAATTCTGCGGTGGCAGCTCCATTTCCAACATTTTATGAAAATAGCGTTGTGCAGCCGATGTAGAAAAGGTAAATTTTTGCACTAACATTTAGCGCGAAACTTAACCCCCTCTCATTGGTGTAAACTGCACATCTTACCTGACCGGGATCCCGCGGTTCAGTAATTCTCACAGAGAGATTTACATCCTCACGGTCAGGCAGGGTCACATCTATCATTAGGCAGAGTGAGACATTTGTCTCAGGTGGTACCCCGGGACTGAAGAAGAAAGGCGGCAGACAGGCAGTTGTGGAAAAAAAATAATTTCCCCTAGTAACAGATATGATAAGGATAAAATCCTTTAATATGGTTAGGTTAGCTTTAATAAGTTTGTTAGACTAGTTAGGGCTCTGCTGAAAGATTCTACCTTGACTAGATGGCGGGCTTACCAATATTTTGGCTTAAATCTTACATCATACAGTAAGTATGACATTTCTAATGTATTGTAACAGTTGAACCAGCACAGGCTATAAATTAAGTTCATTTGATTTGAGCAACAAAAACCTGAAAGGAGAAATATGGTAACACAAGCTGTTTGAGAACGAGATGTAATATCTGTTTCTAGTCATACACATTCAGGGTTATTCAATAAAAGGTCTTATCGTTAAAAATGGTGCTAATTTTGCCACAACCAATCAGAATTTAGCTTTTAAATGTTAAATGAGATCTGATTGGTTGGGGCAAAATTAGCACCATTTTAAACGATAAGAACTTTTATTGAATCTCCCTGATTATTGCTAATTGACTGTCTGAGGAACTGTTTAAATGCCTGTGATAGGAAATTCAAAATCGTAAATCTTTAGCCACGCCCATCCACAAAGCCACACCCATTTACATGTGGCAGCAGCGCACAAAAGGGTGCGGTAATAAAAAGTTTGAATAAAAATATTGAAAAATATATAACATTGTAGCCATAGTATCCTATAAATTATACCCTTATAATACACCCCCTACTTTAAAAAAAGGAACTAAATTAATATATTCACAAGTACAAACTTTGCAGCAGTAATTAAAAGAAACCAATCAAATATTTGCTACATGACATCAAATGAAACAGACCAATCAACATCAATGTTGCTGGTTAGGACACAGGGCTTTAGGTAATGATAGCCAATGATTTGCTCTTACATTAGCACGTCTCTATATAGGGGGAGCTGTTTGGTGCAGGTTTTATGCTTAATTCACCAAGCCCATCCAGATTCTAGCAATAAGAACCTTATGGAGATAGATGACCATTAAATTATCCATAATAATCTTCCTAATTAGGCTTCTTAGGGTTAGAAATACCACATGTGGGTCATTTACAGTAAAAATGGCTTCCTGATGCCATTTTAATGAATATGCCGCTTATTAAATTATAGTTAACAGATGTACTGAGAGGGACCTTGGGCAGGAGGAACTTATTTTCATTTATTCCAGATACCCTGCTTGTTATTGGCCATAGAGACAAACACTCCTCCATGTACTGTCTGGTAGGTGACAGAGGAAGATGTTTTTTTGGGTCCTGATTGGTCCTGAGTACAATGTAATGTCCTGACCAATAGAATATCAATCAGTAGATGGATTATTCAGGGATATTGGGCCTTAAAGGTGTTGGAGATATGTCCACCAGGTCTTAATTCACACCAATTCTAATAAATACTGGTGAAGAACCATGTTAGATTTGGACATTTGGTCCTAGTAGGTATAGAAAGTAAGATAATCTCAAGGTAATGTGGATATTTAAATGTATTTTGTGTCTAGTGGTATCATATGGCACCACAAGCTGGATCGGAACCGCATTCCAAGAAACCTCATTTCAAATACCCCAAAACAGTCCACAAACTTGTAGGCCGCAGCCTTTCTCCCCAAACGTCAGGGTCACAGAGTTTGGAGAGATCTCAATGTCCGTCCTGTCTGAATCAAGCAATGATCCATAATGGTGCAAGACTTTATTTCAACTAAGAGTCAGACTGGGTCAAAAAGAGGCCGAATATAACATGAAATAAACAAGACCCAGAATTCTATAAAATGGGTTGAGGCTTAATTGATTCAAAATGGCCGCCCTGGTAACAATCCACCTTTGTTATGGATCATGCACTATACATAAGAAAATAAAATAGTTCTAGGATTGTAAAGGGCAGATATCTGCTGGGCTAGTAATGGCCGCCCATGTCTTAATTAATCACGGTCACCTTCATTCCTAATTTAGATCATGACATTACCTGAATGTAAATGATATCTAATTATCTCTCAGCTTTATTAGGTTCTAGCAGGGCAGAGTGATTAGGGGGCTGTAGTATGTCCAGGAGCCACATTCATAATGGGGGGGGGGGGATTATCATGAAATAGCGTGTTAATAGCGTGATGTTCTTTTGGAATGTAGTCATGCAAAACACTGTAATGTGGGAAGATAGAACTGGTGTAACGGAAAGCAAAAGTAAGGTACAGTTTAAAGTCAATGGAAGTGCTTGGGAGATACTGTGCAGTATCAGTGCAAAGCACCATGCAGAATCAATGCAAGGCACCATGCAGAATCAATGCAGGGCACCATGCAGAATCAATGCAGGGCACCATGCAGAATCAATGCAAGGTGCCATGCAGAATCAGTGCAAGGTACCATGCAGAATCAGTGCAGGGCACCATGCAGAATCAGTGCAAGGCACCATGCAGAATCAATGCAGGGCACCATGCAGAATCAATGCAAGGCACCATGCAGAATCAGTGCAAGGCACCATGCAGAATCAGTGCAAGGTACCACGCAGAATCAGTGCAAGGCACCATGCAGAATCAGTGCAGGGTACCATGCAGAATCAGTGCAAGGTACCATGAAGAATCAGTGCAAGGCGCCATGCAGAATCAGTGCAAGGTGCCATGCAGAATCAGTGCAAGGTACCATGCAGAATCAGTGCAAGGTACCATGCAGAATCAGTGCAAGGTGCCATGCAGAATCAGTGCAAGGTACCATGCAGAATCAGTGCAAGGCACCATGCAGAATCAATGCAAGGCACCATGCAGAATCAATGCAAGGCACCATGCAGAATCAATGCAGGGCACCATGCAGAATCAATGCAGGGCACCATGCAGAATCAGTGCAAGGCACCATGCAGAATCAATGCAGGGCACCATGCAGAATCAATGCAGGGCACCATGCAGAATCAATGCAGGGCACCATGCAGAATCAATGCAAGGTACCATGCAGAATCAGTGCAAGGTACCATGCAGAATCAGTGCAAGGCACCATGCAGAATCAGTGCAAGGCGCCATGCAGAATCAGTGCAAGGTGCCTTGCAGAATCAGTGCAAGGTGCCGTGCAGAATCAGTGCAAGGCACCATGCAGAATCAGTGCAAGGCACCATGCAGAATCAGTGCAAGGTACCACGCAGAATCAGTGCAAGACACCATGCAGAATCAATTCAAGGCACCATGCAGAATCAGTGCGAGGCACCATTCAGAATCAGTGCAAGGCACCATGCAGAATCAGTGCAAGACACCATGCAGAATCAATGCAAGGCACCATGCAGAATCAATGCAAGGCACCATGCAGAATCAGTGCAAGGCACCATGCAGAATCAACGCAAGGCACCATGCAGAATCAATGCAAGGCACCATGCAGAAGCAGTGCAAGGCACCATGCAGAAGCAGTGCAAGGCACCATGCAGAATCAGTGCAAGGACACTGTGCAGAATCAGTGCAGGGCACCGTGCAGAGTTAGGGGGCGATGCAATATTGGGCGCAAAATGCCCAAGTCAGTGTAAAACCCACGCAATCCGATGTATCATCAGGTTACCGTGGGTTTTACACTGAGTTTGCATTGCCTGCGCCATTTCCGAAAATGCTCGGAAATAGCGTGGCGCAGGCGATGCAAAACCGCCCTTAGTAAAGTTTTGCGCTACCATGTAGCGCGAAACTTTACGCCACTGAATAGGAGGCGTTAGCCGGCGCACTTACCTGGCAGAGATCCTGCGATGTACAAAATCTCGCACAGGGATTTTTGCATCGCGGGAACTCGGGCAGGTAAGCTGCGTCGGAAAAAAATATTGCATCGCCCCCTTAGTACATGACACTGTGCAGAATAAGTGCAAGGCACCGTGCAGAGTCATAACAAGAAGCTATGCAGAAGCTTCTTGAGCAAGCACTGAGTAAGATGCTCTGCAACACAGAGAAGAATCAGTGCACCATGCAGAGATAGAAAAAAGGCAACATGCATAATCAGTGCAAGACAACAAGCAGAATCAATGAAGACAACACGCAGAATCAGTGCAAAACAACATGCAAAATCAGTGCAACACAGAACAGAATTAGTGCAAGACAACAAGCAGAATCAGTGCAAGACCGTGCAGAATCAGTGCGAGGGGTAATGAAGAGCACAGGAAGCCACTGTGTCACTTTGCAGAGGTTTCTGTGAAGATTTCCAATGCCCAATCCAATGAGCTTGACTTGTGATTTCTGACTTGTTGTTACTGTTCTCAGAGGAGAAATAATCTGTTTAAACATCAGAACATTTCTCTTTCCAGGTCTCCTCATCCATCTCGTCTGTCAGCAACGTTTGTGAAGACTGATCACCTAAGGGAACTAAACTCAACATGGGATGGGGAGGATTAATACATTTCCACTAGGAGTCTGACCTGGACCACTGCAAATTCTACATTATAAGATGGAGAAAAGGGTACAGGGATACACACATGTCACAGTACACAATGTGCACCCCTGGGTGTCTTACTGTACAGGGTTACAGACATGTCATAGTACACAATGTGCACCCCTGGGTGTCTTACTGTACAGGGTTACAGACATGTCATAGTACACAATGTGCACCCCTGGGTGTCTTACTGTACAGGGTTACAGACATGTCACAGTACACAATGTGCACCCCTGGGTGTCTTACTGTACAGGGTTACACACATGTCACAGTACACAATGTGCACCCCTGGGTGTCTTACTGTACAGGGTTACAGACATGTCACAGTACACAATGTGCACCCCTGGGTGTCTTACTGTACAGGGTTACAGACATGTCATAGTACACAATGTGTACCCCTGGGTGTCTTACTGTACAGGGTTACACACATGTCACAGTACACAATGTGCACCCCTGGGTGTCTTACTGTACAGGGTTACAGACATGTCACAGTACACAATGTATGATGGAATCTTCCTTTCCATGTTTCATTAAGGTTCCGTTTCTCTTTTTCTTGCTGAACAGGATTCGCAGTTCATTTTGTTTTTACAGAGACTATTTATGAAAACAGATCTGATGGTGTTGGTACACACTGCGAGCGTCTCCACGGCACACTCACGCCTGTGTGCCTTCCTGTTACTCATCATATTTACTGTCATGTCTGAGAAAAGGTGGCTTAGTCATAGAAGTTCTGCGCTGTGGAATATATTAGCTACAGTAACCGCCTCTGTGATCAAACTCTGGGATTCCACAGTGGACGGGATATTCCAGATAAGACACTGCACGCAGAATGTTCCCCTGTTGGTTATAATGAACCCCTTACCGTGGATTATAGGGACATTGGAAGACATATAAACTCCCACTGATCGTTCATTCACCATGACCTGGTTATTTTTTTTAATGTAGCTGCTTTTTTGCTGTTTGGTTACCTGTATTTTGTTTTGGATCTTCTTCTGCTTTTTTTTCATCAGCGATCACATGATCGGTGACATAGCTGAGCGACCTTTATAAGGGTATTATATGCTTGTATACTATGAAGATTATAATGCGTTGGTGCATGTCAGGGGCACAAAAGGTTCCATTTAAATTGTTACTGCGTAGCGCCCAGTTCCAAGCTCAGCGCTTCCCATTAAACTAGATACCTGGAGACCCAGTGCTACATTTTTTGTCCACTGTGGGCTTTGGTGGATGCATTAGTCTGATAACAGACATAACACCATATTTTAAACATTCCCCTTCTGGCTTCTATACAGACATGAACTAAATTAATTCATTGAAACTATTCATGGGACCCCCTCCTCCAGTTTTAAACCCCCCCATTACAATCCAATCCCATTTAGCTCCGTCGCCCCCTATCCCGTTAGCTACCTTGTCGCGATTTAAAGCGAAGCCATCAAACGTGATCTCTGCAATAATAATCCACAATCATTCCAACATCTGCTGCTATGAAATGGCTTTTTAAAGAAACCTTCATTTAGGGCAGAGAAATGCGTTTGTCTCGTTAGGAGCTGTAACTGCCATGAAACGCACAGTGTCTAATTATTCTGATCAAGACGGAGAAACACAACACAAACTTTAATTGTGTTTAACTGATATTTAATCAGGACTCGCTGAACTGCACATTAAAGCTGAAATTCATAAACCGTAATTACCCACTCCTCACAGCCCTAAAGGGACGCCGCTCTCCCCTTATACCCGGTGGTTGGCATGCTGCCCCTAGATTTTTACTTGACACACTTTGCCAGACAGACTGTTCCCTTTTAAACCTGGGATGGTGATGCTGACAGTTCCAGTTTAACACATACTCCCATTATTATTAGGGTCTCCCACCGCATCATAAAGAAAGTCCTAGCACCTATAGCAAACTACGAACGAGAACCTTACACCCCCCCTTCCTATATCCTTATCTTTTGGCGAATCGGATGGCTTGTAAATAACCGCTGAAAACCTTTTTTGGTGCAAAACCAACATTCGGGAACATGAGCTGGCGGTAACACAATATCCCAGTTTGATTCCAGAGTGTGGGAGGGATTGAAGGTACACTGAGGACAGAGCATTCAAACCCAGTGGAATCCTGGTCGGAATTAACGCAAACAATCTCGAAATCCTGCAGACATTTGATATTTTAACCGCTGGAAGGAATCGGGAAAAAAAAAAGAGAAATTCCACCGGGTTTTGTTACGTTTGTGTACCGACAACTTAACGTCTCTCTTTCAGGATCATTACAGGGCGAGGGATGTTGTAGGGAACAATGGAAAGGAATAAAGGGGAATCCAGGTTAGACATTTCAGTCAGTCTGTAGATTATGACTATTCAACTGCAGACGAGAGATTAAAGACCAAGTCAAAGTCTGAGAACCTGAGAACGGACAAACAAATCATTTCCTAAAGTACATTACACCTCCATAACATTTACAGTGACAATAGCAGATAGCGGATGTCTCATTGACGCATTAATGTAGATCAGTTGACAGTAGGTATCTCTGATATTAAGGCGACTTACCTCCAGCGTGGAGATCACGGAGCTGTCAGCCTTCACACGGCGGAGAATTAAATAAAATCCCTGCACAAGTTTTGTTCATTTCTTGTGAACCGAACGGATCTGTGTCCCTTTAATTCGGCGAGCTTGTTTATTTTACGACTTTTTATATCCCAATGTGCTAAGCATCGGAATAGATTGCACAGTGGGAAGGGAGATGGCGCGTTATTATAATTATTACCCTTAATTTATAAAGCGCGATGATAATTTGAGAGCCATACGCTGGGGACAGAACATACCAAGATTTATGACAATATGAGTGAAATGTATCACTGTACGAGCTATGGAGGTTTTACACTGATCGGTGCCTTCAGGCTAATAAAAGAAAGAAATATCAGATTGAGCAGATTTCCTATACCAAGCCGTTAGCCGGTTTATCTTAAACCTTTAGAGTTTAAAAAGTTCTTTCCTGTTTTAACCCTTCCCCTGACCTGGGATTTTAACCGAATCCTTAACCGTAAAGAAAAGCTGAAAAATGTTGTAAATCAAGCCAAATGAATCATTGTTCTAATTAGCATTAATTTAAACCAACAGAAAACCCCAGACATGTTAGCAATGATGACCCAGTTTTTAAATGAATTCTTCGAAAATTCCGTTTTGTTGGTAATACACAGAACGGAAAGACGACGCATTTGCCTGTTGTAAAGTTTCGTTTGGAAAGGGACCTTGTTCTTTCTGCTGATTGGTTGGCTGTTTCTGCAACTTTCTAACGGGTTGGGTTATTGAGGGTGGGTGTGGTCAAAGCTACAAAGTAAATTAACAGTTTATAATTCCCCGTTAGTACTATGGTTTCCCAGCAGGGGAGGACTGGCCCAGTAGGCTGAGGGGCAAATGCCCCCCAGGCTGGCCTCTAATTAAAGATTTGGGCTGCCACAGATGCTATTACTTGGTTACGTTCCTGAAAGGCACAGCAAACTCCTCTAGCTCTAACATGGGCAAGGAACAGGAAACCCCTCCTCCTGGTACTCCAGTTCATTAGCCAGTATTGTCCGCCCTCGTTGCCCTCCAGTTCATTAACCAGTGTTGTCAGCCCTCGCTGCCCTCCAGTTCATTAGCCAGTGTTGTCAGCCCTCGCTGCCCTCCAGTTCATTAGCCAGTGTTGTCAGCCCTCGCTGCCCTCCAGTTCATTAGCCAGTATTGTCCGCCTTTGAGATCATTAGACAGTGTTGTCAGCCCTTCAGATTGTTAGTCAGTGTAAGTCAGCAATCCAGTTCATTAGCCAGTGTCATCAGCCCTCCAGTTTATTATCCAGTATTGTCAGCCCTCCAGTTCATTAGCTAGTGTTGTCAGCCCTCCAGCTCATTAGCCAGTGATAGTCAGCCCCCCAGTTTATTATTCAGTGTTTGTCAGCCCTCCAGTTCATTAGCTGGTGTTAGTCAGCACTTCAATTCATTAGCCAGTGTTGTCAGCCCTCCAGCTCATTAGCCAGTGATAGTCAGCCCCCCCAGTTTATTATTCAGTGTTTGTCAGCCCTCCAGTTCATTAGTTGGTGTTAGTCAGCACTTCAATTCATTAGCCAGTGTTTGTCAGCCCCCCAGTTTATTATTCATTGTTAGTCAGCCCTCCAGTTCATTAGGGACAAGGGAAACTTAGGGTAAGTATAACTTGACCTAGAAAACCTACCAGAGGTGATGTCATAACCCTGGGTACTTGTAAGGGGGAGGGGTAAGATTTTAGGACCATAATTGTCCTTTAACCACATCATGCACTTAAAAAAAGTAGCAGGCAACAATGTAAAATGGGAATAGTGGTCTTAAAAATTGGTGTTACCTAAACAAAGTGTGTGACCTAAGCAAAGTGGGTGTTGCAACCGTTAAAGGGCCACTTGGCTGTATGTGCCCCCCCCAGGCCAAAAGATCCCAGTCCTCCCCTGTTTCCCAGTAAAGTTATGTGGAGGTGAGATGGATATTGAATGGCAGCCTGGCGAGGGTGAGTGTAAAGTTAGCAATTACAGCGCCGTTTTCCCCCCAATAAAATGGAATTTTTTGTTGTTGTTGATTTTGCAATGAATGGGTTCCAGAGGGTAATCATTGCTGATCACATGCATTGCGATTCTGGACTATTGTGCAAATCAAAGCACAAATAAATGGTCTATATTGTGATTATTTACACACTCACGTGAACATACAGTATTAAAATAATGTATTGTATAAAAAACACTATTACAAGTTACAACATTTAGATGACAACTATTACATTGTATGACCGAGCGATGAAACAGCCATAAAAGCAAAAAAACATTTTTTTTAAAAATCCCAAAACAATAAATTTCATAGAGCGAATCAAAAACGAGAGACTTTCACATTTATTCATTTGGTTCACAAGTTACATGTAGGGAAATCTCTGCTTATAACCAAACTCTGGCTAAGCCAATTGGATTGGATTAATTGGATAGTTCCCTCTGTTATTAAACATCGGAAACCTGTTACATTGTATTGGCGAAGGGGCTTGTTTATAGGCAGAGACTTTCTCTGAATGTACCTAATGAACCAGACCGTACACCGGTGAGATCTAGAAGGTTCCACATTCCCTGCGAGACTCTTCCAAACCTTTTGTAAATTCAAAATTCCTTTTCCCTATTACAAGCGGATTTGATTACGATAAATAACAATATTGGCTTATTTTGTTTTACTATAACAATCCCAATAGCCAAATTCGCTCCTTACTAACCCCCTGCAAACAAATCAAATGAACATTAGACTGTAGCCAAGGGTAAATATATCGAACGGGGGGGATAAGGACCTACAGCAGCTTTGTTTTATTTCTTTTGATGTAGAAGGGCAAACTTCCCCTTTAAAATTCTGTTCACACAATTAATCTCCACAATGATATGACATTAAGGCATTCAGCACATCAATCCCAAGTTCTCTACACAGACCAACAACTGATATTTTCTTCAGTTTTTCTCTCATAATTTAAATTAGAAGACAGTCGTGTCTGCCAAATTATGCAATTTACAAGTGTTTTTGGCAGTGGGGATTGTGTTCGCTCACGGGCATACACTTAGAATATCATTAGACGGTAAAACGAGAGGCGTACCTCTTTAACGGGGGAAAGCAGGGGCCCTTCCTTGCTCTGTTGGCCCGTTTCACAAGCATAGGTCAAGCTGGACGATTGTTACCTGCAAGAGAGGAGACAGTAGAATGATGAATGGATTATAGAAGGGACCAGGGTTCTGGAAATATACATTCATTTGACTTAAAGAGCATGCACTGTTACCTACCAGCTCACTGGCTAAGAACTACACCTCCCAGCATTCCCAACAGGATCTAACAGGATTGCCAGCAAATATATTGAACAAAAAAAATTAAAAAAAGACCCCTGCTATAACTGTCAAATCCACCCACGCAAATACGTTTTCTACAATAGAGAAGTGTTTGTTTTATCGCAGTGTTTGCTGTCTGTGCTGATTTATTTTCATTTGTAATAAAGCTACAACTAGAAACTAGAGCAACTGTATTGCAAAGTTCAACCCCCAATTCAGTCTATCCAGTGAGCAAAAGAGCTTCATGCAAAATGTGTTCTTATTGGTTAGGCCCTGGGCTACTTGGGGGTGGAGCAACATCCAGATAGCTGCCCTCTGAAATCAGTCTACCCCATGTGGCTAAACAATCAAGAAAAATGGCAGAATGCACTCTTAGCTTTGTAACAATGCTGATCTATACAAGAATTTGGGTTAACCCATCTTTTACCCAATCAAAGGATCAGTTATATGGTCTTTAGGTTTCATCATTTATTATTGTGAATTCTCATTGAATTGATTTAACCCTTGGGTGGAACGTATACTGTAAGAAATAGACATTTTGGGTATTTCCAAGTTTCTGTAACTCTCAGGGTTTTTAACCCTTTCACTGAGGCACTATGATGTCCTATTAAATATTAACAACCGTACTGTGAATAGAGCAATTCCATCCAACCAGACGTCCGTACAAGTTAAACTGGTTTCTGGACTCACCTTGAGCCCAATTAATGTGCTTAGTCAAATTAAAGCCACTAAATCCAAACAGAGCCTTGGTATGTAAAGTCTGACATTCCTTCTATTAGCAGTATAAATGTTTGCTCCAGAAAACCAGTATTACTAGGGCAGACAGTAATACAAATAGAGTAACTAACCCTTTATAAACCATGATACCTTCTTATAATACATTTGCTTTCCATTCATTAGATGATCCATACAACAACACAAAGTCATTTATTAGCGTTAGTCATTTATTAACACCCCCCATACATGGGATCGAAATTTCGATAGAATTGCTCAAAATATCTATCCCGTATATGTCGTCTCTAATCGACCGCTCGACAATATCCAGCAATTTATTGGAAAAACAAAGATTGTCCATATCTCCCTCATATTTCAAGGGGAAATCTGTGTAAGAATCATCAAGCTTGGGGAAGTTGTATATGCATATCTGTGTACAAGTATCTGTATCTATGTATCTGTAGATAAATGAATCTGATTATATGTATCTGTTGATACATTTATTTGTATATGTGTATATGTATCTGTAGATAAATGTATCTGTGTATATGTATCTGTAAATCCCTGTCCTATGTCTTCTGCCTGTGTGTCCTCTTTCCCTGTCCTCATGTTCTGTGTCTCTGTCCTCTTTCGCTCCCCTCTCGCTGTCTGTTTTCTCTGTTCTCGCTGCCTCTGTGTCTCTTTCTCTGTCGATCCCTTTCTCTGTGGCTCTAGTCTCTGTCCCTCCCCTGTTGTTTGTCTCTGTCTCTGTCATACTGTCTCTGTGTTCTGTCTCTGTCGCTCCCTGTCTGTGTACTACTGTACTCTGGAAATACTCCTTAACTACTTGTTTCTGTTCTGTACTACCCTGTTCTCTGTGTATGTATCTGTAAATAAATGTATCTGTGTATATATATATGTGTATAAATGTATCTGTGTATATATATCTGTGTATAAATGTATCTGTTTATATGTATCTGTAAATAAATGTATCTGTGTATATGTATCTGTAAATAAATGTATCAGTGTATATATATCTGTGTATAAATGCATCTGTGTATATATATCTGTGTATAAATGTATCTGTGTATATTGTATCTGTAAATAAATGTATCTGTGTATATGTATCTGTAAATAAATGTATATGTATATGTGTATAAATGTATCTGTGTATATGTATCTGTGTACAGGTATCTGTTGATAAATATATATGTATCTGTAGATATACGCATATATCTCTATGTATAGGTATTTGTATATATGTAGATATATGTGTCTGTATCTATATAATATGTTTGTATATGCATCTGTATAGCTACATATTTGCTATTCCACCCAAACTGTATGTTAAAAATAAAAATATACAGATTCCATGGCAAAAGTAACTACTGACCATCCTTAATAGTCCAGTGACTAGACACATCCAGTAACCTCATATAACTATAGTTCCCAAACAGGCACATAGACATATAGTTTTCACACAGCGATCTAGATAAACTATAAACCTCTCCCTCATCCACAGTGACTCTCTGTAAAATGACAATACTTTATATTATGTAGTCTTAAAATAGTATCTGGTGATGTCATCAGCTATAATCAGCACTTAGTGAGGTCATCTCTCACATGTATTACAGTAACAATGTATCCCCCAGTGGAGTTCCCTGCTCTCCTCTGGTCATATGTTCCATATATTTTACAATCGAGGGATTCATTATATCCTATGTATCTACTGTATAGGGACACTAAATTGAAACAGCAAGTTGCACATGTGAAACCGCCACAATCCCATGACACAGTGGAAGAATTGCTGTGTTATTTATCTCCTAGCGAGACGTGTAACTAGATTTCCCCACGATGCCCTAAACCTCAGGTTTGATAAAGGCGTCTCTGTTACATTCAGCATCCATATTTATGTCTCTGTGAATGACATCAGATAAACAAGGTCTAGGAGAGGAGGTGGAAAGGGGGAGAACTGCTCACTAAGGAGATGTGAAATGGTATTGACTCCCTACTCGTTAGGGAGCCCAGTCGGTTGATTTTGGGGGTAACGCCAGCCCGAGGCTCTGGTCTGAGCCCCCAGAAATATCGACAAGATGCCAGAATTTGAGCAATGTATTGATGCAGGCGGCTGTCCTCAGCAGCGGATCCCTCTCAGACACTGTGTTTAAATGTCACAGATTAATGAATTTTCATGAAACAGTGAGACAAAAAAAAAAAACCACGATCAAAAAGATTGTTTCCACAGCAGCCGACAGAAGAAGATGTCATGTCCCTTTAGCACAGAGGAAATGGCTGGTAAACTGAGCAAATGTTCCCCTGGGGAGCAGGATAACCAGGAGAATATGTAGTAGATACATGGGACTGATCCCCAGTACAATGACCATCGGGGGGAGATTTATCCATAGCGGCAATTGCTTCAGGTAAAACCGAAAAATCAATATAACGAATATTGAATCGGTAAGAGTGACTTTAACTCCGAAACTCCTATGCAGAGAGCAAATATCTGCAGCCAAAAAGAGCTTAAAGGTAAATGAGCCTGAATGGATTCTAGCTGGGGGAGAGGGAGGAGCTAGAGAACTGAGCATGTGCAACTGTGAATCTGGGTCAGTGACCCAGGGGTGTTCCAATGGTTTTTGACACCTGAAACAACTTTTAAATGCCGCCTATCGGCAGGTGGGGGCGGCACGTAAAGGGGTGTGGCTTCATAAGTGAACATAGGCGACGCTTGTGAGGGTGGGCATGGTGGGCTGACTAACACTGACTGGTGAACTGGAGGGCTGACTTAACACTGATTGGTAGACTGGTGCTGAAATGCAGTATTGCTGAAAGGAGAATTTTTTTTTTTTTTAATAAACTGCCGCCTTTTAAGTGTTCCGCAGGGGTGCGCCCTGAGCAAAGGTTTCAACATGCTTCATGGTTGGGGCACCCCTGCAGTGACCCACTGTGTACAAGCAGATGATTTCTCCACAACGTAACTGATTTGAAAGTGGAGAGATACAGCAATCTGTTAGTAAGCAGTTAGGGAATTCATGCAGGGTCACTAATTAGGTCTCCTGTAAAGGTAATGTACTGTTTGAAAACCCACATTATAGACCCTACAGGGGAAAACCCCACTCTATTGACCATAACAACCATAAAATGATAGGAAATCATTGCTGGAATTTTATCTCATTTGGAATTTCTGTTTCTTTAAAAAGAAAGAAAATTAAAGAGACAGCAAATAATACGATGAAGTTCATTCTGGGTGAAGCCGATCCTTGTGATACAATGATCACATGACGTGACTGTATATACAGTGTATGGGAATTCATAAACAGAGATAACACAGACTGTTGGACCAGATACCAGGGGGCGGATTCAATGCATTTCCCCCAGTGCTGTTCATTTGCAGTAGTGACCAATCAGAAATGATCTAACTGCAGAAAACCAGTAAAAAGCTACCATCTGATTGGTTGCTGCAAATTAATAGCAGAAGCAAACGTTTTACCTCTTATTATACATGCAAAATGAGTGCGGTGTGATACGTTTTTCAGACGCGCTGCGTTTTAAAAAACAGAAGCTTATGAGCTAACGCAAAATCACACATCCTACCGCTGGAAAACCTAAACTTTCATCTAAACTGCTGCTGAAACACAAAAATATCATAGTGATCAATTCTAATTCAATGCAAAGGTTTGGACCAATCAATGACAATACAGGCAAAGGCTTATGGGTAATGGTAGGGAACCAGGCAGACTCTAGTGGTGCACTATTACAGGGAGATTCTAGAGGGGGACACTATTACAGGGAGACTCTAGGGGTGCACTATTACAGGGAGATTCTAGAGGGGGACACTATTACAGGGAGACTCTAGGGGTGCACTATTACAGGGAGATTCTAGAGGGGGACACTATTACAGGGAGACTCTAGTGGTGCACTATTACAGGGAGATTCTAGAGGGGGACACTATTACAGGGAGACTCTAGGGGTGCACTATTACAGGGAGATTCTAGAGGGGGACACTATTACAGGGAGACTCTAGGGGTGCACTATTACAGTGAGACTCTAGGGGTGCACTATTACAAGGAGACTCTAGGGGTGCACTATTACTGGGAGACTCTAGGGGTGCACTATTACAGGGAGACTCTAGGGGTGCACTATTACAAGGAGACTCTAGGGGTGCACTATTACAGTGAGACTCTAGGGGTACACTGTTACAGGCAGACTCTAGGGGTACACTATTACAGGGAGACTCTAGGGTTGCATTATTACAGGGAGAATCTAGGGGTGCACTGTTACAGGCAGACTCTAGGGGTGCACTATTACAGGCAGACTCTAGGGGTGCACTATTACAGGGAGACTCTAGGGGTGCATTATTACAGGCAGACACTAGGGGTGCACTGTTTCTTTAAACACAATTCAATACAATGTAACTCAGGTCTTCAGGAATCCAGAGTGCTACAAATTCTGTAAGATACACTATTCCCAATACAACCTGACATCACACACACAATTCGATACAATGTAACTCCATGTCTCGGGAATTCCAGAGTGCTACAAATTCTGTTAGATGCACTATTCCCAATACAACCTGACATCACACACACAATTCAATACAATGTAACTCCATGTCTCAGGAATTCCAGAGTGCTACAAATTCTGTAAGATACACTATTCCCAATACAACCTGACATCACACACACAATTCGACAATGTAAACTCCATGTCTCGGGAATTCCAGAGTGCTACAAATTCTGTAAGATACACTATTCCCAATACAACCTGACATCACACCACACCATTGATACAATGTAACTCCATGTCTCGGAATTCCAGAGTACTACAAATTCTGTAAGATACACTATTCCCAATACAACCTACCTAACATCCACACAATTCAATACAATGTAACTCATGTCTCGGGAATTCCAGAGTCTACAAATTCTGTAAGATACACTATTCCCAATACAACCTGACATCACACACACAATTCAATACAATGTAACTCCATGTCTCAGGAATTCCAGAGTGCTACAAATCTGTGTAAGATACACTATTCCCAATACAACCTGACATCACACACACAATTCAATACAATGTAACTCCATGTCTCGGGAATTCCAGAGTGCTACAAATTCTGTAAGATACACTATTCCCAATACAACCTGACATCACACACACAATTCAATACAGAACTCCATGTCTCCGGAATTCCAGAGTGCTACAAATTCTGTAAGATACACTATTCCCAATACAACCTGACATCACACACACCCAATTCATACAATGTAACTCCATGTCTCGGGAATTCCAGAGTGGCTACAAATTCTGTTAGATACACTATTCCCAAAAACAACCTGACATCACACACACAATCCAATAAAATTGTAACTCCATGTCTCGGAATTCCAGAGTGCTACAAATTCTGTAGATACACTATTCCCAATACCACCTGACATCACACACACAATTCAATAAATGTAACTCCATGTCTCAGGAATTCCAGAGTGCTACAAATTCTGTTAGATACACTATTCCCAATACAACCTGACATCACACACAAATTCAATACAATGTAACTCCATGTCTCGGAATTCCAGAGTGCTACAATTCTGTAAGATATATTCCCAATACAAAATGACATCACACACACAATTCAATACAATGTAACTCCATGTCTCAGGAATTCCAGAGTGCTACAAATTCTGTTAGATACACTATTCCCAATACAACCTGACATCACACACACAATTCAATACAATGTAACTCCATGTCTCGGGAATTCCAGAGTGCTACAAATTCTGTTAGATACACTATTCCCAATACAACCTGACATCACACACACAATTCAATACAATGTAACTCCATGTCTCAGGAATTCCAGAGTGCTACAAATTCTGTTAGATACACTATTCCCAATACAACCTGACATCACACACATTCAACATACAATGTAACTCATGTCTCGGGAATTCCAGAGTGTACAAATTCTGTTAGATACACTATTCCCAATAAACCTGACATCACACACACATTCAATACAATGTAACTCCAGTCTCGGGAATTCCAGAGTGCTACAAATTCTGTTAGATACACTATTCCCATAACAAACTGACATCACACACACATTCGATACAATTAACTCCATGTCCGGGATTCCAGAGTGCTACAAATTCGTAAGATACACTATTCCCAATACAACCTGACATCACACACACAATTCGATACAATGTAACTCCATGTCTCGGGAATTCCAGAGTGCTACAAATTCTGTTAGATACACTATTCCCAATACAACCTGACATCACACACACAATTCAATACATGTAACTCCATGTCTCAGGAATTCCAGAGTGCTACAAAAATTTATGTTGATACCTATTCCCAATACAACCTGACATCACACACACAGTTTGATACAATGTAACTCCATGTCTCGGGAATTCCAGAGTACTACAAATTCTGCAAGATACACTATTCCCAATACAACCTAACATCACACAAACAATTCAATACAATGTAACTACATGTCTCGGGAATTCCAGAGTACTACAAATTCTGTAAGATACACTATTCCCAATACAACCTGACATCACACACACAATTCAATACAATGTAACTCCATGTCTCAGGAATTCCAGAGTGCTACAAATTCTGTAAGATACACTATTCCCAATACAACCTGACATCACACACACATCAGATTGTTAGTCAGTGTAAGTCAGCAATCCAGTTCATTAGCCAGTATTGTCCGCCCTCGCTGCCCTCCAGTTCATTAACCAGTGTTGTCAGCCCTCGCTGCCCTCCATTCTACACTAGAACAGTCTAGATTTTCATTTTATTTCTACACTAGAACAGTCTAGATTTTCATTTTATTTCTACACTAGAAATAGTGTGATCTTACAGAATTTGTAGCACTCTGGAATTCCCGAGACATGGAGTTACATTGTATCGAATTGTGTGTGTGATGTCAGGTTGTATTGGGAATAGTGTATCTTACAAAATTTGTAGTACTCTGGAATTCCCGAGACATGGAGTTACATTGTATTGAATTGTGTGTGTGATGTCAGGTTGTATTGGGAATAGTGTATCTTACAGAATTTGTAGCACTCTGGAATTCCTGAGACATGGAGTTACATTGTATTGAATTGTGTGTGTGATGTCAGGTTGTATTGGGAATAGTGTATCTAACAGAATTTGTAGCACTCTGGAATTCCTGAGACATGGAGTTACATTGTATCGAATTGTGTGTGTGATGTCAGGTTGTATTGGGAATAGTGTATATATAACAGAATTTGTAGCACTCTGGAATTCCCGAGACATGGAGTTCATTGATCGAATTGTGTGTGTGATGTCAGGTGTATTGGGAATAGTGTATCTAACAGAATTTGTAGCACTCTGGAATTCCTGAGACATGGAGTTACATTGTATTGAATTGTGTGGTGATGTCAGGTTGTATTGGGATAGTGTATCTAACAGAATTTGTAGCACTCTGGAATTCCCGAGACATGGAGTTACATTGTATCGAATTGTGTGTGTGATGTCAGGTTGTATTGGGATAGTGTATCTTACAGAATTTGTAGCACTCTGGAATTCCCGAGACATGGGTTAAATTGTATCGAATTGTGTGGGTGATGTCAGGTTGTATTGGGATAGTGTATCTAACAGAATTTGTACACTCTGGAATTCCCGAGACATGGAGTTACATTGTTTGAATTGTGTTGTGATGTCAGGTTGTATGGGAATAGTGTATCTAACAGAATTTGTAGCACTCTGGAATTCCGAGAACAGGAGTTACATTGTATTGAATTGTGTGTGTGATGTCAGGTTGTATTGGGAATAGTGTATCTAACAGAATTTGTAGCACTCTGGAATTCCTGAGACATGGAGTTACATTGTATTGAATGTGTGTGTGTGATGTCAGGTTGTTGGGAATAGTATATCTACAGAATTTGTAGCACTCTGGAATTGCCGAGACATGGAGTTACATTGTATTGAATTGTGTGTGTGATGTCAGGTTGTATTGGGAATAGTGTATCTAACAGAATTTGTAGCACTCTGGAATTCCTGAGACATGGAGTTACATTGTATTGAATTGTGTGTGTGATGTCAGGTTGTATTGGGAATAGTATATCTTACAAAATTTGTAGCACTCTGGAATTCCGAGACATGGAGTTACATTGTATTGAATTGTGTGTGTGATGTCAGGGTTGTATTGGGAATAGGGTAATCTAACAGAATTTGTAGCACTCTGGAATTCCTGAGACATGGAGTTACATTGTATTGAATTGTGTGTGTGATGACAGGTTGTATTGGGAATAGTGTATCTTACAGAATTTGTAGCACTCTGGAATTCCGAGACATGGAGTTAAATTTATTGGATTGTGTGTGTGATGTCAGGTTGTATTGGGAATAGTGCATCTAACAGAATTTGTAGCACTCTGGAATTCCCGAGACATGGAGTTACATTGTATCGAATTGTGTGTGTGATGTCAGGTTGTATTGGGAATAGTGTATCTTACAGAATTTGTAGCACTCTGGAATTCCTGAGACATGGAGTTACATTGTATTGAATTGTGTGTGTGATGTCAGGTTGTATTGGGAATAGTGTATCTAACAGAATTTGTAGTACTCTGGAATTCCCGAGACATGGAGTTACATTGTATTGAATTGTGTGTGTGATGTCAGGTTGTATTGGGAATAGTGTATCTTACAGAATTTGTAGCACTCTGGAATTCCTGAGACATGGAGTTACATTGTATTGAATTGTGTGTGTGATGTCAGGTTGTATTGGGAATAGTGTATCTTACAGAATTTGTAGTACTCTGAATTCCCGAGACATGTAGTTACATTGTATTGAATTGTTGTGTGATGTAGGTTGTATTGGGAATAGTGTATCTTGAGAATTGATAGTACTCTGGAATTCCCGAGACATGGAGTTACATTGTATCAAACTGTGTGTGTGATGTCAGGTTGTATTGGGAATAGTGTATCTTACAGAATTTGTAGCACTCTGGAATTCCCGAGACATGGAGTTACATTGTATCGAATTGTGTGTGTGATGTCAGGTTGTATTGGGAATAGTGTATCTTACAGAATTTGTAGCACTCTGGAATTCCTGAGACATGGAGTTACATTGTATTGAATTGTGTGTGTGATGTCAGGTTGTATTGGGAATAGTGCATCTAACGAATTTGTAGCACTCGGAATTCCCGAGACATGGAGTACATTGTATCGAATTGGTGTGTGATGTCAGGTGTATTGGGATAGTGTATCTTACAGAATTTGTAGCACCTGGATTCCTGAGACATGGAGTTACTTGTATTGAATTGTGTTTAGAAACAGTGCACCCTAGGTCTGCCTGTATAATGCACCCCTAGAGTCTCCCTGTAATAGTGCACCCCTAGAGTCTGCCTGTAATAGTGCACCCCTAGGTCTGCCTGTAACAGTGCACCCCTAGATTCTCCCTGTAATAATGCAACCCTAGAGTCTCCCTGTAATAGTGTACCCCTAGAGTCTGCCTGTAACAGTGTACCCCTAGAGTCTCACTGTAATAGTGCACCCCTAGAGTCTCCTTGAATAGTGCACCCCTAGAGTCTCCCTGTAATAGTGCACCCCTAGAGTCTCCCAGTAATAGTGCACCCCTAGAGTCTCCTTGTAATAGTGCACCCCTAGAGTCTCACTGTAATAGTGCACCCCTAGAGTCTCCCTGTATAGTGTCCCCCTCTAGAATCTCCCTGTAATAGTGCACCCCTAGAGTCTCCCTGTAATAGTGTCCCCCTCTAGAATCTCCCTGTAATAGTGCACCACTAGAGTCTCCCTGTAATAGTGCCCCCTCTAGAATCTCCTGTAATAGTGCACCCTAGAGTTCCCTGTAATAGTGTCCCCTCTAGAATCTCCCTGTAATAGTGCACCCCTAGAGTTCCTGTAATAGGTCCCCCTCTAGAATCTCCCTGTAATAGTGCACCACTAGAGTCTGCCTGGTTCCCTACCATTACCCATAAGCCTTTGCCTTATTGTCATTGATTGGTCCAAACCTTTGCATTGAATTAGAATTGATCACTATGATATTTTTGTGTTTCAGCAGCGAGTTTAGATGAAAGTTTAGGTTTTCCAGCGGTAGGATGTGTGATTTTGCGTTAGCTCATAAGCTTCTGTTTTTAAAACGCAGCGCGTCTGAAAAACGTATCACACCGCACTCATTTTGCATGTATAATAAGAGGTAAAACGTTTGCTTCTGCTATTAATTTGCAGCAACCAATCAGATGGTAGCTTTTTACTGGTTTTCTGCAGTTAGATCATTTCTGATTGGTCACTACTGCAAATGAACAGCACTGGGGGAAATGCATTGAATCCGCCCCTGGTATCTGGTCCAACAGTCTGTGTTATCTCTGTTTATGAATTCCCATACACTGTATATACAGCACGTCATGTGATCATTGTATCACAAGGATCGGCTTCACCCAGAATGAACTTCATCGTATTATTTGCTGTCTCTTTAATTTTCTTTCTTTTTAAAGAAACAGAAATTCCAAATGAGATAAAATTCCAGCAATGATTTCCTATCATTTTATGGTTGTTATGGTCAATAGAGTGGGGTTTTCCCCTGTAGGGTCTATAATGTGGGTTTTCAAACAGTACATTACCTTTACAGGAGACCTAATTAGTGACCCTGCATGAATTCCTAACTGCTTACTAACAGATTGCTGTATCTCTCCACTTTCAAATCAGTTACGTTGTGGAGAAATCATCTGCTTGTACACAGTGGGTCACTGCAGGGGTGCCCCAACCATGAAGCATGTTGAAACCTTTGCTCAGGGCGCACCCCTGCGGAACACTTAAAGAAGGGCTATTTTTAAAAAAAAAAAAAATTCTCCTTTCAGCAATACTGCATTTCAGCACCAGTCTACCAATCAGTGTTAAGTCAGCCCTCCAGTTCACCAGTCAGTGTTAGTCAGCCCACCATGCCCACCCTCAAAAGCGTCGCCTATGTTCACTTATGAAGCCACACCCCTTTACGTGCCGCCCCCACCTGCCGATAGGCGGCATTTAAAAGTTGTTTCAGGTGTCAAAAACCATTGGAACACCCCTGGGTCACTGACCCAGATTCACAGTTGCACATGCTCAGTTCTCTAGCTCCTCCCTCTCCCCAGCTAGAATCCATTCAGGCTCATTTACCTTTAAGCTCTTTTTGGCTGCAGATATTTGCTCTCTGCATAGGAGTTTCGGAGTTAAAGTCACTCTTACCGATTCAATATTCGTTATATTGATTTTTCGGTTTTACCTGAAGCAATTGCGCTATGGATAAATCTCCCCCCGATGGTCATTGTACTGGGGATCAGTCCCATGTATCTACTACATATTCTCCTGGTTATCCTGCTCCCCAGGGGAACATTTGCTCAGTTTACCAGCCATTTCCTCTG
Organism: Hymenochirus boettgeri; assembly: GCA_019447015.1. Lineage (NCBI taxonomy): Eukaryota > Metazoa > Chordata > Amphibia > Anura > Pipidae > Hymenochirus > Hymenochirus boettgeri. The sequence continues at coordinate 1,285,641 of CM033470.1, forward strand.
TGCTAAAGGGACATGACATCTTCTTCTGTCGGCTGCTGTGGAAACAATCTTTTTGATCGTGGTTTTTTTTTTTTGTCTCACTGTTTCATGAAAATTCATTAATCTGTGACATTTAAACACAGTGTCTGAGAGGGATCCGCTGCTGAGGACAGCCGCCTGCATCAATACATTGCTCAAATTCTGGCATCTTGTCGATATTTCTGGGGGCTCAGACCAGAGCCTCGGGCTGGCGTTACCCCAAAATCAACCGACTGGGCTCCCTAACGAGTAGGGAGTCAATACCATTTCACATCTCCTTAGTGAGCAGTTCTCCCCCTTTCCACCTCCTCTCCTAGACCTTGTTTATCTGATGTCATTCACAGAGACATAATATGGATGCTGAATGTAACAAGAGCGCCTTATCAAACCTGAGGTTTAGGGCATCGTGGGGAAATCTAGTTACACGTCTGCTAGGAGATAAATAACACAGCAATTCTTCCACTGTGTCATGGGATTGTGGCGGTTTCACATGTGCAACTTGCTGTTTCAATTTAGTGTCCCTATACAGTAGATACATAGGATATAATGAATCCCTCGATTGTAAAATATATGGAACATATGACCAGAGGAGAGCAGGGAACTCCACTGGGGATACATTGTTACTGTAATACATGTGAGAGATGACCTCACTAAGTGCTGATTATAGCTGATGACATCACCAGATACTATTTTAAGACTACATAATATAAAGTATTGTCATTTTACAGAGAGTCACTGTGGATGAGGGAGAGGTTTATAGTTTATCTAGATCGCTGTGTGAAAACTATATGTCTATGTGCCTGTTTGGGAACTATAGTTATATGAGGTTACTGGATGTGTCTAGTCACTGGACTATTAAGGATGGTCAGTAGTTATCTTTTGCCATGGAATCTGTATATTTTTATTTTTAACATACAGTTTGGGTGGAAATAGCAAATATGTAGCTATACAGATGCATATACAAAATATTATATAGATACAGACACATATATCTACATATATACAAATACCTATACATAGAGATATATGCGTATATCTACAGATACATATATATTTATCAACAGATACCTGTACACAGATACATATACACAGATACATTTATACACATATACATATACATTTATTTACAGATACATATACACAGATACATTTATTTACAGATACATATACACAGATACATTTATACACAATATATATACACAGATGCATTATACACAGATATATATACACTGAGTACATTTATTTACAGATACATATACACAGATACATTTATACGATTACATCACAGATAATTTATACACACGATATATATACACAGATCATTTATACACAAATATATATACACTGATACAAACACGTACAACTACAAATACAAACAATACAAAAAAAAATACAATACAATACACAAAACACAATACAATACACAGAACATATACAAACAACAAACACAATACAATAACAATAAACAACACAAACAACACAACAAACAAACACAGACATAACAAAAAACACACAAAACATAACAATTTACAGATACATATACACAGATTACATTTATCTACAGATACATATACACATATACAAATAAATGTATAAAAAAGATACATATAATCAGATTCATTTATCCAGATACATAGATACAGATCTTGTACACAGATATGCATATACAACTTCCCCAAGCTTGATGATTCTACACAGATTTCCCCTTGAAATATGAGGGAGATATGGACAATCTTTGTTTTTTCCAATAAATTGCTGGATATTGTCGAGCGGTCGATTAGAGACGACATATACGGGATAGATATTTTGAGCAATTCTATCGAAATTTCGATCCCATGTATGGGGGGTGTTAATAAATGACTAACGCTAATAAATGACTTTGTGTGTTGTATGGATCATCTAATGAATGGAAAGCAAATGTATTATAAGAAGGTATCATGGTTTATAAAGGGTTAGTTACTCTATTTGTATTACTGTCTGCCCTAGTAATACTGGTTTTCTGGAGCAAACATTTATACTGCTAATAGAAGGAATGTCAGACTTTACATACCAAGGCTCTGTTTGGATTTAGTGGCTTTAATTTGACTAAGCACATTAATTGGCTCAAGGTGAGTCCAGAAACCAGTTTAACTTGTACGGACGTCTGGTTGGAGGAATTGCTCTATTCACAGTACGGTTGTTAATATTTAATAGGACATCATAGTGCCTCAGTGAAAGGGTTAAAACCCTGAGAGTTACAGAAACTTGGAAATACCCAAATGTCTATTTCTTACAGTATAACGTTCCACCCAAGGGTTAAATCAATTCAATGAGAATTCACAATAATAAATGATGAAACCTAAAGACCATATAACTGATCCTTTGATTGGGTAAAAGATGGGTTAACCCAAATTCTTGTATAGATCAGCATTGTTACAAGCTAAGAGTGCATTCTGCCATTTTTCTTGATTGTTTAGCCACATGGGGTAGACTGATTTCAGAGGGCAGCTATCTGGATGTTGCTCCCACCCCCAAGTAGCCCAGGGCCTAACCAATAAGAACACATTTTGCATGAAGCTCTTTTGCTCACTGGATAGACTGAATTGGGGGTTGAACTTTGCAATACAGTTGCTCTAGTTTCTAGTTGTAGCTTTATACAATGAAATAAATCAGCACAGACAGCAAACACTGCGATAAAACAAACACTTCTCTATTGTAGAAAACGTATTTGCGTGGGTGGATTTGACAGTTCAGTTATAGCAGGGGTCTTTTTTTAATTTTTTTGTTCAATATATTTGCTGGCAATCCTGTTAGATCCTGTTGGGAATGCTGGGAGGTGTAGTTCTTAGCCAGTGAGCTGGTAGGTAACAGTGCATGCTCTTAAGTCAAATGAATGTATATTTCCAGAACCCTGGTCCCTTCTATAATCCATTCATCATTCTACTGTCTCCTCTCTTGCAGGTAACAATCGTCCAGCTTGACCTATGCTTGTGAAACGGGCCAACAGAGCAAGGAAGGGCCCCTGCTTTCCCCCGTTAAGAGGTACGCCTCCTCGTTTTACCGTCTAATGATATTCTAAGTGTATGCCCGTGAGCGAACACAATCCCCACTGCCAAAAACACTTGTAAATTGCATAATTTGGCAGACACGACTGCTTCTAATTTAAATTATGAGAGAAAAACTGAAGAAAATATCAGTTGTTGGTCTGTGTAGAGAACTTGGGATTGATGTGCTGAATGCCTTAATGTCATATCATTGTGGAGATTAATTGTGTGAACAGAATTTTAAAGGGAAGTTTGCCCTTCTACATCAAAAGAAATAAAACAAAGCTGCTGTAGGTCCTTATCCCCCCCGTTCGTAATTTACCCTTGGCTACAGTCTAATGTTCATTTGATTTGTTTGCAGGGGGTTAGTAAGGAGCGAATTTGGCTATTGGGATTTTATAGTAAAACAAATAAGCCAATATTGTTATTTATCGTAATCAAATCCGCTTGTAATAGGGAAAAGGAATTTTGAATTTACAAAGGTTTGGAAGAGTCTCGCAGGGAATGTGGAACCTTCTAGATCTCACGGTGTACGGTCTGGTTCATTAGGTACATAGAGAAAGTCTCTGCCTATAAACAAGCCCCTTCGCCAATACAATGTAACAGGTTTCCGATGTTTAATAACAGAGGAACTATCCAATTAATCCAATCCAATTGGCTTAGCCAGAGTTTGGTTATAAGCAGAGATTTCCCTACATGTAACTTGTGAACCAAATGAATAATGTGAAAGTCTCTCGTTTTTGATTCGCTCTATGAAATTTATTTTTTGGGATTTTTAAAAAAAATGTTTTTTTGCTTTTATGGCTGTTTCATCGCTCGGTCATACAATGTAATAGTTGTCATCTAAATGTTGTAACTTGTAATAGTGTTTTTTATACAATACATTATTTTAATACTGTAGTTCACGTGAGTGTGTAATAATCACAATATAGACCATTTATTTGTGCTTTGATTTGCACAATAGTCCAGAATCGCAATGCATGTGATCAGCAATGATTACCCTCTGGAACCCATTCATTGCAAAATCAACAACAACAAAAAATTCCATTTTATTGGGGGAAAACGGCGCTGTAATTGCTAACTTTACACTCACCCTCGCCAGGCTGCCATTCAATATCCATCTCACCTCCACTAACTTTACTGGGAAACAGGGGAGGACTGGGATCTTTTGGCCTGGGGGGGGCACATACAGCCAAGTGGCCCTTTAACGGTTGCAACACCCACTTTGCTTAGGTCACACACTTTGTTTAGGTAACACACAATTTTTAAGACCACTATTCCCATTTTACATTGTTGCCTGCTACTTTTTTAAGTGCATGATGTGGTTAAAGGACAATTATGGTCCTAAAATCTACCCCTCCCCCTTACAAGTACCCGGGTTATGACATCACCTCTGGTAGGTTTTCTAGGTCAAGTTATACTTACCCTAAGTTTCCCTTGTCCCTATGAACTGGAGGGCTGACTAACAATGAATAATAAACTGGGGGGCTGACAACACTGGCTAATGAATTGAAGTGCTGACTAACACCAACTAATGAACTGGGGGCTGACAAACACTGAATAATAAACTGGGGGGGCTGACTATCACTGGCTAATGAGCTGGAGGGCTGACAACACTGGCTAATGAATTGAAGTGCTGACTACACCAGCTAATGAACTGGAGGGCTGACAAACACTGAATAATAAACTGGGGGGCTGACTATCACTGGCTAATGAGCTGGAGGGCTGACAACACTAGCTAATGAACTGGAGGGCTGACAATACTGGATAATAAACTGGAGGGCTGATGACACTGGCTAATGAACTGGATTGCTGACTTACACTGACTAACAATCTGAAGGACTGACAACACTGTCTAATGATCTCAAAGGCGGACAATACTGGCTAATGAACTGGAGGGCAGCGAGGGCTGACAACACTGGCTAATGAACTGGAGGGCAGCGAGGGCTGACAACACTGGTTAATGAACTGGAGGGCAGCGAGGGCGGACAATACTGGCTAATGAACTGGATTGCTGACTTACACTGACTAACAATCTGAAGGACTGACAACACTGTCTAATGATCTCAAAGGCGGACATACTGGCTAATGAACTGGAGGCAGCGAGGGCTGACAACACTGGCTAATGAACTGGAGGGCAGCGAGGGCTGACAACACTGGTTAATGAACTGGAGGGCAACGAGGGCGGACAATACTGGCTAATGAACTGGAGTACCAGGAGGAGGGTTTCCTGTTCCTTGCCATGTTAGAGCTAGAGGAGTTTGCTGTGCCTTTCAGGAACGTAACCAAGTAATAGCATCTGTGGCAGCCCAAATCTTTAATTAGAGGCCAGCCTGGGGGGCATTTGCCCCTCAGCCTACTGGGCCAGTCCTCCCCTGCTGGGAAACCATAGTACTAACGGGGAATTATAAACTGTTAATTTACTTTGTTAGCTTGACCACACCCACCCTCAATAACCCAACCGTTAGAAAGTTGCAGAAACAGCCAACCAATCAGCAGAAGAACAAGGTCCCTTTCCAAACGAAACTTTACAACAGGAAATGCGTCGTCTTTCCGTTCGTGTTATTACCAACAAAACGGAATTTTCGAAGAATTCATTTAAAAACTGGGTCATCATTGCAACATGTCTGGGGTTTTCTGTTGGTTTAAATTATATCTAATTAGAACAATGATTCATTTGGCTTGATTTACAACATTTTTCAGCTTTTCTCTTACGGTTAAGGATTCGGTTAAAATCCAGGTCAGGGGAAGGGTTAAAACAGGAAAGAACTTTTTAAACTCTAAAGGTTTAAGATAAACGGCTAACGGCTTGGTATAGGAAATCTGCTCAATCTGATATTTTTTCTTTTTTAGCCTGAAGGCACCGATCAGTGTAAAACCTCCATAGCTCGTACAGTGATACATTTCACTCATATTGTCATAAATCTTGGTATGTTCTGTCCCCAGCGTATGGCTCTCAAATTATCATCGCGCTTATAAATTAAGGGTAATAATTATAATAACGCGCCATCTCCCTTCCCACTGTGCAATCTATTTCCGATGCTTAGCACATTGGGAATAAAAAGTCGTAAAATAAACAAGCTCGCCGAATTAAAGGGACACAGATCCGTTCGGTTCACAAGAAATGAACAAAACTTGTGCAGGGATTTTATTTAATTCTCCGCCGTGTGAAGGCTGACAGCTCCGTGATCTCCACGCTGGAGGTAAGTCGCCTTAATATCAGAGATACCTACTGTAACTGATCTACATTAATGCGTCAATGAGACATCCGCTATCTGCTATTGTCACTGTAAATGTATGGAGGTGTAATGTATTAGGAAATGATTTGTTTGTCCGTTCTCGGTTCTCAGACTTTGACTTGGTCTTTAATCTCTCGTCTGCAGTTGAATAGTCATAATACAGACTGACTGAAATGTCTAACTGGATTCCCCTTTATTCCTTTCCATTGTTCCTACTAAACACCCTCGCCTGTATGTAATGTCCTGAAAGAGAGACGTAAGTTGTCGGTACCAAACGTAACAAAACCGGTGGAATTTCTCTTTTTTTTTCCCGATTCCTTCCAGCGGTTAAAATATCAAATGTCTGCAGGATTTCGAGATTGTTTGCGTTAATTCCGCAAGGATTCCACTGGGTTTGAATGCTCTGTCCTCAGTGTACTTCAATCCCTCCCACACTCTGGAATCAAACTGGGATATTGTGTACCGCCAGCTCATGTTCCCCGCTTTTTATTTGTTGGTGTGGCCACACACCCTACAATATATTCAAGGTTGTTAATGCGTTATGTTACAAGCATCGTTATATTCGCCCACACAATAGATAATGAAATAGGAGCCGGTCCGGTTTTGTTCCGGTTGTGTCCAACGGTTCTCGCCTTTCGCTATTTTGCTTCTATTCAGGTGCCTTCTCCGTGATCCTTTTTCTCTTGTATCGTACTTTTCGTGTTGCTCCCTGGTTCTTTTGGGATTGATCCCTATATTATTTATTCTTTTATTCTGATCTGCGTTCTGTTACGCTTAGTTTTTATTGGTGTGTATAAATCTGTCGACCCCTCTTTTTTTCTTTCCCATTGTCTTCACTGCACTCCCCCACCTATGCCCCCTTAGCCCCGCCGTCTAACTTTATTCTCGGCGTTTTGAATTTATTTATCCTCTTCAAAATCCATAGCGGTCTGTCTGCGCCTCATCAAGTGCTCGTTCCAACATGTACAACTACCTTTCCCGCCCTATTGAGTGGCGATGTCATTCCCCCACCAACCGTTTGGGGTTTTGTATAAGGGTTTTTTCGGCCTCACTATTCCCAATACAACCTGACATCACACACACAGTTTGATACAATGGGCCTCATTCACTGAGACGCTATCGTTATGAGCAGGGCTTCCTGCACCTATTAGTTATCGCAATAGTGATGCTAGATTATCGCCATAAAGCCAATGCTAATGGGATGTTGAATAGGGTTGACGCAACTATGCGTTTCGCTTCTGGAAACCGATGCAGCTGCTGCAAACAGTTGTTATACTGAATAGCTAAGCCCAACTTTACCATCAGATTTGTGCCCAGAACCTCTGGGTGAATGAGGGCCAATGTCCAGTGAGAATTCCAAGGAAATTAAACCCCTGAATTCCCATAAAACGGAATATTTTAAAACACTTTGAAGAAAGCGACTGGAAGGGACTTTGACATTGGTGAATTTTCCCCATTTTTCAGGAATGAAATGAACATGGGAAATAGGATTTTGTTTGTTCTAATTTGCTTGTGATTTGCATTTCCAACACTCCGGAGTTCGGATCTGCCAGGAGACTGGATTTCTGCCAGACGGCTCAGGGGCTTGTCAGGTCATCAACAGTGCACTTGTGGTAAGCAACTCAACCACACATTTTCCTTGTCAATTAAATTCAGGTTAAGACAGACACACTGTTTACTGTTTGCCTTTCTGTGTAAGGGCTATGCAGCGATCTGCCATATGTCCAGCAGGGGGCATCTCTCTTCTGACCCGCATCTCTCTTCTGACCCTCTGTAAACAGTAGTGATGGCCCGGTTCGGATCCGCAGCGGATTTCCCTCATTTGCGAACGGCAGATATCGCGGATTTTCCGGATTTCCGCCTTTCGAACTTTCCCGAAACCGCGTTTTCGAAAATTTTCTAAATTACGAGGATTTCTCGTATTTTCGAAAATGCATGGAAACCCGTATTTTCGAAATTTTTCAAAATTAGGAGGATTTCACGTATTTTCGAAAATTACGAATTTTTCATTTTAATGGGTTTTAATGGGTCCGCTCGCGGATTTTCGAATTTTCGAATTTTTTCGAAAATCCGCGGATCCTCGGGCGGACCGGATTTTGCGAAGTTCGGACATCTCTAGTGAGCAGAAGAAAAGCATTGTGGGTTCTCCCTGTTACATAAGGATTGTTATTTAATACACTGATGAGGCGATTTACTGGCGCGGAGCGCTCCTGCCCCTTCGTAACGTCGCACTAACTGATATACGCTCAGTTAGCGTGACGTTAAGGCTTGCTTTGCGGCCGCTGCGCGAGATCCGGAAAAGGAACTTGCGCAGCCGGCGTAAACCTATATACCAGAGGCTGAGTGGCTCTCAAGACGTAAGTATTTAATGCCACTAATCGCTGGCATTAAATGCTTACGTGAGGGTGAGATTCACCCAGAGCCGGGCAGCCTCTGGTGAATCCCGTACGGGAGATTATTCCAGAGCGGTTGCGGTGAATCTCCCTACATGGGTGTAGTGCGAAATATACATGACCTTGGATGAATCCTATAATTGCTCAATAAAAATGAACCGTATCTCTTCATTGTATCGCCAGACGGGGCAGATACAGGGAGATTTATATTATTGTTTTAGTTCATGGTGATAAGAGTAACACATATTACTTCCACACATTTGTAAATGTAAAAGTGAATAATACTAATACAACCAAAGGGGTAGGTTATAATAGATAATGCACCCCCAACTGTAAATAATAAGGATATTAGAAGTCACCTTGGAGTTCCGTGTCCTGTATAAAAGGTACTTGGCCTGCGGCCTCGTACTTTTATATGGTCATGAACTCCTCAGTGATTTCTAATATCCTTATAATTTACAGTAGGGGATACATTATCCCTTATAATACATGAGTGGTACCCAGAGTTCCCTGTATAACTCAGTCTGTGTCATTGTACCTATATATAGACACAGAACTCCTCAGTGACTTCTAATATCCTTATAATTTACAGTAGGGGATACATTATCCCTTATAATACATGGGTGGTACCCAGAGTTCCCTGTATAACTCAGTCTGTGTCCTTGTACCTTTATATAGACACAGAACTCCTCAGTGACTTTTAATATCCTTATAATTTACAGCAGGGGATACATTATCCCTTATAATACATGAGTGGTACCCAGAGTTCCCCGTATAACTCAGTCTGTGTCCTTGTACCTATATATAGACACAGAACCCCTCAGTGACTTCTAATATCCTTATAATTTACAGTAGGGGATACATTATCCCTTATAATACATGAGTGGTACCCAGAGTTCCCTGTATAACTCAGTCTGTGTCCTTGTACCTTTATATAGACACAGAACTCCTCAGTGACTTCTAATATCCTTATAATTTACAGTAGGGGATACATTATCTCTTATAATACATGAGTGGTACCCAGAGTTCCCTGTATAACTCAGTCTGTGTCCTTGTACCTTTATATAGACACAGAACTCCTCAGTGACTTCTAATATCCTTATAATTTACAGTAGGGGATACATTACCCTTATAATACATGAGTGGTACCCAGAGTTCCCTGTATAACTCAGTCTGTGTCCTTATACCTTTATATAGACACAGAACTCCTCAGTGACTTCTAATATCCTTATAATTTACAGTAGGGGATACATTATCCCTTATAATACATGAGTGGTACCCAGAGTTCCCTGTATAACTCAGTCTGTGTCCTTGTACCTTTATATAGACACAGAACTCTCAGTGACTTCAATATCCTTATAATTTACAGTGGGGATACATTATCCCTTATATACATGAGTGGTACCCAGAGTTCTGTATAACTCAGTTCGTGTCCTTGTACCTTTATATGACACAGAACTCCTCAGGGACTTCTAATATCTTATAATTACAGTAGGGGATACATTATCCCTTATAATACATGAGTGGTACCCAGAGTTCCCTGTATAACTCAGTCTGTGTCCTTGTACCTTATATAGACACAGAACTCCTCAGTGACTTCTAATATCCTTATAATTTACAGTAGGGGATACATTATCCCTTATAATACATGAGTGGTACCCAGAGTTCCCGTGTAACTCAGTCTGTGCCTTGTACCTTATATAGACAAAGAACTCCTCAGTGACTTCTAATATCCTTATAATTACAGTAGGGGATACATTATCCCTTATAATACATGAGTGGTACCCAGAGTTCCCTGTATAACTCAGCCTGTGCCCTTGTACCTTTATATAGACACAGAACTCCTCAGTGACTTCTAATATCCTTATAATTTACAGTAGGGGATACATGATCCCTTATAATGCATGAGTGGTACCCAGCGTTCCCTGTATAACTCATTCTGTATCCTTGTACCTTTATATATACACAGAACTCCTCAGTGACTTCTAATATCCTTATAATGTACAGTAGGGGATACATTATCCCTTATAATACATGAGTGGTACCCAGAGTTCCCTGTATAACTCAGTCTGTGTATGGACACAGAACTCCTCAGTGACTTCTAATATCCTTATAATTTACAGTAGGGGATACATTATCCCTTATAATACATGAGTGGTACCCAGAGTTCCCTGTATAACTCAGTCTGTGTCCTTGTACCTTTATATAGACACAGAACTCCTCAGTGACTTCTAATATCCTTATAACTTACAGTAGGGGATACATTATCCTTATAATACATGAGTGGTACCCAGAGTTCCCTGTATAACTCATTCTGTGTCCTTGTACCTTTCTATAGACACAGAACTCCTCAGTGACTTCTAATATCCTTATAATTTACAGTAGGGGATACATTATCCCTTATAATACATGGGTGGTACCCAGAGTTCCCTGTTTAACTCAGTCTGTGTCCTTGTACCTTTATATAGACACAGAACTCCTCAGTGACATCTAATATCCTTATAATTTACAGAAGGGGATACATTATCCCTTATAATACATGAGTGGTACCCAGAGTTCCCTGTATAACTCAGTCTGTGTCCTTGTACCTTTATATAGACACATAACTCCACAGTGACTTCTAATATCCTTATAATTTACAGTAGGGATACATTATCACTTATAATACATGAGTGGTACCCAGAGTTCCCTGTATAACTCACCCTGTGTCCTTGTACCTTTATATAGACACAGAACTCCTCAGTGACTTCTAATATCCTTATAATTTACAGTAGGGGATACATTATCCTTATAATACATGAGTGGTACCCGAGTTCCCTGTATAACTCAGTCTGTGTCCTTGTACCTTTTATAGACACAGAACTCCTCAGTGACTTCTAATATCCTTATAATTTACAGTAGGGGATACATATCCCTTATAATACATGAGTGGTACCCAGAGTTCCCTGTTTAACTCAGTCTGTGTCCTTGTACCTTATATAGACACAGAACTCCTCAGTGCATCTAATATCCTTAAATTTACAGTAGGGGATACATTATCCCTTATAATACATGAGTGGTACCCAGAGTTCCCTGTATAACTCAGTCTGTGTCCTTGTACCTTTATATGACACAACTCCACAGTGACTTCTAATATCCTTATAATTTACAGTAGGGATACATTATCCTTATAATACATGAGTGGTTACCCAGAGTTCCCTGTATAACTCACTGTGTCCTTGTACCTTTATATAGACACAAAACTCCTCAGTGACTTCTAATATCCTTATAATTTACAGTAGGGGATACATTATCCCTTATAATACATGAGTGGTACCCAGAGTTCCCTGTATAACTCTCGCAGAAGGAACGAGATGTGCCCATATACGGTACGTTTTACAAGTAAAGTAAATCAGACACAAGCCCTCGTTGTTAATAACAAGTTATCAGTTATTATTTTATCTGTCATAAAAAGTAAAACAGGAAGTAAAAGTTCCAAATTACTCAGGTTGACAATTCCTTTTTTACTTATCCTTTAATGGGCAAGTCCAGCCCTAAAATAAAAACTTACATACAGGTAAATCACCCCCCAAAACCCTAAATGGTAATAGTTTGAAATGTGAAATATATAAGTCTAACCTGAAATCCTGCACAATCTCCTGTTTCCCCTGTTTCTAATTCCTGGTTATTCCAGTTAGTAACTGTCAGTTATTCCCTCCCCCACCGTCCATCTTTCTTTTCTCTGCTGATTGACATTTGACATCACAGCAAATGACTGAATATTAATCCCCTAGCTGCCTCTTCTGAGCATGCTTAAGCTCATAACTAGCTCACAAAATTGCTAAAGAGGGCATGGACAAATATAGTTGTTAACACACATCTAGGAGAATAGCAGGTGTACGCTAATGATTCCAGAGGACAAGGAAATATAAACATATTTTAAATTGGCCATTCTTTCTAAAAGATTTCATTATGAGGGAGTTGTCCTTCAAAAGGACTTTGGGACTTTGGGGGGGACTACAGGAGAACCATATGGAGCTGGGATGTGAGGTAAGGATTAAACTACACTACATGGTGGGGCCAGTAGTTGGGGAGATTATAGTTTTGGGGGTGGACATACCCTTTAACATAAAAGTGAGAATTATTTGAGACAAGTAAAATGGTGATACTCACATATTTATCTGTACTTGCTTTGTCATTAAATTATTAATGTTTAGTGAGTGCTCCTAATTTCCCCCACCCTCCCTTACTCACTGCCTTCTTGTAGTGTCAGCGACACTTATAAGTTCTGCACAGACTCACCATGGACACTGCTCTGCTTACACATATTCCCCTCCCTCCATCTTTCTTTTTCTCTGCTGATTCTATTCATTGTTACAGAAAGTGTGCTGGCAGGCAGCCATAGATCCTAGTAAGAGGTCAGGGATGGGACATATTATAATTTCTGCTTCTGGAGTGACAAGTCTTTCCCTGTAAATGCTGTGAATTCTTTGAAGTATAGATACACTAGAAGTTATTTTTACTCTCTCTCCCCTTAGTCCAGAGAAATCTGTAATAGCTAATTAGACAGTCCCCTTGGTGAATTTCACTGAGCATGTCCAAGTCAATGGCCTGGGGAGGTAGAGCGATTAGAAGTGACTGATGGTCTTGACTTTACACAGGATTATATAGAGAGGCAAGTGATACATTGTTTTAATCAGCCATTTCTGTTGCATATATGGGTGGGTGGGGTGATCCAATTACCAGGTTCCTTTTAATCCTGTACCCATAGCACTGCCAGCAGAAATGCTTAAGCCAGCGGCGCGAGGGTGGAGCATTAGTGCTGGTGATGTCACAACTCACAGTGTAAGCAGGAAGCATAATGCCTTATGTTGCTGTAAATATGGATAAACTGCAGCTAGAAAGCGCAACCCTGAAGTCATTGTAAAGGTAGGTATGTGCTCTTTTTAACAGAGGGCCTTGTATGGAGACCACAGTTCCCCCTTTTAAAGAACAAAGCAACGCCAATACCAGATCTAATAATTTACATTCTAGGTGTGATATTTTATAGAAAAAAACTCTTCAATAGTGATGGCCCCTTTCGCGGATCCGAACCCGGATCCGCCGCGGATTTCCCTCATTCATGAACGGCGGATATCGCGGATTTTCCGGATTTCCGCCTTCCGAACTTTTCCGAACCGCGTTTTTGAAAATTTTCGAAATTACGAGGATTTCACGTATTTTCGAAGAATTTTTCATTTTAATGGGTTTTAATGGGTCCGCTCGCGGATTTTCGAAGTTCGGACATCTCTACTCTTCAACCACAAAGGACACCATAACTGATCCCTTACACCCTTCGACCAGTAGAGTCACGTTTTAGGACTTAATAGTCCGGTGCACGAACACGTTTTCTCTCTTGCACTGATTACACCGTGACGCACCATTAAAACCTTTCGTGGAGGAAGGAGGTTTGGAAATGTACAGCAGCCTGCGGACAGTCTCTATTTAGAGGAAAAAACACAAACTGCAGACAGATGCCTGGTTCCCAGCTGAGAACAAGTACAACCTAAAATTAATATGATTACATGGTAGGATTCCACACACAGGGCTCTGCAAATGGACCAGCGATAAAGGCGAAGAGTTGCAAGCTGTGATTAATGTGACAAAGTTTGGGGAAGATCTAAGTGGTAGCACACATCCGCACGTTACCGCGGGTAGCTGATGACATTCTGTCACTAATGATGGGAACCGGCGATACACTGTCCTGCTAATTAGGACCAAAATTGTCTATTAAAGCCACACGTTTATCTTCTCGATGGCACCAGGCAATTTAAAAAAAAAAAAGACTTTCTTCTTCGGTGTATTGGGCGCCAATCCGCCCACCGCAGTTAAACCGTTGCTCTTCTTAATAGAACGTAAAAAATATAGAGATTCCAAGGGGGAGAAAATCAATAGCCACAACGTCCTTTTCTTATCTCCCAGTTTGTAGAAATGTTTAATAAAACAGATTCCAAATGAAGAGCCAAACGCCCAAATGATATCAGGAAACGAGGGGCCTCGTTTTCACGGAATCACAATGGCTCCTTGTAACTGTGGCTTCCAGTATTAAATACCGGAGTTTGGGACCATTAGCAGCTTTTAAAAGTAGCTTAAAGTTTAAACACTGATGTCATAAAAGTTCTTATCGTTAAAAATGGTGCTAATTTTGCCCCAACCAATCAGATGTTAGCTTTCAAATGGTAAATAAGATCTGATTGGTTGGGGCAAAGTTAGCACCATTTTTAACGATAAGAACTTTTATTGCATCTATAAAGTATACAGTCCTCTGCACTCTTTCCAAGTACGGGTGCTTACCCCTCAAAAATCCAACCCTTAGTGGACAAGATACATCAGAAGAAAACAACGTAGAGGGTCTCACTAATAATTATACTATTGTTTGGAGTGCGACCCTCTACGTTGTTTTCTTCTTTTATTACATATCCCTGTTATTTTACCGCATTGCATCAAATAATAAACTAAACCCCTCCTTGCATCTACAATTGTATGAGAGGTAGGAGCTGGCTTAGAGCTTTTACTTTCATTCTGCCTGACTTACTTGAAATATTGTTACAGGTCGGGATTCAGACAGGAAATTTCCCACCCTGACCTGTAACAATATTTTTTCATTGCTATAGGACAGGCAGGGCAAAAGCTGAATTGTTAACGACAACTCATAGGATATATATAGGAGGTAGGAATACTTGTTCCTATCTACTATACAATTATAGATTCAAGGGGGGAATAGTTTTTGGTGGTCCTTTAATAGTCTGATCTACCCATAGGAATCCCATGCACATCTTGTAAATACCATCCTACCGCAATTAAATATCATATTCAAAAACCAGAAAATAATATTTCTTCTTCTATGTACATCCCAAAGGTACAATAGCAGATAATTACTCAACTATTGTATGGAAAAGGGACGTGGGACTCATTATTGCAGGTACAATCTGCAAGCTCCTGGGCTAGGTAATGAATGCGGTGTATTGTCTGACAGTTGGGGGGGGGGGGTTCGGTTTGTGTGATTGAGACCTCACTTCAATGCTGCATTTACCAGAATCTGATTGAAAGGAGAGAGAGAGGATTAAAATGACAGTATAGAATACACACGCACCTGTCACATATAGAATAATATACAGTGTAACGGAAGGAGGTCCAGGGCCATAAAAATGACCAATTCACCAAAAATAATCACAATTCACAAGAATCCTGGACATTCTTTATAAATCCTAATCAATGGCTCTCTGTGATGTCATCCATTATAACTGGTGCTTAGCTATGACATCAACATCACATGATTAACTGAGACTTGGTTAACAAAGGAAATAATGAACCACCTACACGTCACATGAGTCACTGGAGCCAATGAAAGTCCATACTTGGGAGGAAATGATAGAGATGTCAGTGGGCAGGTGCTTTCCAGCCAATAGAATTATTTCTAATAGGGCCAAATAAAAGGGGCGAATTCCTTATACCAAGATTATATAGAAATGAGGGTCACAGGCTAATGTAATAAAAGGTGTAAAGTTA
Organism: Hymenochirus boettgeri; assembly: GCA_019447015.1. Lineage (NCBI taxonomy): Eukaryota > Metazoa > Chordata > Amphibia > Anura > Pipidae > Hymenochirus > Hymenochirus boettgeri. The sequence goes on from CM033470.1 coordinate 1,301,841, forward strand.
CTGCAACAACCAATCGTATATCATCTAACTATAGTAACCCAGTAAAATGCTACCATCTGATTGGTTCGTGGGAACTGAAAGCAAGGGCAACGTTTCTACCTCTTACTGAATCCACCATGCTGTTCTGTTGACCTTGACCAGAGAGGTCGAATCCTAGTGGAACGTGGGACATTTCATCCTTTCCAATAGGAGGTTTGACATTTGTGTCATTTTCTAATAACAAGAAGCCACGTTTACTCAATAACAAACCTGCACATTGGGGTTACACAACACACACTATTCACAACATACACTTATAGTTGTGATAGCTACGCCATAGCTTAACAATCCATTTCTATTCCAGTTAGGAACTAATTAATTGTCCATTTCTTTAAAGAAGAATTAAAGGAAAAATATAAATGCCCCTGAATGGATTCTATAGTTTCCAACTAGCAAATATCTGTAAGGTTTCTGTAGAACACGGTCAAGTCACCCAGTGGTTACTTAATAGTTCTGGAAGGGGCAGAGAGTAAGGGATGATAGAGATTTTACTGAGCATGTGCATCTGTGAAAGTTTCCAGGACACACTCTGGTAGGAGGGTTTAAAGATTCGCGAAAAGCCACAAACCTTAAAACAAATACAGATTTTTTTCTCTCCACAATGCTGTTGATTTGAGATGGATAAACCCATCTATCTTTCAGCTATGAATTATAGTATCAATATAGGCTAATTTATCATTTAGTTTTAAAATAATGTTTTAATAGTGTTCTATAACCAAAGGGATGCAAAGCAATATGGCAGCTCAAATAGTTTAAGAAAAATAAGCAAGATTCATTTTTCTTAAAGGGTATGTTCAACAGTAAAACGGTCATACCAATTTTCAATTTATCTGGAGAAAGGGAGGTAAAGGAGCTATGTCTTACCTCCAGTTCTTCAATTAAATCATCAGAAGCATGCACGTACATTGTAAGGGATGATGTTGGGACCTGTCAGAGGAAGCGCAATCGTGGGTAATTAAAGAATGGGAGGTGAAGGTTCATACACATGTACGATTTGGAACCGAGCTACGACCCCCAGCCTCCAAACCGTACATGTGTACGAACCTTAAGACATAGCTAATCCACATGGCTAAACACACCTCTTTGCTTTATTTTTAGACCCACAGATAATTCCTTTTCAGGATCTATTTTTGGAATAATCTGCTCCACCCACCCAGGCATGTGAAAATCCACGATAAAAAGAATTTTTAAAAAAATCGACTCGTACAAACAGCTTGGAGGACACCGCAGGGAAACAGGAAGGGGAAATTTGGTGCAGATACATTGAAGCGAAATGCGTCGCGCGGGAAACCGTCAGACTAGAAAACAGTTAAATGGTATAGAGTAAATCATTGCCATCTGCTCAGCCAACAATGCGCTGTAATTACATTACAGGCTGCATAGAACTTAGCAAAACATTGATATTAATGATTTATTTAACTGTATGCATAGGCATGTTCACTTTAGAGCTAAGGCTGAGAAAGGTCGTAGTGTAGTAATTTGCTTCAATATTTTAAAAGAACGTTACATTATTTCATTCTATATAAGGATAATGGCTCTGCGGAGTGAATTGCAGGAAGGGACCGTTTGTCAGGCAACAAAGTCAACGGTAAACGTATTGCCAGTTTAAAGATCGGAAAACCTTATTAAAGGGGAACTTCAATATTTTTTTTTCATTTTGTTTTGCAAGATTGTATCTGGAAGTCTTTCATGGTTCGGGACACTAAAGGTGGCCATACACCATTACGATCGTAATAACGATCTAAAACCGACCAATACTTTGATAGACAGATGTACAATGTTAATTGTATGTAGATGTACCATACATGTTGTTCGACATTCAATTAGTTTTGTGATTAATGTGGAATGTCGTCCATTATGAGGTTACATTACATTTACATTTAATCGGAACTACAAACATTTTACCAATCGACTTAAAAAAACGACTTTCCCGATTGTAATTACAATCGATTTTACGCCTAATAAGATCGGGAAAATGTACAATTTTTTGGCCAATCAATGGAAATGCCGGATTGTATGTCAGATTGTACATAAAATCGGCCTAATGTATGGTCACCTTAAGCTGCATGTTATTAAGCTGTAGAATAATTTTATATAAATATAATTTCACTATATGTATAATAATTTCAATGGTTACTTCACACTAACTAACAGATCTCATAGGATTATACTTGTACCTGTAAAATCCACAATACAACCTTAAAGGTGAACTACAAAGTACAGCTTTATCCAGGAAACACCACATGTACTACAGAAACATCCTAGCAATTTAAAGGTAACAGCAGCATCTTTATATTTATAAAGATAACTGCACAAAGGGAAACCTACAGGCCCCTATATACGCCTTCTAGTTAGAGATCCCTACTACCAAATCCTTTTAATTCTACACTCCATTTTGCTGCCCTACCTATAGGGAACCCTAGTCCACCCCAAAACACCATGTTCATTTTGTTAAAAAAGCATTGCTTCGTTCTCCACCCCCCTAGCTAGGGTGCCCTACACTACAATTTTTTATTTTGGGACAGTCTAGATTTTAATTTTAATTCTACAGTAGTACAGTCTAGATTTTACTTTTAATTCTACATGAGAACAGTCTAGATTTTAATTTTATTTCTGCACTAGAACAGTCTGGATTTTTATTTTAATTCTACACTAGAACAGTCTAGATTTTCATTTTAATTCTACTCTAAAACAGTCTAAATTTTCATTTTAATTCTACATGAGAACAGTACAGATTTTACTTTTAATTATACTCTAGAACAGTCTAGATTTAAATTTTAATTCTACAAAAGAACAGTCTGGATTTTCATTTTAATTCTACACTAGAACAGTCTCAGATTTTTCATATTAATTCTACACTAGAACAGTCTAGATTTTCATTTTAATTCTACACTAGAACAGTCTAGATTTTCATTTTAATTCTACACTAAAACAGTCTAGATTTTCATTTTAATTCTACACGAGAACAGTACAGATTTTACTTTTAATTATACACTAGAACAGACTAGATTTAAATTTTAATTCTACAAAAGAACAGTCTGGATTTTCATTTTAATTCTACACTAGAACAGTCTAGATTTTCATTTTAATTCTACACTAGAACAGTCCAGATTTTCATATTAATTCTACACTAGAACAGTCTAGATTTTCATTTTATTTCTACACTAGAACAGTCTAGATTTTCATTTTATTTCTACACTAGAACAGTCTAGATTTTCATTTTAATTCTACACTAGAATAGAATTTCCAAATCCAACATTCAGATCTCTAATTTATTCTTTGCTAAGGTGGAGAAAATCTCTTTGTTGCAGCTCGATGCAGGAATATTCCTGTTTGATTTTGACTTGTGATCTTTGGGTAACATTTCTAAGCTCTTATATGATTAGGCTGAAGACAGGACCATTGACTGGTAAAAGGTCTGTGTACTAGTGTGTGTATATTATACAATGCATTATGGGAACGTAACCCACTTTAAAAGGTAACAGGTGTTTTGTTACATACGATTATGGGCTCTTACTAACCAAATCCACATTCTTGTAGGTTACAACCCACAAAGCACCTAAAAACAAACAACATTCCCCCAAAAATTAACAACTTCATCCCAGTAGAGACCCATTTTCGCATCCCAATATCACATTATAACAAACCTTCAAAGACATTCCAGAGCTACCTAATGATCTTTCATGTTCTGCTGTTCTGAAATTTCCCCATTACACATCTAAACGGTGTAAATTCATTGCCTTGGTATGAAACACCAAGACTTTGGAGGAAGTAAATAAATGCCTTCCAACTCTTACAACCTCCATACCATGTATCGACAATGTCCCATTCTACTGAAGATCTACTGGATCCCACATCTCACTATTATTTTATTTATTATTCTTTACCAACCCCCTTTATCTAACAACCTTAACAACATATCAAATCTTCAACTTCAGCAACTTTAGAACTTTGTTCATAGTCCAGAAAAAATAAAACTTCACTAAACAACTATTCTCCATTATGTATCACTTCTTCATCTATACGTAAGTATTATATACTGTATACTTGTCCTCACGGTCAAGTCAATATCAACTTCTTCCTACACTTCCGTAATCCTTAAACCCATACATATGGTCATCAGACATCATACTGGATCTCCCTTCACCACTACCGACACAAAGTTCACCCAGAACATCTACCCATCACCCATGTCTATCTCTTTACCGTAATGCTCCTCTATCCAATCATCTCTAAGAGGATACTAGTAGATTTTAATTACCACATGCATTGATTACAAATATGTAAACATTTATACATTGTTTGGTTCTTATTTATTTTCTTTTTTTGACGTCTATATTTGTAAAGAATAAATATTCACAACAAACGTGAAAAAAAGGGTAAATGCACAACTGTTAATTTATTTCATTATTTGGGCTTTAAGAAACCAATGTTTCACTATAGAGAGGACGTTTATTTAATAAATTAGTAGAAGACTTTTGAGTTAATAATGCATTAGGGTTAGATAAATAAGGAAAGAATTGGTCTATTTGCTAGCTACAATGGGAAGTTCTGTTAGGTACTGATAGTAATAATAATAATAATACTACTACTACTACTACTACTACTACTACTACTACTAATAATAATAATAATAATAATAATAATAATAATAATAATACTAATACTAATACTACTACTACTACTACTACTACTACTACTACTAATAACAATAATAATAATAATAATACTAATAATACTACTACTACTACTAATAATAATAATAATAATAATAATAATAATAATAATAATAATAATAATAATAATAATAATAATAATAATAATAATAATAATAATAATAATAACAACACAAAATGGCTTGTGTAATTATTAGAGGTGAAAAGCTATTAATTTGCAGAAACCAATCAGACGTAAGCTTCTCACTGAGTTAGAAAACATCTGGATGGCTACAGATTATTTATTAATAAACATCTGCACCTTATTGTATCAGCCCTGAAGTGAATAAATTAGTGCAAATTTGACTTTATTGACTGAGAATAACGTCTGAGTAAACAATATCAGACTGAATATCCATAATCACTGATGCTCCTGCCAAAATACCTCATTTATTTTCTATTTCATTTCCTTTTTTTTTTTTAAATCAGCCATCGCCCATGGAGCGGGCATGAAAACAACATGCAAGGTGCAGAAATGTCCGTAAGAAAGACCGGGAAAGGAAAAAAAAAAAAAAATCAACCTTTAATGATGTGATATTTACTGATGAGATCTCTGTTGCCATGGAAAGCTAACCTAATGCAGATCCAGGCAGAAAAACAACTTATCAATTAATCAAAGGCTCAGACATTAATTTAATCCCAACATGAATGTATCAGTGCCCTGGATTCAATGTCATATGCATTACAGCACAGTGTGGTAGCTCAGTGGTTAGCACTGATACATGGGTTCCAATCCCCCCCCTTAAGTGCTTGGGTGGGATCCCTCATCCACGATCATAATAACATACTGATGGGCTGTGTGTGTATGGTAGGTTGTGATTGGGTACTTTGATTATAAGCTCTTAGGGGCAAAACCTGACATGGATGAACAAACGAATTGAAAATGGTAACTATAAAAATATATACAATACCATTTGAATAGGGATGGGTATATAATAAACTTATAAAACAGAACATGAGATATCCCAAAAGAATACTAATACTATTCATCCATTTAAAGGGCATGTCGACTCTTAAAACAAGCAATTGGTGACTTGTCAGTTATCTGCCCGCAACTGCTATTCTTATCAGTTTATTACAAGTATTTATACCTCCTACCTCTGCTCAATGAGCTTTTTCTAATCTTGAGCATGTGTAAAGGAGGAAGCAGGTGAAACATCAGTCAATCAGTTTGATGTCAGCAGTCACGCCTTGATTGACAGCATGGAGGGAGGAGCCAGCTTACTCTGCCCAAATGGGGACAATAATTATCCTTAAATATCTGGTTAGTAATGCAGGTAATAATGTGCTGGATATATCAGTCGGGTCGGGGACAGTAACTGACAATTAACCAGTATTTTGTTTTAGGGTAAACTTTCCCTTTAAGTCTCATATGATAATAATGATTTATTAATGATTGTTTGAACGTAGCCTTTAAAATTGTACAGTCTTATTAGGTATTTCTTTCCTGTAATTTATATTCTTGCTCAGAAAAAAGGCAAAGCTGTAAAATAACCAATGTTATGGATGTTTTTAATACAGAAACAATTAGGTGTTGCAATTTCCTCTCATTGTACTGTGCATGGGTGTAATGTCAATGAGCCAATTGGATCCTACTTTAAAGGGATGTACACTGGAATTTTTTTTTAAATTGGCCATTAATGGAAACTATAATTCATCCCAACTAACACGGTATAGTTTTTTTTGTTGATCTGCCCCTTATTTCATTAGAACATCATAGATTTCGGCATTTCTGTAAGCAGTTTTGCTGTAACTGGAATGGTTTGAGAGTTGGTGTGCTGTATGTTCTATGCAGTATTGACAGTTGGTATGGGGTAAATAGTCAGGTCAGCGGTCATACCCTGAGCAAAACAAGTACTGTATTGAAGGCATGCAGCAACACACACACCTCAGAGTAAGTGCTACTTACGTGTATCCAATAAAAGCACATCCAAAAATGACAGGATGCAGATTCTTTCAACCCCTACCCCAAGGAGTCAATATATCCAATATAGTAAAATGAAAGATGAAGGATCGCACACCTTGCATGTGAACAAACTTGTTTTATTGAACCATCAACACAACACGCACAACGTTTCGGGGGAGCACTGATGAAGGGGGAGGAGCCCCCCGAAACGTTGTGCGTGTTGTGTTAATGGTTCAATAAAACAATTTTGTTCACATGCAAGGTGTGCGATCCTTCATCTTTCGTTTTGCTACTTACATGTATTTATTCATAGATTAAGATGAGTTTAAAGTAGGCAGGCACAAAGCCTTATGACATCATAATTTTGATTTGCTAAAGCATTTCATCATTTTATCAAAGAAATTGATTTCATAGACAAGTAGTAATTTATAGAAAGCTCATATAACCATGAAGAACTGAGGTTATGTTTCCAGAGACAACTATATAGAGTTACTGACAGTATTTGCTCATACAAGGTTCTATATATTTAAATGTAATCTGTCACATGGTATGCACATGGTAAGTACATTCTCCGGGCTATGTACTGTAATTTTCCCCACTGTTCCGATACAAAATCACAAGTACAACCTTCAAAGAACCTTGGTGCCTTCTAGGAAATCTTCTCATCAAGTGGATTAAGTTGTATTGCCAAAAACCTGTCTTGGTTAGATGACTAGAAGTTAAGGTGACCAGGCAGGTAGTGGCTGTTATCCATTCACTTGGATCTCCTGATGACGTCTCACTGTAAATCAGACGATACAAAACCCTGAGTATTTCTGGCTCGTTTTCCTTAGTTATCTAGTTGCGTTATCTGGAAAAAGTAACAAAGTGGAGACTCCCAATAACAGAAAATATCTACTTCTCAGTGTGGCTAGAGAGCTTCCCATTAGAGATGTCCGAACTTCGCAAAATCCGGTCCGCTCAAGGATCCGCGAATTTTCGGATAAATTTGAAAATTCACGAAATTTCGAATTTACGAGGATTTCTCGTATTTTCGAAAACGCGGTTCGGAAAAGTTCGGAAGGTGGAAAATCCGCGATATCCGCCATTCGCGAACGAGGTTCGGATCCGTGAACTGGGCCATCACTACTTCCCATCAGATTGTAGCAGAGAATTATCACAGGGAAAGGTCAACCTATAGCTAATGGATGCATTGGGACATTCACACATTATAACCAGCCTGCTGCCAAATGGAGCATTAGAATCCTGGAATCTGCAGCCAAATCAAACCATTTACTGGGGGAGACGAACTTGTAGCTAATCGGATCATAAAACTCTAATGAAGGATTAAATGCAGAGCGTACACTGTGCTATCTCCAAACTATCATCCATTTTATCATCTATATCTTTATGGGTTTCCTTGGGTGTTTGTGCCGATAAAGACAAATAGCCTAAAGTTGTTTGTGTAATGAAATCGGAATGTCTTGTTATTAGGACCAACAACAGGGAAGTATCCCAAGTGGAGCAGACAATACTAAGGATCCACATTGCTCTTCTCTGGGGCTCATTTACTACCTCCATGCAGTAAGCTCATTCTGATAAACAACGGTTAGAAAGACATTAACACCCTGTGTATAGTCACATGCTGGTTGTGTTGTTTCAAGCCCAGAGGCTTCAATAATACCAACAGCAAATTCACATAGCACAACAGCTACAACCCCCCCCATACCTGTCCTGTCCTGTAAGTAATACTGTTATAATGGGGTTTGGGTAACGTGAGACAGTGTCTGGGCAGATAATGCAACAAGAACCATGCCGGTCCCCTTACCTTCCCCTATGCAGTGATCACTTTCCACAGTAGCACAACACTTATTATTATTTGCATTGGGTGCATAGAAACTTACCAACTCTAAAAAAACAACTCTCCCAGATGTTACATCTGGTAACAATGGCATTAATGCAGAGGGGATTAGGGGAAAAATGAAGAGGATTATGGGAAATGTACTATGTATTAATTACATGGCATATTTGGTTAAGCTATTGCCGTCATTATCGCCACAGTTTGCCCCAGAATTTTGCCACCACCCTTTAGATCACAAGCTGGTGTCATCAGAACCCTGCAACACAGAGCTGAGAACATCCCCACTAGCACAGAGACGAAGGCTAAAGAAATGAAACATCTCAGAGGAGCCCTTAAAACTTGTGGATATCCAGACTGGGCCTTTGTCAAAAGAAGTAGAAGGAAAGAAAAGAACACGAATACCAACAGTGAAGGGGAAAAGCAAGACAGGAGGAAGAACATGGTCATCCCATATGTAGCAGGGGTCTCCGAGAAATTAAGAAGAATTTTCAAAAAACATCGTATCCCTGTCTGCTTTAAACCGAACAACACACTGAGGCAGCAATTGGTACATCCGAAAGACCCAATACCAAAACACAAGAAAAGCGACATCATATATGCAGTGCAGTGCAGTGAAGAATGCTCTGATTTGTATGTGGGGGAGACCAAACAGCAACTGCATCAACGTATGGCCCAGCACAGAAGAGCCAATTCCTCTGGTCAGGACTCAGCCGTGTATCTGCATCTTAAGGATAAAGGACATACCTTTGAAGATTGTAATGTTAACATATTGGCAAAGGAACGTGACTGGTTCAAGAGAGGTGTTAAGGAGGCCATTTATGTGAAAATAAAGAAACCAAGCCTAAATAGAGGTGGGGGGGTTTGACACCAACTGTCTGCCATGTACAATGCTGTTTTGACACCTTACCCTGGGCAGTTTCGATAACACCTCTTATCCACAATGCAATCACGCCCTTAACACCTGGCTGTGATATGCTAATTGGGATTTTCCAGGGTAAATAATTGCCAAGAGTCATTCTGAATTGAGAGATCCAGTCGGATGACTAGAGAAACGTCTTCAAGAGCTAAAATGTCCAGTTGATCTAACTGAATACAACAGATACACCAGAATTAGACTTAACTCACTGGAAGTTGTCAGTACATTACTATTCCCCATGGTGGGTTTCTCTATATTCCTGTCCAGGGGGGTGTTAGACTAGTTTAGTTGATTTACTGAAACATTATCTGAAATTTTTGTTACTTTACAATAAAGTTGACTGGGGTCTTATTTCCACATGTACAGTTTTTAACCCCCATTTAACTTATAAAGACCCCCCTGCTATGTTACCTAATTGTTTGTTAAAGGTCTAGTATTGGGAGACATTTAACACAATGATTTTAGTTGATAATATTGCCATACAGTGGTGATAATCTATGTGTTTATAACATTGGTAATAACTCAAATCCCCATTAGGAAGTCTGATACAAAACAGAGATATTAGCGCATTGTTACAAATATGCCCCCTTAGTTTGTGTATTGCTCCTAATATTCTATTTTATATAGTGTGTGTGTATGTATTTATTTTCTTATAGCACACTGAAAAGAATAGAAAATATGACCTATCACTATGGCTTTATGGTTTAGGGTAGAAACACTCCCAAGCCATACTGTCTGAATATGGCATTGGTACCATATAATATGAATGGATGGCTACTAGAGAAACTCTACGCATTGGATACGTTCATAGTACCCTTTATTCCTATTTACTGGGTTTACAACATTTAAAGATGCAGGTTTTCAACATTGATAACCTATTGATACTCTAAACTTGCTGCCAATTCCTTATTAAAGGGTCAGTATACTTTACATTTTCTGAAACAGCCTCAGCATATACAATGCTCTGCTCCCACTCCCCCCCCTGCCTTCTTTTCTCTGCTGATTCTCTTTATTATTGCAGAAAGTGTGCTGGCAGTGAGCTAATCCTAGCAAGAGGTCAGAGATGGGACATATTATAATTTCTGAGTGACAGGTCTTTCCCTGTAAATGCTGTGATTTCAAATGATGATTTCTCAGGATCTACAGCTCAGATTTAAAATCCCAAAAAAGTTTTAAAGTTGTGGGATCTTGCTGCATTTAAAGTATTTTATTAAATTCAGGAAATTCGATTTTATTGAGTATAAATACCCTTTAAATTAACTGTTATACAATAGTTTTCCTAAACGGGATGTAAATTGGATACTGAACAAAGCAGGATCCCAGCTGTCAAATTGTCATATAAACTACAGTATATATTGGCAGCAAATGTACAACTTAATATGGTATAAAAAGGCGCTCTGGGAAAGACAGAGAAACAGATACAGCACAAGAAGCACCTAGAAAACAAGGAGAACATCCAAGGCACCGTATACAACTGGAAGAACTGTGCCCCTTACAATCCACCATTAACTGTCCAACGTAGTTACAATCTGGGCCTCTACACAATCAGATTATATGACATATACACTACTATGTTCTTTTCCAATGGACCAAAAGAAAGTAATGGGATTTGCAATGACTGCTATCTGCCCTGAACTGAACAGATCATAAGCGCATGGCTTAGCTTCTGGCACCTTGATGTCAGTGTGAAAGGGGATTAAATCAATAGGAACCAAGGTACAGACACTAACCGTACATGTTACTTGTATTGGGGCAGACGTGAAACCGATAGACTGGGTCTCTCAATTCAGAATGACTTGTACAAGGATCTGTTGGCAATTATGTACCCTGGAAGGTCCCAATAAGCATATCACAGCCAGGTGTTAAGGGCGTGATTGGATAGTGGCTAAGAGGTGGTATAGGAACGCCCAGAGTAAGGTGTCAAAACTTCAAGTCCAGTTGATCTAATTGAATACAACAGATACATGAGACTATCGTTATTACTTTAGATGTATAAGACGAGAGACGTTTGTATCCTCAGATTTATGTGAGAAATGTTATGTTTATTGTCTTCGATGTGACAACAAAAACTTTGCATCTGCCAAAACATTCAGAATGTTGAAAGGTGGAACTTTGCCGAATTCTGCGAATTCCTCGTCAAAACGTTCAGCATTCGGTGTTAAAAATGTAAAGAAAATCTCAACTTCAACTTATGAAAAAGTTCCATTCCAGAGGGACCTCAAAAAACTATTACAGCAAAATGAAAGAAACAGCTGAACACCAACGGAAACCCGTTTATGAATCATTATTGTTCACTTTCAATGGAAAGTCCTACAACGAGCAAACACCAACTAAACATAAATGAGCAAAATCTACATGAACTATCTGAAGGAGACAATGGATGGAAAATAGGGCTCATTCATACAGACCTGACGTCATACAGACCCGACGTCACACAGACCTGACGTCACACAGACCCGACGTCACACAGACCTGACGTCATACAGACCTGACGTCACACAGACCTTTTCGTGTTTCACCTTATTTCTTTTTATACTTGCTCCTAACAAAACATGTGCTTGATTGACTCATGAAGAGACACAAAACCTCAGAGTAAATGATATTTACCACGTATTTATTTATAAATTAAGATGAGGAAAAGTCATTTTTTTCAGTGTAGTGTACCATTAAAAAATAGGACAATGTATTTTCTTTTTTCAAACACATTTCAGCTGACTTATAGTCAAGAAACTGCTGATAAATTTGACCTATCATTTGTTATTACTAACTAAAGATATACTTGTTGAAGTAATACAATCTTTCACTATAGAAAGTCATCCTGTTACTTTCACTTTTAAGTTTACGCCCCTCTGCCTTTAGCACAGGAAATACAAACCGGGTTATTCAATAAAAGTTCTTATCGGTAAAAAATGGTGCTATCTTGCCCCCAACCAATCAGATGTTAGCTTTCAAATGTTAATAAGATCTGATTAGGGGTGGCCGTTTTCGCGGATCCGAACCCAAATCTGCCGCGGACTTAACCTGTTCGCGAACGGCGGATTTTTCCGGATTTTCTGCCTTCCGAACTTCCGAACCGCGGATTTCTCGTATTTTTGAAAAATTTCGCATAAAGAGATTTCTCGTATTTTCGAAAATACGTATTTTCGAAAATTTTCGAAATTACGAGGATTCTCGTATTTTCGAAAAAAGTATTTTAGAAAATTTTCGAAATTACGAGGATTTCTCGTATTTTCGAGGTTTTTTTTTTTATTTTAATGGGTCCGCTCGCGGATTTTCGAATTTTTTTTCGAAAATTCGCTGAATCCCGACGCGGACCGGGTTTTGCGAAGTTCGGACATCTCTAGATCTGATTGGTTTTGGCAAAGTTAGCACCATTTTTAATGATAAAAACTTTTAATATCTTCCTGATTGTCTAAATGGAGAATCCCCCTACCTCTCTTTAGTCTGGAGTTATCTTTTAAATGAATAATTAAAAACTTATTTTTAAAAAAAACAAGCTTTAAATAATTCACCATTTAATGTAGAATTAAGTCATTAATAATATCAGACATGATAAATTTTCTTAAGGTGACAGTAAAAATACAACTAAATTAACCTTTAGTTTACTTTAAAGTATTTGTAAAAAATATTTATTATGTTAGCATTTTCTAAGACGGACAAGGGAATGATTCTCTGTTAATTATCTTGGGTGTGTCTGTGGTTTACTGTGCACTAAAGGGCATATATAAAGCAGTAAATTGATATTTTGGGGGGGGAGCACTATTTTAATATTTTTGTTTGCAACTAGTAAAAGGAGAAAATTCAGCTTTTCAAATCTTTATCCCCTGTTTTAGCACATATTGCAAAACGCTTTTCTTGTCGTGAAACTTAACCGGATTTGTAAATTAAAAAAAAATAAGACATTTTTTGTGGAAATTGTTCAGTAAATCTCTCTAAATCTCGGTTGGTTAGAAGGCATTTCTTTCCTGGCTAGAAATAGTTTTTAAAAATCAACTTTATTTCCAAAAATTCCCTGTGGTGTGTTTCCTTAATAATTGAATTAAAAAACAAAAAGTTGAAAAGTTAAAATCACCCTTTAGTGTTGCCAAAAAGGAATGACAGAAATTTGTTTTTGATAAATACAATGTATGGCGAACAATTCTAAAATAAAAAATAGAGCCCATATCATGGAATTTATAAAGCCTCAAAATAGGATTTTCATTGTAATTTTTTTTGAGAAAATTGGTGACAAATTATTACTATGACATTTTCATTGTTGGAAACATTAACAATGGTTCATATTTCTAGTGAATGGTTCTTGTTGGAAACAATCCTAAACCTCAAACACACATCAAATTTTGCTTGGGCAAATAAAACTATCCCCTGTTTGTAAGGTTCTCATTCTCCAGGGTCATGGTATATCTGAATATTCATTCATCCAGGTCACGGTATATCTGTAATATTCATTCATCACCAGGTCACGGTATATCTGTAATATTCATTCATCCAGGTCTGGTATATCTGTAAATTCATCATCCAGGTCATGGTATATCTGAATATCATTCATCCAGGTCATGGTATATCTGAATATTCATTCATCCAGGTCATGGTATATCTGAATATTCATTCATCCAGGTCATGGTATATCTGTAATATTCATCCATCCAGGTCACGTATATCTGTAATATTCATTCATCCAGGTCATGGTATATCTGAATATTCATTCATCCAGGTCATGGTATATCTGTAATATTCATTCATCCAGGTCACGTATATCTGTATATTCATTCATCCAGGTCATGTATATCTGTATATTCATTCATCCAGGTCATGGTATATCTGTAATATTCATCCATCCAGGTCATGGTATATCTGTAATATTCATCCATCCAGGTCCGGATATCTGTAATATTCATCCATCCAGCTCACGGTATATCTGTAATATTCATTCATCCAGGTCACGGTATTCTGTAAATCATTCATCCAGTCCGGTATATCTGTAATATTCATTCATCCAGGTCACGGTATATCTGTAATTTCATTCATCCAGTCTGGTATATCTGTAATATTCATCCATCCGGTCATGGTATATCTGTAATATTCATTCATCCAGGTCACGGTATATCTGTAATATTCATTCATCCAGTCATGGTTAATCTGTAATATTCATCCATCCAGGTCATGGTATATCTGTAATTATTCACCACATCCAGGTCATGGTATATCTGTAATATACATCCATCCAGTCACGGTATATCTGTAATATTCATCCATCCAGGTCATGTATATCTGTAATATTCATCCATCCAGGTCATGGTATATCTGTAATATCATCCATCCAGGTCACGGTATATCTGTAATATTCCTTCATCCAGGTCACGGTATATCTGTAATATTCATCCATCCAGGTCACCGTATATCTGTAATATTCATTCATCAGGTCACGTATATCTGTAATATTCATCCATCCAGGTCATGGTATATCTGTAATATTCACCCATCCAGGTCACGGTATATCGTAATATTCATCCATCCAGGTCACGTATATCTGTAATATTCATCCATCCAGGTCATGGTATACTGTAATATTCATCCATCCAGGCATGGTATACTGTAATATTCATCCATCCAGGTCACGGTATATCTGTAATATTCATCTCATCCAGGTCACGGTATATCTGTAATATTCATCCATCCAGGTCACGGTAATCTGTAATATTCATTCATCCAGGTCACGGTATATCTGTAATATTCATTCATCCAGTCACGGTATATCTGTAATATTCATTCATCCAGGTCACGTATATCTGTAATATTCATCCATCCAGGCACGGTATATCTGTAATATTCATTCATCCATCCAGGTCATGGTATATCTGTAATATCATCCATCCAGGTCACGGTATTCTGTAATTCATTCATCCAGGTCTGGTATATCTGTTGTATTCAATTAGATCAACTAGACTTGAAGTTTAGTTCTTGAAGACGTTTTGCTAGTCTATCCACTGGCTTTCTCAATTCAGAATGACTTGTACAAGATCTGTGGCAATTATGTACCCTGGTGCTAATTGGGATTTTCCAGGGTACAAAATTGCCACAGATTCTTGTACAAGTCATTCTGAATTGAGAAAGCCAGTCAGATGACTAGCAAAACGTCTTCAAGAACTAAACTTCAAGTCCAGTTGATCTAATTGAATACAACAGCTAAAACTATCCCATGTTTTTCCTATTAACATAATTTAAAAAAAGTTTCCTTGGGTTTTTTAGAATATTTTTCTATATTTAGCAAAATGCAAAATTTGTGTTACACTCAGTTACACCATTTGGCAAAATTTTTGCCCTTAGGTGTTTGACTATTTTCCCATTTTTACACATAATTCTAGACTTTTGGAGAATTTCACAGCAACTAAAATGTATACAAAAACTTTTTATAAATGTGGCTACAAATTAAACAGAATTGTAGCGGAGTCTGGCTTTAATTTTAGTTATTTTTATTTATATATGTTTTTGTATATTTTAACTGGTTGCTATGTTGCCTAGATGGAAACCTGTATTCTTCATTGATTTATGAATTATTATGATATATCCTTATCTTGATGTTACCCAACTTTTCTAAAGGAAATATACACTGATTTTTTTTTTTTTATTAAAGGGCATGTTGACCCCCAAAACTTAAATTTAACAACTACTGGCCCCACTGTGCAGTAAAAAAAAATCCTTATCTTACATCTCTGTCCTTTGCTTATCCTCCTGCGGTGTTTGTCCAAAGTCCATCAAAGTGAACAGTAGGAGCTGTCTTCCTGTGTGAAAGGTTTCTGTCTCCTTCATATCCTCTGAGAGGACAGTGGCATGTGCAGGGGAGCCCTCCCTCCCTCCAGATCTCTCCCTGGCTGCCTTCCACTTGCAATAAAACCTTTTTAAATTGCCACTCACCACTTCCCACCTCCAACTGCCGGGTTAGATTCTGAAAAAAGAATCAGAAACATTCTTACAGCCGTTTGTTCCCACGGCTGTCTTCATAGCTGACAGCCACGTCTGTGATTGTCTGCCTCTCAGCCAATCAGAGACTTGGCTGCCCGTGCGGCCCCTGTTTGCAAGTTCTGGCAGACAAGACAGCCGTGGGAGCAAGGGGCTGTAAGTCTTGATTCTTTTTTTTTTTTTTAGAGGTGGGCAGTGGTGAGCTTCACTATAGGAAAAGGTTATATTTAGGGTGGAGATTAAATTGCCTATTGCTGGAACTATAATTTTCCCCCTATTATGCCCCCTATTTTTTTAGATAGCCAATCTAAAACATTTTACATTTCAGCTGTCAATCAAGTACCTTATTATCATAAACCATTCTGTTAGTATAGTTTTGCTGTAGCTAGAATTGTTGACAGTTGGTACATGAACTGCATGGTGGGAAATGTTCTCCTTACTGAGCATGCTTGCTCTCACAAAGAGTCAGATATTCTGGGAAGGGGCTGGGGACTGAGCTTGAGGAAAACAAACAATCAGAGTGCTGCTTACATGTATTTATTTTTCTAATGAGGCAAAGTCATTTTTCACTGTACAATTTCTTTAAAATGCTTTTAATAAGCCTCCCCTGATACCTGCTAATCACATCTCTCTGCCATGCTATAGTTTATCTACACTTCTCACTCCAGTCACTATAGGGGGTCTATTGTAAATATATTCTGTTTTAACAGTGGTGGGTCACCATAGATGCCTCCAAGGATCACTATACATGCTCCTACATATTCAGATTTTAAATCTTCCCTACTGTGGTTGATATCCGTTTTTTGCCAGTCGCAGGCTGAAGTTACCGGATCTGGTTTCACATACATATAATCAGTTACAGTTCTGTCTTTTTTTACTTTACTTGGGACTCGTTGAATGTATTTACATACATATATGTTTAAGTGACAACATTTTTTAATTCACATGGTGGATGTTGCCAATTTTCCCTAGATGTAGTAACATAAGTTTTAAGAAAATCCTGCAGTTTAGATATCTCAAGGAACATAACCAGGGGCACCTGTAGGGGTGTTTTGCTGCCTGAGCCAAACTTTTGAATGGTGCCCTTGATTATTTCCAGGGGTGGCACGAAGCACACCGCCACTGTGTTAAAGTGGGTGTGGCTGCTTTGCTAGTGGGCATGGTTTTTGTCTGAGCATGGCTAAAATATTACGATTTGAGCTTCCTATCACATAGGTAGTTAAACAGTTCCTCAGACGTCAATTAGTAATAATGTAAACTACTAGAAACGATGTTGCCCTACCATATTGCTCCTTTCATGTTTTTGTTGCTCAAATCAAATAATGTAATTTATAGCCTTGCTTTACATGTTGATTTCAACTGTTACAATACATTAGAAATGCCAGACTTACTGTGTAATAAAAGATTTTAGCCAAAAGATTTGTAAGCCTGCCACCACGTCAAGGTCAAAGACTCTTTCAGCAGGGTCCTAACTACCCCCAACTAGTCTTACCTATTAAACTAACTAAAGTTAACCTAACCATATAAAATCATTTTAACAACATCATATCTGTTACTAGGAAATTCCCAGTAAGAAAAATGTTTTTTTTTCCCCACCACTGCCTTTTCTGCTGTCTTTCTTCTTCAGTGCAGGGGTGCTGCCTGAGACAAATGTCTCACTATGACTTATGGTAGAAGTGGCCCTAAAAATAATCCACAGATTTGAATAATGGACATTTATTGCCTCTTGGTTGTGTAAAATTAGAGTGGGTTCTCTGTATTGACTGTATTGAGAATGGACACTATTGCCTGCATCATTTTTGTTGTAACAGAATTTCTGATTATATTACAACCATTTCGTGTGTATCTAGGCTAAACCGTATTACATGACTGCTAATGGGTTAGTGTGGGGTTTTATAGTTTTTTCCTGTTGGTACACTCGTCAACTAGCATTATATTCTCAAATTATATAATTAAATTGGACATTAATTATTGCCTTTGAGTCTATAGAGTGTAAATAAACACAATTGCATTGTCTTCTGGTCTATAGTGTAAGCGTAGACTCTATATGAACCTTTAGGTCTTTAGAAAAGGGCGGGCACTAAGCATTGCCTTCTTGTAGTTAGATTACTTGACATTGTGGTGTATATGTGTGCTGGTGCACACAGAGATTATTGAATCGGATAGCGTTACTTTTAATTCCTAAAACGAATGCACCGCCTTCCTGCAAATATTATCTTAATGGTTCATGGAAGAATATTAAAATGGTTCCCAAGTCTTCTAGTTTTAGTTACATTTTCCTTGGGTTACCAATGTCTTGTGTCTTTTCTTGTGTAATGACTCAATAGTTTTTGCTGGAAAGGTTTTCTTTCTCCTTAAGGGCATGACCCCCCCGATATTAAATTCTGTACTTACCTTCCCCACTAATGAAAGGTCCTGAAAGTCCAAGGTTCCCTCCTCCTCTTTACAAGCTTGTTCCCTGCACATGCTCAGAGAAAGCACGTTGGTCAGCAGTGTTCAGACATAATGTTATGACAGTGATTGACTGCTACTGCCCATGATTGCTAGCCTTAAATAAGATGGAAGAAGATGCAGGACCAGAGAGAGGGGGATGGAGAATACTGGACTGACCATCTTCTGGACAACTTTTGTGGTCTTTATGTTTGGGGTTGAGGATCACATATGAGGGAGATTGGACATGCCCTTAAGGTTTAAAGCAGGATGTCAAACTCGCGGCCCTCCAGGTGTTTGAAAACTACAACTCCCAGTTCCTTGTTTGCAGTGCGTACCTGTGGGATTCTGGAGTTGTAGTTTTCGAACATCTGGAGGGCCGCGAGTTTGACACCTGTGGTTTAAAGGCACATTGTACTATAGATATTTGGCACCAGTTCTCATTTCATAATCTGTACAGTTGCCCATATGTACAGAAAACAGTCAACATAGGGGCATATTTATAAAGGTTTGTTAAACTTTTTGCCTTCTTTAAACGCGGCCTTTTCGTCTAATTTGGTCTTTTCGCTATTTATAATCATCTGATAACCAGTGGCGAAAGGTAATTACCGCTACATTTCGCTTTTCGCCATACATCGCTGCGGTAACTGCTCATTATATTTATAAAATGGCGAAAAGTGTATTTTTGCGTTAAGTTCAGCCATTCCAATTCGCCAAGTCTGAGGTGGCGAAAACGCATAAGTGGCCATTTATTTATCCTGCCAATGTCAGTACTAGAGATGTCCGAACTTCGCAAAATCCGGTCCGCTCGAGGATCCGCGAATTTTCGAAAAAATTCGAAAATTCGAAAATCCCCCTTGAAATTACTAGATTTTTCGTATTTTCGAAAATTTTCTAAATTACGGGTTTTCGGGTATTTTTCGAAAATTTTCGAAAATACGAGAATACTAGTATTTTCGAAAATATGTATTTTCAAAAAATACGAGTGATCCTCGTATTTCGAAAATTTTCGAAATACGTATTTATGAAAATAAGAGAATCCTTGCATTTTCGAAAATTTTCGAATTACGTGTTTTTCTCGTATTTTCGAAAATACCGCGAAAACCCGGAATTTCTAAAATTTCCGAAAATACGAAAATCTGCGAATCGGAAGTTCGGAAGGCGGAAAATCCGGAAAAATCCGCCGTTCGTGAACGGGATAAATCCGCGGCGGATCCGGGTTCGGATCCGCGAACCGGCCATCCCTAGTCAGTACATTGCGCAGTGTTACTCAATACTAATAAGTACTCAGGGGGTGTGTTAGACTATTTTCCAGCATTTACTTGTAATACGATCTGAGATTTCGCTTTTTTAAGGTTAATTTTTCGCTTTTTAAGACTTTTTTTTTTTTTAAGGTTCCAATTTTTTTTTTTATTTACCAATAAAATCAGATGGGGGTCTGAGGGACTGTTTATAAAGGGGCATTATTTTTTATTTTTTTCCCCCACCAGCCTTTACCACAATTTTTTAAACTTACTTTCACTTTTCCTTTCATCAGTTTAAAAGAGCGAATTTTCATCAAAAGCGAAAATTATGTAGCAAAAGGTCTAATAATGCTGAAAAAGCTCAGCAAATATGATGGTAAATAGGTATACTCCCTGGTAGTATTAAATTGGTTAATACCACACTGAACACCTGTCTTTGTTATTAAAAGAGCCTAACTCATTTGGTGTTTTTTTCAGCAAAAGAATAAATAGTATAAAAAATCAAATACGAATTTTCTCCCATTTCATATTAATAGGATGATAAAGTGTAAAACTCAAAGGCGAATTTTATCAATTTTTGGCTTACAGGCATGGTAGTGTAAACTGCAAAAGGCGAATTTTCTCTATTTTAATAGGATGTGTGAAACTGAAAAGGCGAATTTTCTCTATTTTATTAATAGGAACATTTTTTAGTATTGCTTATTTTCATCAATCAGTTCCATTAATATGGGAACATCCCATAGTGCTGTGTAAGAAATAGTCACTTAATGGAACATTCCAGTAAGTAATGATGTTTGCGAAAATTCTTTTAAAAATGCAAAAAATGCAACAAAAGGGAGAAAAGGGGCAAAAAGGGCGAAAATTTTTTTTTTTCCTATTTACTTGTTTATCTAATAAGTGCTTTCAAATATCTGAAATTACATTAGATACTTTTTCTTTTTTTTTTTTTTTTGTCTGATTTATATAGTTTTCTTTTTTTTGTTCTCTCCTTTTCTTCGTTTCTTTACTTTTTTTTTCTTTTTCCTTCCTCTTCCTTTTGCTTTTCTTTTTTTTTTTTTCTTTTTTTTTTTAATCCTTTTTTTTTTTTTTTTTCTTTTTTTATCCCATTTTTCGTCTCTTTTTTTTTTTTTTTTTTTTATTTTTGTTTTCTCTACTCTTTTTTTTTTCTTTTTTTCTTTTTTTTTTCTTTTTTTCTTTTCTCATTTTTTTCTCTTCTTTTTTGTTTTTCTTTTTTTCCAATTTTTTCCTTCTTTTTTTTTTTTTTTTTTTTCTCTTTTTTTTATGTTTTTTTTTTTTTTTTTTTTGTTTTCTTATTTTTTTTTTTTTTCTTCATTATTCTCTTTTTCTTTTTTTTTTTTTTTTTTTTTTTCTTTTTTTTTCCTTTTTTTTTTTTTCCTTTTTTCTTTTTTCCTTTTTTTTTTCATTTTGTTTTACTTCTTTTTGTTTTTTCTTTTTTTTTTTTTTGCTTTTTTGTTTTTTAACCAATTTCTTTTTTTTTTTTTTTTTTTTTTTCTTTTTTTTCTTTCTTTTTTTTTTTTTTTTCTTTTCTTCTTTTTTCTTTTTTTTCTTTTTTTTTTTTTTTTTTTTCTCCTTTCTTTTTTTCTCAACCTGGGGTTTTCTTTTTTTTTATTTTTATTTTTTTTCTTTTTGTTCTTTTTTTTTTTTTTTCTTTTTTTATTATTTTTTTTTTTTCTTCTTCTTTTCTTTCTCTTTTTTTTTTACTCCTCTTCTTTTTTTCTTCTTTCTTCCCCTTCCTCCCCCTCCCTTCCCTCCCCCCCGTGCCCCCCCGCGCTCTGCCCCCCGTCCCCTCGCGTCTCTCCTCCTTTTCGGCCGTGCTCCCCCCCTCTCACCCCCTGCCTCCCTGCGCCCCCTTCCGGCCCCCCTGCGCCTGCGCCCCCCGGCGCGCTTTCTCCCTCCGAGCGCCCCTCCCGCTCTTTGGCAATTGCGATGTCCTTAGCGATCCTTTATAAATATGCCCCATAGTCAACAAGAGGGAATAAACTAGCACCTTAAAATGGTGCTAATTTACCCCAACCAATCAGATCTTATTTAACATTGGAAAGCTAACATCTGATTGGTTGGGGCAAAATTAGCCCATGTTAATGATAAGAACTTTATTGGATAACCCTGTATGTGCTCTGCAGATTGCACCAGTATAGTAGGACCTTGTACTTGTTTTTTCATGAGCGCTGAATTGTTTATTTTGTTTTTACCCAGATGTTTACAGGCTACATTTTAAATTGTGGTATGAGCATAAACCTTTTGTCTTCCCTAGTTATTTGCACAAAGACTTTGAATGTGGAATAAATACTCTCCAGATGCCTGGGAGGGGGGACAAAGTGAGAATGCATTTTGTCTCGATTGTTTTGTGTTCTGCCTTTATATATATTTCTTCATTTATCCTCCTGAAATTCTTCTTGTAGAATGTAACCCAACCCAGAGTCAACTGGCTCTCTCACCACAATCAATAAAACAGTGAGAATTTTATCCTGTTTTAGGCAAATGTATTTGGAAAGAACTCTCAGAAAGCAAACAAAAAAAAATATACAATAAAAGCTTTGTGATATGCAGATAGATCCTTTTCAGATCTGACCCACGCTCTATGAAAGTTTAACGCGCACATTCCAGCAACACTTTGCTTTTGTTTGATATATAAAGATAATGCAGGAGACAAAACACACTCTTGAGTTAAGGATAAAAAGTTGGAAAGATTGCAGCTCAAGCGGGTCATTCCTATCATAATCACCTTACATTATAGCACGGTCCTGTGCTGAGATTATAATATATATATATAGTTAAAAAATCTGAACCATTTTGGGGGGTCACTTTAAATATTTAATTTACCCTTTGGTATGCAGGAAAACATATTTACTAGCAGATGGAAGGATGAAACTGTGGTCTCCATGTGTGATGGGAGTTTCCTCTCTTCTTCTTTTCAAACAAGGATCGTGTCTATAGATGTCAAAAAAATGTGAATGGAAATTAAAGAGAAGAAGACAAATATATCAGTGTAAGAGGAGCACAATGTATGGGGAGAAAGGGAGAACAGAAGAAAGAGAGAAAAGGAAAATGGAGAAGATGAGAGAAGAAGAAGGGGAGAATAAATCTAAAGTAAGAGAGAGGCAGGAAAAGTAGGAGAAGATTAGAGAAGATAGAGAAGAGAGGATAATAAATCTGCAGTAAGGGCTAGGCACTTACGATTGCATTTTGTGATCTGTTAGCACATAAAAATCGAATGCCCGGATATCGCAATGCAGGTCCACACTGTAAGGGAGATTCAATAAAGGTTCTTATCAATAAAAATGGAGCTAATTTTGCCCCAACCAATCAGATCTTATTTAACATGTGGAAAGCTAACATCTGATTGGTTGGGGCAAAAATTAGCACCATTTTAATGATAAGAAACTTTTATTGATTTTTTTTATGCGTTTGCAAATTTCCTGCATGTTACCATGAGCTAGAGTTGGCCACAGCCTAAGAGAGAGAGAGAGAAGGAGATAAAAAAAGAAAAAAAAACAGTTAAGAGATGAAAATTAAAGGGAAGGAGCAAAAGAATAAATGAAAGGTGGGGGAGAAGTTATCAAGGAAGGGGACAATATTGTAGTAAATAACTGTATATGAGGTAAGAGAAAACAAGGAAAGCTAAACAAAGCATAACGGAAAAAGCGGAAACGTAATATAAACTGAAAGAGAAAAAGGGAGCATATCAGAGAAAAAGTGAAAGAAGAGTAGAGAGAAACAAGAAGAACAAATCTGAAAACAATGAAAGAGAAGAACATGAGAATGAATAAGATGAGAAGAAATGAGAAGTAAAAGAGAGAAAAGAGTTGAAGTGGAGAGAAAGGGGTAGAATTGAGAGAAAAGGTAGAATTGAGAGAAAGGGGTAGAATTGGAGAAAAGGGTGGTAGAATGGAGAGAAAGGGGTAGAAGTTGAAGAGAAAATTGGTAGAATTGAGAGAAAGGGGTAGAAGTGGAGAGAAAGGGGTAGAAATTGAGAAAGAAAGGGGTTTAGTAGAATGGAGTAGTAGAAAGGTGGTAGAATTGGAGAGTAAAGGGGTAGAATTGAAGGCGAAAAAGGGGTATAAGTGGAGATAAAGAGGGGTTAGAAATTGATATAAACTTGTATAATGTGTATATAAAGTTTTAAATTGGTGTAGAAATTGTAGAAATTGTGATATAAATTGTAGAATTTTAGAAAGGGTTATAATTTGAGATAAATTTTTAGAATTGTAGATAAAGGTGTAGAAAATTTTTGATCAATGCGTTAATTTGATATACAGTTGGTTAATTTGGAGAGAAATGTTTGTAGAATTTGTAGAGTAAAGGGTATAAGTTGTATATAAAGGATAATTGAGAGAAGGGGTAGAATTGGAGATAAAGTATTTTTATGAATTGGAGCAACGCGGGTCGAATTTGACGAGCAATATGGTCGCAGTGGGCGCGAACGGGGTCGAAGTGTCGCAGCCGGGGTCTCCGTGGCGAGCAGGGGTGACTGGACGCGAAAGGGGTCGCCTTGGCAGCACACGGGGGTCGCCGTGCGATCCCGGGGTCGCCTTGGGCGCGTCCCGGGGTCGCCCTTTGGCGGCTCCAGGGGTAGCCGGTCTGAGAGACCCAGTGTATAATTGCGGCAAAGGGGGTAGCGTGGAGAGAACGGGGTCTTGCGACGCCCGTGGGTCGACAGTCGGCGCAGACGGGGTAGCCTTGGCGGCCCGGGGTCGCATTGGACGCGAAAGGGTGCCTTGGCGCTCCCGTGGTCGCCGTCCGAGAGAAAGGGGTAGATTGGAGATAAAGGGGTAGAATTGTGGATCAGGCGTAGAATGGAGACGAAAGGGGTACGCCTTGAGAGCAAGGGGTAGCCTTGGCGCGCACGGGAGCATTGGCGCGCCCGGGGTCGACGTGGAGCGCCCGCGCGGGTCGAATTTGCGAGCACAGGGGTAGCAGTGCGAGCCCGGGGGTAGACTTGGCGAGAACGGGGGTCGCCTTGGCGCGCCCGCGGGGTCGACCGTGGCAGCTCCCGTGTCGCTTGGAGCGCCCGGGGTCGCCGTCGGCGCGTCCCGGGGTCGTCCCTGCCGCTCACGGGGTAGCCGTGGCGCATCCGGGGTCCCGTGGCGCTAACGGCACTGAGGTCGCCGTGGCGCTCCGGGGTCCGCCTTGGCGCCCGTTGGGCCCTATTTCCCCCCCCCCGACAATTTTGTGCGCAGCTAAGGCACACAATTCAAACCACATGAGGGGAAGAAGTAGAAACATAGGAGGTAGATTTGCCCCACATTTCTCGTACTGGTTGACAATTGACTGCACATCAGGTCGTTTGTGACGTCAGGTCTGTATGACGTCGGGTGTGTCGTGGACGTGGTCAGGTCTGTGTACTTCAGGTCTGTATGACGTCAGGTCTGTGTGACGTCGGATCTGTGTGATGTCGGGTCTGTGTGACGTCAGGTCTGTATGACGTCAAGGTCTGTGTGACGTCGGATCTTGTGATGTCGGGTCTGTGTGCCGTCGGACGTCACACAGACCTGACGTCATACAGACCCGACGTCACACAGACCCGACATCACACAGATCCGACGTCACACAGACCTGACGTCATACAGACCTGACGTCACACAGACCTGACGTCACACAGACCCGACGTCATACAGACCTGACGTCACACAGACCTGATGTGCAGTCAATTTCAACCAGTAAGAGAAATGTGGGCAAATCTACCTCCTATTGTTTCTACTTCTTCCCCTTCATGTGTTTTATACTTGTTCTGCCTTCAGCTCGGCAAAACTTTCTTTTTTTGTAAAATGTTCCCAACTTTCTCTCCAATTCTACCCCTTTATCTCCACTTCTACCCCTTTATCTCCACTTCTACCCCTTTATCTCCACTTCTACCCCTTTATCTTCAATTCTACCCCTTTCTCTCCACTTCTACCCCTTTCTCTCCAATTCTACCCCTTTCTCTCCACTTCTACCCCTTTCTCTCCATTTCTACCCCTTTCTCTCCAATTCTACCCCTTTCTCTCCACTTCTACCCCTTTCTCTCCACTTCAACTACTTTCTCTCTTCTTTTACTTCTCATTTCTTCTCATCTTATTCATTCTCATGTTCTTCCTCTTTCATTGTTTTCAGATTTGTTCTTCTTGTTTCTCTCTACTCTTCTTTCACTTTTCTCTGATATGCTCCCTTTTTTCTCTTTACAGTTTATATTTAACGTTTCCTGCTTTTTCCGTTATGCTTTGTTTAGCTTTCCTTGTTTTCTCTTACCTCATATACAGTATTTACTACAATATTGTCCCCTTCCTTGATAACTTCTCCCCCACCTTTCATTTATTCTTTTGCTCCTTCCCTTTAATTTTCATCTCTTAACTGTTTTTTCTTTCTTTTTTTATCTCCTTCTTCTTCTCTCTTAGGCTGTGGCCACACTCTAGCTCATGGTAACATGCAGGAAATTTGCAAACGCAATAAAAAAAATCAATAAAAGTTCTTATCATTAAAAATGGTGCTAATTTTGCCCCAACCAATCAGATGTTAGCTTTCCAATGTTAAATAAGATCTGATTGGTTGGGGCAAAATTAGCTCCATTTTTATTGATAAGAACCTTTATTGAATCTCCCTTACAGTGTGGCTACCTGCATTGCGATATGCCGGCATTCGATTTTTATGTGCTAACAGATCACAAAATGCAATCGTAAGTGCCTAGCCCTTACTGCAGATTTATTATCCTCTTCTTCTCTATCTTCTCTAATCTTCTCCTACTTTTCCTGCCTCTCTCTTACTTTAGATTTATTCTCCCCTTCTTCTTCTCTCATCTTCTCCATTTTCCTTCTTCTCTCTTTCTTCTGTTCTCCCTTTCTCCCCATACATTGTGCTCCTCTTACACTGATATATTTGTCTTCTTCTCTTTAATTTCCATTCACATTTTTTTGACATCTATAGACACGATCCTTGTTTGAAAAGAAGAAGAGAGGAAACTCCATCACACATGGAGACCACAGTTCATCCTTTCCATCTGCTAGTAAATATGTTTTCCTGCATACCAAAGGGTAAATTAAATATTAAAGTGACCCCCCAAAATGGTTCAGATTTTTTAACTATATATATATATATAAATCTCAGCACAGGACCGTGCTATAATGTAAGGTGAGTTATGATAGGAATGACCGCTTTGAGCTGCATCTTTCCAACTTTTTATCCTTAACTCAAGAGTGTGTTTTGTCTCCTGCATTTTATCTTTATATATCAAACAAAAGCAAAGTGTTGCTGGAATGTGCGCGTTAAACTTTCATAGAGCGTGGGTCAGATCTGAAAAGGATCTATCTGCATATCACAAAGCTTTTATTGTATATTTTTTTTTGTTTGCTTTCTGAGAGCTTTCCAAATACATTTGCCTAAAACAGGATAAAATTCTCACTGTTTTATTGATTGTGGTGAGACGCCAGTTGACTCTGGGTTGGGTTACATTCTACAAGAAGAATTTCAGGAGGATAAATGAAGAAATATATATAAAGGCAGAACACAAAACAATCGAGACAAAATGCAATTCTCACTTTGTCCCCCCTCCCAGGCATCTGGAGTATTTATTCCACATTCAAAGTCTTTGTGCAAATAACTAGTGGAAGACAAAAGGTTTATGCTCATACCACAATTTAAAATGTAGCCTGTAAACATCTGGGTTAAAACAAAATAAAACAATTCAGCGCTCATGAAAAAACAAGTACAAGGTCCTACTATACTGTGTGCAATCTGCAGAGCACATACAGGGTTATCCAATAAAAGTTCTTATCATTAACAATGGTGCTAATTTTGCCCCAACCAATCAGATGTTAGCTTTCCAATGTTAAATAAGATCTGATTGGTTGGGGTAAAATTAGCACCATTTTTAATGGTGCTAGTTATTCCCTCTTGTTGACTATGGGGCATATTTATAAAGGATCGCTAAGGACATCGCAATGCCAAATAGCGTTATTTTCGCCTTATTTATAAAACGCTCGTTTTCGCATTCGCCTTTGCGGAAAGTTTTCGCCTTATTCATTGTGTTAAGTGTGGTATCACTGCGAAAAGAGAGATTACTCTAGTGTAATTTCAGAGCTATTTTTGGCACTTTTTTTATTTAAAGCTATTTTTAAATAGGGGAATTTTCGCCTTTTTTGCCCCTTTTCTCCCTTTTGTTGCATTTTTTGCATTTTTAAAAGAATTTTCGCAAACATCATTACTTACTGGAATGTTCCATTAACGTGACTATTTCTTACACAGCACTATGGGATGTTCCCATATTAATGGAACTGATTTGATGAAAATAAGCAATACTAAAAAATGTGTCCTATTAATAAAATAGAGAAAATTCGCCTTTTCAGTTTCACACATCCTATTAAAATAGAGAAAATTCGCCTTTTGCAGTTTACACTACCATGTCCTGTAAGCAAAAATTGATAAAATTCGCCTTTGAGTTTTACACTTTATCATCCTATTAATGAAATGGAGAAAATTCGTATTTTGATTTTTATACTATTTATATCTTTTGCTGAAAAAAACACCAAATGAGTTAGGCTCTTTTAAATAACAAAGACAGGTGTTCAGTGAGTATTAACCAATTTAATACTACCAGGGAGTATTACCTATTTACCATCATATTTGCTGAGCTTTTTCAGCATTATTAGACCTTTTGCTACATAATTTTCGCTTTTGATGAAAATTCGCCTTTTTAATAACTGATGAAAGGAAAAGTTGAAAGTTTAAAAAATTGTGGTAAAGGCTGGTGGGGAAAAAATAAAAAATAATGCCCCTTTATAAACATGTCCCTCAGACCCCCATCTGATTTTATTGGTAAATAAAAAAAAAAATTGGAACCTTAAAAAAAAAAAAAGTCTTTAAAAAGCGAAAAATTAACCTTAAAAAAGCGAAATCTCAGATCGTATTACAGTAAATGCTGGAAAATAGTCTAACACCCCCCCTGAGTACTTATTAGTATTGAGTAACACTGCGCAATGTACTGACTAGGGATGGCCGGTTCGCGGATCCGAACCCGGATCCGCCGCGGATTTATCCCGTTCACGAACGGCGGATTTTTCCGGATTTTCCGCCTTCCGAACTTCCGATTCGCAGATTTTTCGTATTTTCGGAAATTTTAGAAATTCCGGGTTTTCGCGTATTTTCGAAAATACGAGAAAAACACGTAATTTCGAAAATTTTCGAAAATGCAAGGATTTCTCTTATTTTCATAAATACGTATTTTCGAAAATTTTCGAAATTACGAGGATCACTCGTATTTTTTTGAAAATACATATTTTCGAAAATACTAGTATTCTCGTATTTTCGAAAATTTTCGAAAATACCCGAAAACCCGTAATTTAGAAAATTTTCGAAAATACGAAAAATCTAGTAATTTCAAGGGGATTTTCGAATTTTCGAATTTTTTCGAAAATTCGCGGATCCTCGAGCGGACCGGATTTTGCGAAGTTCGGACATCTCTAGTACTGACATTGGCAGGATAAATAAATGGCCACTTATGCGTTTTCGCCACCTCAGACTTGGCGAATTGGAATGGCTGAACTTAACGCAAAAATACACTTTTCGCCATTTTATAAATATACTTGAGCAGTTACCGCAGCGATGTATGGCGAAAAGCGAAATGTAGCGGTAATTACCTTTCGCCACTGGTTATCACTGATTTATAAATAGCGAAAAGACCAAATTAGACGAAAAGGCCGCGTTAAAGAAGGCAAAAAGTTTAACAAACCTTTATAAATATGCCCCTATGTTGACTGTTTTCTGTACATATGGGCAACTGTACAGATTATGAAATGAGAACTGGTGCCAAATATCTATAGTACAATGTGCCTTTAAACCACAGGTGTCAAACTCGCGGCCCTCCAGATGTTCGAAAACTACAACTCCCAGAATCCCACAGGTACGCACTGCAAACAAGGAATGCTGGGAGTTGTAGTTTTCAAACACCTGGAGGGCCGCGAGTTTGACATCCCTGCTTTAAACCTTAAAGGGCATGTCCAATCTCCCTCATATGTGATCCTCAACCCCAAACATAAAGACCACAAAAGTTGTCCAGAAGATGGTCAGTCCAGTATTCTCCATCCCCTTCTCTGGTCCTGCATCTTCTTCCATCTTATTTAAGGCTAGCAATCATGGGCAGTAGCAGTCAATCACTGTCATAACATTATGTCTGAACACTGCTGACCAACGTGCTTTCTCTGAGCATGTGCAGGGAACAAGCTTGTAAAGAGGAGGAGGGAACCTTGGACTTTCAGGACCTTTCATTAGTGGGGAAGGTAAGTACAGAATTTAATATCGGGGTGGTCATGCCCTTAAGGAGAAAGAAAACCTTTCCAGCAAAAACTATTGAGTCATACACAAGAAAAGACACAAGACATTGGTAACCCAAGGAAAATGTAACTAAAACTAGAAGACTTGGGACCATTTTAAATATTTCTTCCATGAACCATTAAGATAATATTTGCAGGAAGGCGGTGCATTCGTTTTAGGAATTAAAGTAACGCTATCCGATTCAATAATCTCTGTGTGCACCAGCACACATATACACCACAATGTACAAGTAATCTAACTACAAGAAGGCAATGCTTAGTGCCCGCCCTTTTCTAAAGACCTAAAGGTTCATCATTAGAGTCTACGCTTACACTATAAGACCAGAAGACAATGCATTGTGTTTATTTACACTCTATAGACTCACAAGGCAATAATTAATGTCCAATTTAATTATATAATTTGAGAATATAATGCTTAGTTGACGATGTACCAACAGGAAAAACTATAAAACCCCACACTAACCCATTAGCAGTCATGTAATACGGTTTAGCCTAGATACACACGAAATGGTTGTAACTAAATCAGAAATTCTGTTACAACAAAAATGATGCAGGCAATAGTGTCCATTCTCAATACAGTCAATACAGAGAACCCACTCTAATTTTACACAACCAAGAGGCAATAAATGTCCATTATTCAAATCTGTGGATTATTTTTAGGGCCACTTCTACCATAAGTCATAGTGAGACATTTGTCTCAGGCAGCACCCCTGCACTGAAGAAGAAAGACAGCAGAAAGGCAGTGGTGGGGAAAAAACATTTTTCTTTACTGGGAATTTTCCTAGTAACAGATATGATGTTGTTAAAATGATTTTATATGGTTAGGTTAACTTTAGTTAGTTTAATAGGTAAGACTAGTTGGGGTAGTTAGGACCCTGCTGAAAGAGTCTTTGACCTTGACGTGGTGGCAGGCTTACAAATCTTTTGGCTAAAATCTTTTATTACACAGTAAGTCTGGCATTTCTAATGTATTGTAACAGTTGAATCAACATGTAAAGCACAGGCTATAAATTACATTATTTTGATTTGAGCAACAAAAACATGAAAGGAGCAATATGGTAGGGCAACATCTGTTTCTAGTAGTTTACATTATTACTAATTGACTGTCTGAGGAACTGTTTAACTACCTATGTGATAGGAAGCTCAAAATCGTAATATTTTAGCCATGCTCATCGACAAAACCATGCCCACTAGCAAAGCCACACCCACTTTAACACAGTGGCGGTGTGCTTCGTGCCACCCCTGGAAATAATCAAGGGCACCATTCAAAAGTTTGGCTCAGGCAGCAAACACCCTACAGGTGCCCCTGGTTATGTTTCCTGAGATATCTAAACTGCAGGATTTTCTTAAAACTTATGTTACTACATCTAGGGAAAATTGGCAACATCCACCATGTGAATTAAACAAATGTTGTCACTTAAACATATATGTATGTAAATACATTCAAGCAGTCCCAAGTAAAGTAAAAAGACAGAACTGTAACTGATTATATGTATGTGAAACCAGATCCGGTAACCTTCAGCCTGCGACTGGCAAAAAACGGATATCAACCAATCAGTAGGGAAGATTTAAAATCTGAATATTGTAGAGCATGTATAGTGATCCTT
Source organism: Hymenochirus boettgeri (assembly GCA_019447015.1). Taxonomy (NCBI): domain Eukaryota; kingdom Metazoa; phylum Chordata; class Amphibia; order Anura; family Pipidae; genus Hymenochirus; species Hymenochirus boettgeri. Next base: position 1,333,817 of record CM033470.1, read on the forward strand.
GGAGGCATCTATGGTGACCCACCACTGTTAAAACAGAATATATTTACAATAGACCCCCTTATAGTGACTGGAGTGAGAAGTGTAGATAACTATAGCATGGCAGAGAGATGTGATTAGCAGTTATCAGGGGAGGCTTATAAAAGCATTTTAAAGAAATTGTACAGTGAAAAATGACTTTGCCTCATTAGAAATAAATACATGTAAGCAGCACTCTGATGTGTTTGTTTTCCTCAAGCTCAGTCCCCCAGCCCCTTCCCAGAATATCTGACTCTTTGTGAGAGCAAGCATGCTCAGTAAGGAGAACATTTCCCACCATGCAGTTCATGTACCAACTGTCACAATTCTAGCTACAGCAAAACTATACATAACAGAATGGTTTATGATAATAAGGTACTTGATTGACAGCTGAAATGTAAAATGTTTTAGATTGGCTATCTAAAAAAATAGGGGGCATAATAGGGGGAAAATTATAGTTTCCAGCAATAGGCAATTTAATCTCCACCCTAAATATAACCTTTTCCTATAGTGAAGCTCACCACTGCCCACCTCTAAAAAAAAAAAAAAAGAATCAAGACTTACAGCCCCTTGCTCCCACGGCTGTCTTGTCTGCCAGAACTTGCAAACAGGGGCCGCACGGGCAGCCAAGTCTCTGATTGGCTGAGAGGCAGACAATCACAGACGTGGCTGTCAGCTATGAAGACAGCCGTGGGAACAAACGGCTGTAAGAATGTTTCTGATTCTTTTTTCAGAAATCTAACCCGGCAGTTGGAGGTGGGAAGTGGTGAGTGGCAATTTAGAAAAAGGTTTTATTGCAAAGTGGAAGGGCAGCCAGGGAGAGATCTGGAGGGAGGGAGGGCTCCCCTGCACATGCCACTGTCCTCTCAGAGGATATGAAGGAGACAGAAACCTTTCACACAGGAAGACAGCTCCTACTGTTCACTTTGATGGACTTTGGACAAGCACCGCAGGATAAGCATAAGGAGCAGAGATGTAAGATAAGGATTTTTTTTTACTGCACAGTGGGGCCAGTAGTTGTTAAATTTAAGTTTTGGGGGTCAACATGCCCTTTAATAAAAAAAAAAAAATCAGTGTATATTTCCTTTAAGAAAAGTTGGGTAACATCAAGATAAAGGATATATCATAATAATTCCATAAATCAATGAAGAATACAGGTTTCCATCTAGGCAACATAGCAACCAGTTAAAATATACAAAAACATATATAAATAAAAATAACTAAAATTAAAGCCAGACTCCGCTACAATTTCTGTTTAATTTGTAGCCACATTTATAAAAAGTTTTTGTATACATTTTAGTTGCTGTGAAATTCTCCAAAAGTCTAGAATTATGTGTAAAAATGGGAAAATAGTCAAACACCTAAGGGCAAATTTTTGCCAAATGGTGTAACTGAGTGTAACACAAATTTTGCATTTTTGCTAAATATAGAAAAATATTCTAAAAACCCCAAGGAAACTTTTTTAAAATTATGTTAATAGGGAAAAACATGGGATAGTTTTAGCTGTTGTATTCAATTAGATCAACTGGACTTGAAGTTTAGTTCTTGAAGACGTTTTGCTAGTCATCTGACTGGCTTTCTCAATTCAGAATGACTTGTACAAGAATCTGTGGCAATTTTGTACCCTGGAAAATCCCAATTAGCACCAGGGTACATAATTGCCACAGATTCTTGTAGAAAGCCAGTGGATGACTAGCAAAACGTCTTCAAGAACTAAACTTCAAGTCTAGTTGATCTAATTGAATACAACAGATGACCTGGATGAATGAATATTACAGATTTACCGTGACCTGGATGGATGAATATTACAGATATACCATGACCTGGATAGATGAATATTACAGATATACCATGACCTGGATGGATGAATATTACAGATATACCATGACCTGAATGAATGAATATTACAGATATACCGTGACCTGAATGAATGAATATTACAGATATACCATGACCTGGATGGATGAATATTACAGATATACCGTGAGCTGGATGGATGAATATTACAGATATACCGTGACCTGGATGGATGAATATTACAGATATACCATAACCTGGATGAATGAATATTACATATATACCGTGATCTGGATGGATGAATATTACAGATATACCGTGACCTGGATGAATGAATTTTACAGATATACCGTGACCTGGATGAATGAATATAACAGATATACCGTGACCTGGATGAATGAATATTACAGATATACCGTGACCTGGATGGATGAATATTACAGATATGCCGTGACCTGGATAGATGAATATTACAGATATACCGTGACCTGGATGAATGAATATTACAGATTTACCATGACCTGGATGGATGAATATTACAGATTTACCATGACCTGGATAGATGAATATTACAGATATACCGTGACCTGGATGAATGAATATTACAGATATACCGTGACCTGGATGAGTGAATATTACAGATATACCGTGACCTGGATGGATGAATATTACAGATATACCATGACCTGGATGAATGAATATTACAGATATACCGTGACCTGGATGAATGAATATTACAGATATACCATGACCTGGATGGATGAATATTACAGATATTCCATGACCTGGATGGATGAATATTACAGATATACCGTGACCTGAATGAATGAATATTACAGATATACCATGACCAGGATGAATGAATATCACAGATATACCGTGACCTGGATGGATGAATATTACAGATATACCGTGACCTGGATGGATGAGTATTACAGATATACCATGACCTGGATGGATGAATATTACAGATATACCATGACCTGGATGGATGAATATTACAGATATACAGCGACCTGGATGAATAAGAACCTTCACAAACACATTTAAATACTAAAAGACAAGAATTTAGGATTGTCCCATGTTGTGTATTGATTTAGAGGGTCCATCAAAGCCCAACATGGTCTGTAAAGATTCTTATGCAGTTCTTACCTTGAGTGGATATTGGGGTCTCATTAGAAATAATACATGTAAGCAGCACTCTGATGTGTTTGTTTCCTCAAGCTCAGTCCCCCAGCCCCTTCCCAGAATATCTGACTCTTTGTGAGAGCAAGCATGCTCAGTAAGGAGAACATTTCCCACCATGGAGTTCATGTACCAACTGTCACAATTCTAGCTACAGCAAAACTATACTAAACAGAATGGTTTATGATAATAAGGTACTTGATTGACAGCTGAAATGTAAAATGTTTTAGATTGGCTATCTAAAAAAATAGGGGGCATAATAGGGGAAAATTATAGTTTCCAGCAATAGCAATTTAATCTCCACCCTAAATATAACCTTCTATAGTGAAGCTCACCACTGCCCACCTCTAAAAAAAAAAAAAAGAATCAAGACTTACAGCCCCTTGCTCCCACGGCTGTCTTGTCTGCCAGAACTTGCAAACAGGGGCCGCACGGGCAGCCAAGTCTCTGATTGGCTGAGAGCAGACAATCACAGACGTGGCTGTCAGCTATGAAGACAGCCGTGGGAACAAACGGCTGTAAGAATGTTTCTGATTCTTTTTCAGAAATCTAACCCGGCAGTTGGAGGTGGGAAGTGGTGAGTGGCAATTTGAAAAAAGGTTTTATTGCAAAGTGGAAGGGCAGCCAGGGAGAGATCTGGAGGGAGGGAGGGCTCCTGCACATGCCACTGTCCTCTCAGAGGATATGAAGGAGACAGAAACCTTTCACACAGGAAGACAGCTCCTACTGTCACTTTGATGGACTTTGGACAAGCACCGCAGGATAAGCATAGGAGCAGAGATGTAGATAAGGATTTTTTTTTACTGCACAGTGGGGCCAGTAGTTGTTAAATTTAAGTTTTGGGGGTCAACATGCCCTTTAATAAAAAAAAAAAATCAGTGTATATTTCCTTTAAGAAAAGTTGGGTAACATCAAGATAAAGGATATATCATAATAATTCCATAAATCAATGAAGAATACAGGTTTCCATCTAGGCAACATAGCAACCAGTTAAAATATACAAAAACATATATAAATAAAAAATAACTAAAATTAAAGCCAGACTCCGCTACAATTTCTGTTTAATTGTAGCCACATTATAAAAAGTTTTTGTATACATTTTAGTTGCTGTGAAATTCCAAAGTCTAGATTATGTGTAAAAATGGGAAAATAGTCCAACACCTAAGGGCAAATTTTTGCCAAATGGTGTAACTGAGTGTAACACAAATTTTGCATTTTTGCTAAATATAGAAAAATATTCTAAAAACCCCAAGGAAACTTTTTTAAATTATGTTAATAGGGAAAAACATGGGATAGTTTTAGCTGTTGTATTCAATTAGATCAACTGGACTTGAAGTTTAGTTCTTGAAGACGTTTTGCTAGTCATCTGACTGGCTTTCTCAATTCAGAATGACTTGTACAAGAATCTGTGGCAATTTGTACCCTGGAAAATCCCAATTAGCACCAGGGTACATAATTGCACAGATTCTTGTACAAGTCATTCTGAATTGAGAAAGCCAGGGGGATGACTAGCAAAACGTCTTCAAGAACTAAACTTCAAGTCTGTTGATCTAATTGAATACAACAGATATACCATGACCTGGATGAATGAATATTACAGATATACCGTGACCTGGATGGATGAATATTACAGATATACCATGACCTGGATGGATGAATATTACAGATATACCGTGACCTGGATGGATGAAATTACAGATATACTGTGACCTGGATGAATGAATATTACAGATATACCGTGACCTGGATGAATGAATATTACAGATATACGTGACCTGGATGAATGAATATTACAGATATACCGTGACCGGATGGAGAATATACAGATATACGTGACCTGGATGAATGAAATTACAGATATACCGTGACCTGGATGGATGAATATTACAGATATACATGACCTGGATGGATGAATATTACAGATATACCATGACCTGGATGATGAATATTACAGATATACCGTGACCTGGATGGATGAATATTACAGATATACCGTGACCTGATGGATGAAATTACAGATACCGACCGGATGGATGATATTAAAGATACCGTGACCTGGATGAATGAATATTACAGATATACGGTGACCTGGAGGATGAATATTACAGATATACCGTGACCTGGATGAATGAATATTACAGATATACCTGACCTGGATGGATGAATATACCGATATACCATGACCGGAGGATGAATATTACAGATATACCATGACCTGGATGGATGAATATTACAGATATACCGTGACCTGGATGGATGTTATACAGAAATACCATGACCGGATGGATGAATATTACAGATATACCATGACCTGGATGGATGAATATTACAGTATCCATGACCTGATGAATGAATATTACAGATATACCGTGACCTGGATGAATGAATATTACAGATATACCAGACCGGATGGATGAATATTACAGATATACATGACCTGGATGAATGAATATTACAGATATACCGTGACCTGGATGAATGATATACAGATATACCGTGACCTGGATGAATGAATATTACAGATATACCGTGACCTGGATGAATGAAATTACAGATATACCGTGACTGGATGGATGATATATACAGATATACCGTGACCTGGATGGATGAATATTACAGATATACCATGACCTGGATGGATGAATATTACAGATATACAGCCTGGATGAATGAATATACAGATATACCATGACCTGGATGAATGATATTACAGATATACCTGACCTGGATGAATGAATATACAGATATACCATGACCTGGATGAATGAATATTCAGATTATACCATGACCTGGATGAATGAATATTACAGATATACATGACCTGGATGGATGATATTACAGAATACATGACCTGGATGAATGAATATTCAGATATACCATGACCTGGATGAATGAATATTCAGATATACCATGACCTGGATGAATGAATATTCAGATATACCATGACCTGGATGAATGAATATTCAGATATACCATGACCTGGATGAATGAATATTACAGATATACCATGACCTGGATGAATGAATATTACAGATATACCGTGACCTGGATGAATGAATATTCAGATATACCATGACCTGGATGAATGAGAACCTTCACAAACATGGGATAGTTTTATTTTGCCCAAGCAAAATTTGATGTGTGTTTGAGGTTTAGGATTGTTTCCAACCAAGAACCATTCACTAGAAATAATGAACCATTGTTAAATGTTTCCAACAATGAAAATGTCACTAGTAATAATTTGTCACCAATTTTCTCAAAAAAAATTACAATGAAAATCCTATTTTTGAGGCTTTATAAATTCCATGATATGGGCTCTATTTTTTATTTTAGAATTGTTCGCCATACATTGTATTTATCAAAAACAAATTTTCGTCATTCCTTTTTGGCAACACTAAAGGGTGATTTTTAACTTTTCAACTTTTTGTTTTTTAATTCAATTATTAAGGAAACACACCACAGGGAATTTTTGGAAATAAAGTTTGATTTTTAAAAACTATTTCTAGCCAAGGAAAGAAATGCCTTCTAACCAACCGAGATTTAGAGAGATTTACTGAACAAATTTCCACAAAAAATTGTCTTATTTTTTTTTTTTAATTTAACAAATCCGGTTAAGGTTTCACGACAAGAAAAGCGTTTTTGCAATATGTGCTAAAACAGGGAGATAAAGATTTGAAAAGCTGAATTTTTCTCCTTTTACTAAGTTGCAAACAAAAATTATTAAAATAGTGCCCCCCCCCCCAAAATATCAATTTTACTGCTTTATAAATATGCCCTTTAGTGTACACAGTAAACCACAGACACCCCAAGATAATTAACAGGAGAATCATTCCCTTGTCCGTCTTAGAAAATGCTAACATATATATATATATTTTTTTTACAAATACTTTAAAGTAAACTAAAGGTTAATTTAGTTGTATTTTTACTGTCACCTTAAGAAATCTTATCATTGTCTGATATTATTAATGACTTAATTCTACATTAAATGGTGAATTATTTAAAGCTTGTTTTTTTTAAAAATAAGTTTAATTTATTCATTTAAAAGATAACTCCAGACTAAAGAGAGGTAGGGGGATTCTCCATTTAGACAATATCAGGAAGATTCATTAAAAGTTTTTATCATTAAAAATGGTGCTAACTTTGCCAAAACCAATCAGATCTAGAGATGTCCGAACTTCGCAAAACCCGGTCCGCTCGAGGATTCGCGAATTTTCGAAAAAAATTCGAAAATCCGCGAGCGGACCCATTAAAATAAAAAAAAAACCTCGAAAATACGAGAAATCCTCGTAATTTCGAAAATTTTCTAAAATACTTTTTCCGAAAATACGAGGAATCCTCGTAATTTCGAAAATTTTCGAAAATACGTATTTTCGAAAATACGAGAAATCTCTTAATTGCGAAATTTTTCAAAAATACGAGAAATCCGCGGTTCGGAAGTTCGGAAGGCAGAAAATCCGGAAAAATCCGCCGTTCGCGAACAGGTTAAGTCCGCGGCAGATTTGGGTTCGGATCCGCGAACCGGCCACCCCTAATCAGATCTTATTTAACATTTGAAAGCTAACATCTGATTGGTTGGGGGCAAGATTAGCACCATTTTTTACGATAAGAACTTTTATTGAATAACCCGGTTTGTATTTCCTTGTGCTAAAGGCAGAGGGGCGTAAACTTAAAAGTGAAAGTAACAGGATGACTTTCTATAGTGAAAGATTGTATTACTTTCCAACAAGTATATCTTTAGTTAGTAATAACAAATGATAGGTCAAATTTATCAGCAGTTTCTTGACTATAAGTCAGCTGAAATGTGTTTGAAAAAAGAAAATACATTGTCCTATTTTTTAATGGTACACTACACTGAAAAAAATGACTTTTCCTCATCTTAATTTATAAATAAATACGTGTAAATATCATTTACTCTGAGGTTTGTGTGTCTCTTCATGACTTCAATCCAGCACATGTTTTGTTCAGGAGCAGTATCCCCCCTCCCTCTTTTAACCACTCCCACTTTCATCTGACCTGACTTTTCCCCCACGACAGTTAAAGCTGAACACAGCATACCAACTGTCAAAAACTCACCATTCCAGTTACAGCTAAACTGCTCACAGAATAATAGTTTATGATAATAAGGCACTTGATTGACAGCTGAAATGTAAGATGTTTTAGATTGGATATTTAAAGAAATAGAGGGCAGATTTAAAAAATGGTACAGTGGTGTTTGGGAAGAATTATAGTTTTCAGTAATGGGTGATTTAAATTAATTTTTTTTTTCAGTATAGATGCCCTCTAAAACTTTGCAAACACTAAGATAGGGTTAAACGTTAGTGTCTCTTTAACAGAATTTATAAATAGTGGAAGGAGTGTTGTTACATTAGTGACTAAATATATATTTGTTTTCATGATGTGTTTATTATTAGAGACCCGATCATTATAAATGGAAATATTAGAGTATTTCCAGAAGGCAAAGAAATATTTTGGTCATTTCTATGCCATGGACGTTGGCCTTTTTTGTTAAAGGTGACACTAAAACCATTAGGTTGCACATGTTGCTTTAATTGCCAATAAAAATCTCAGAGCTCGAGGATACAAAATGTCCGTTAGTCTGGCCCATCGGAGAGTATAGCAAAGCTGCTTTTAATATCAAACTCCTACAGTTAAATAAACCATGTGAGGTGGAACTTAGCCCCGCAGCTGGAAATAGGAATGATTTCAGCAGGACCAGAATCACAGAAATGTAAAATCTTTAACACAACTCTGGCTAAACTACAAATCCCATAATCCTCTGATGGGAAAAAAAAGGGTAAACTTTAAAAAAATTATGTGATTTTTTTGAAAAATTGTTACTAATAATGCATTTTTGTCCAAAAGGCACTGACATTTCTGCCTCGTATTACATACTGGACTGGATTTATGAATGAGGGAATGGAAAAAAAATGGGCCAAAGGGAAAACCTGGAGAAGGTTGAAATGCAACGGATCGGAGTCCATCACATGAAGAGGCCTTGGACCCTATGTTTGGACCATATCAAGAGAAAGGATTAAAAAACGATGAGGTTTGAAGTTAATTTGCGGAAATTCGCAGAACAAAATGGAGGTGGAACGACAAGCAAAATAAACAACAATAAACAAATAAACATAAAAACCATTTCAACCAAGCAAATAACCAATACAATGAAGTCTTACTGTGACCTGGTCTCATTTAGAGTCTACCAACCTGTGGTTCTGCCTGGGGCCTATGGACAATGGTAAAACAAAAACATCTGCCCTTTTTAAAAATACCCAACAAAAAATCAGTAATTTAATGATTGGGGGAGATGGTCAACGTAGATTGGGGGGCAGAGGGTCAACGTAGATGGGGGGCAGAGGGTCAATGTAGATGGGGGGCTGGGGGGTCAATGTAGATGGGGCAGAGGGTCAAAGTAGATGGGGGCAGAGGGTCCATATAGATGGGGGGCAGAGGGTCAACGTAGATGGGGCAGAGGGTCAATGTAGATGGGGGCAGAGGGTCAACGTAGATTGTGCAGAGGGTCAACGTAGATGGGGGCAGAGGGTCAATGTAGATTGGGGGGCAGAGGGTCAAAATAGATGGGGCAGCGGGTCAACGTAGATGGGGCAGAGGGTCAACGTAGATTGGGGGGCAGAGGGTCAACGTAGATTGGGCAGAGGGTCAACGTAGTTGGAGCAGAGGGTCAATGTAGATGGGGCAGAGGGTCAATGTAGATGGGGGCAGAGGGTCAACATAGATGGGGGGGCAGAGGGTCAACGTAGATGGGGGGCAGAGGGTCCACAAAGATGGGGAAGAGGGTCAACGGAGAAGGGGGCAGCGGATTAATTAGAGGCGGCAATGTCCGTGCTATTACCAATGTGAGTAGTTTGTTTTTTTAAAGACAGTTCCTATTGCTACACTTTCCCAGCAGATTTTTTTAAAATTTCTTTTCTCTTGGCCGGGCACAAAGCAAAATGCGAATACTTGGAAGAGAGGGAAGGGAACCGCTGCCAGTTTAAAAACTCTAAGTGATGGATTCACAAATTCTTCGGACGCCCCCCCCCCCCACACACACACCCCACCCGTACCAGCACCTTGTCTACCATACCAAATCTGCCACCCACAGGAAGGAAGGGGGGAAGAACGCTGCATCTCCCCCCCCCAATCAAACTGGGCACATGTTGCTCTCTGAAAGCCATGGGAGTGAGGCAGGCGTGGAGGGCTGTGAATGTGCTATCTCAGCACTGAAACTCAGCTGAAATCTTTCTCTTGTTCTAATATGTACTTCATTGGGGAGGGGGATAGAGGGGGGGGTCTACCCCAGAGTAGAGACAATCCTTCACACCTCAAACCAATGGTCTCCCACCACCACCACCACCACCACCACTCACCATGGCGGTTGCTCCAGGTTTCCATCCGGTGATGACGCTGCCACCCTCGCAAAGCCTCCCGAGAGAGCGGCCGGCTAGGATTCTGATAATAGCTTCACGCTTTAACTCCCTGGCTCTTTTTTTTTTTTTTTTTTTGAGTTCACAGTGTTCCAGAGTGTAGAGCAGGGAGGGGAAGTGGAGGAAAATTACTGGAGCCTCGTACGATACAACTTCCACTAACCGAGAGGAAATGTCTTATTAAACAATCAACAACAACAACACACACACACAAAAATCCATCTATACATAGACCGTCCGTCTTGTCTTGCCAGAGGAATTTGTATTATTGTCTCCTAACGGAAAACTTTGCACAGCAGAAGGAACCCGGGCCAGCATCTCTGTTGTACGCATGCAAGTGAAAAGCCTTTTTCACTGGGAATATTTATTTATTTTTTCATGCTGTCTCCCAGCCCAGAAACTTCAATGGTCCAAATTCAACAGTCCGACATCTAGAATTCCATGGGGCAGCTTGACCAGGCAAACATATCAACTATACCATCCGCAAGAACATCGGGGGGGATCTCAAAATAGACACAGAAAGTAATACTTATAAAATCCCAGTTACTTGGCTTGGGTTCTCTTTTTAAAGTGGCAGTTGTGCCGAAAAAAGTCTTACTGTACCAGTTACAGATCCTACCTTCAATCGTAGAGCTGCTCCTAGGATACCATGGCCCCCTCTCAAAATGGTACAGTCTGTTGATCCCACCTCACTTCTACTGACCAATAAACATTTAAAATGTTGCAAGGTCAAAATGCTGGACCTTAAAGGGATATTACACTCCCTAAACCTACCCTCTCCTATCACAAGTATATAGAGTAAGGACAAAAAAACACAAAGTCCTCACCCCTGGATTTAAATTAATGCTTATTGCTGAGAGTGTCTTCCCAAAATGCCAGGTCCTGGACTGAGACAAGAGGTGGAGCCAGTCCAAACTGACAATCTCAATTTTAAATAAGTTTTGCAGGTGATCTACGGTGAAAATGTTGGAAAGAACTTATTGGTTTCGTTTCTCATCCTGGGTACTACTGATAGGAGCTAAAAGTTAGGGGGTAGGGCAGGGGTCTTTAATTTACATTTAAGCATATCTGATTGGTTTAGAATACTGCTAATAAATGTATCCAACTCCATAAAGAGTCAATGAGCCAATACCTCAAAATGGACTTTTAACCCAGTCAACATGTTTAATCAGTGTCAAGATATCTCATTTCACAACAACCACTGATAAAAACATTAAATCATTGTCTTATAATTGTCTTTCAAAGCAATTCCAACCAAAGATACATTGTGATGTCTGCAAATTGTTTACCTTAAGCTCCTCCTTTCTTTCCCTGTGAGACAGACATGCTCAGTGGACTTAATTCAGTGAGCTGTCCAATTAGCTACATTGTATCTTCCTATGCAAGAGTGAAGTAGTGGGATAGTCCCATGCACTAGTAGTAGGAAAGAGAGTGCACAATTCTACAATCCCCTCCATTACCAATCACTTCCGTTCAGCTCTTTAGGGAGTGTGATAACCATTACGAACATATTTACAATATCGGGCACTTTATCAAACAATATGGTACCCGTACAGTATTTTCCCATTTATTCTTGACCATAGAGCAAGATACAAGATTACCTATATGGAGGCCATTTTGTACAGGTGTCGGACATGGGATGCAATAGAAGGAGACTTCAGTTATGGGCAATATAATCTTTATTTCCTGCTTAACTGCCATTATTGTGAGGAACCTCAGGGGTGTGTCATATTTAATGGGAAATGTGATCTAGATAGCTGCATGGAAAGCAGGAAGTTTGCACAACAACTTATAATTTGCAATAGAAACAGAATTTAAAGGAATCCGTCTCTTTCCTATGTTCACAGACGAACTTCACAGTGCACATGGACCCCAGGATTACCCAACAGAACTTGGATTTATTGGAGATAATCTAAATAGATGTAACAACCAGGCAGGATGAACTACGACACGTTAACAGTGACATATGAACCAGAGAGGCTCTAGGCAGGCGACAGCAACAACCGATCAATATAGTTAAATTAATCAGATGCATAATGTCTTAAAGGAGACATTTGGACTCGTATGTATATATTATACTCAAATTATAGATCAGAAAATCCTGATTATGACAATATTTTACTTTGCCTTTCTAAGTCACCCCTATCCAGAGATATGATTGTGTGAAATCAAACCCTACAACCATTTCTCTACCACTGGTTCAGACATGCCCAGTGTCATTCAACCTGGAAGAAAGAGAGGAGCTATTTTGTATCTGTCTGTTCTAAGGTTCTAAGAGGAAGGGACAAGGATTGCAAGAGATTAGTGAAAGATTTTATCGACTCCATACAGATATATCTTTGTTTGGAAAAACTAGAAAGGCAAATGATGAATTATTTTAATTAGCAGTTTCTTGACTATAATGGAACTTTGACACATAATCTTAAAGGGCAATAGTTAACTAGCTGAGAGATGTAAGACTAACTTGAAATACAGTTCTACATCTGTCAGCTTTCTAAATATTATAATTATGCGGTTTGGGGCGTGATTTACTGATATACAATTTTCATTTGAGGTGTAAAGCTTTTTTAGCAATAAAATAAAATCGGTAGATTGAAGAAGAAAAAATAACGCAAATTCTATAATGCGGGATTTCAGGGATAATAAAAACAGATTTGTAAAGGTTTAAACAAGACAGAGACTGACCGTACTCCCAGAGCTCCTTATTTGGAATAGTGATGTTTGAATAGAGAGTTTTGTTCTGTTTTCGAGAAGTTCGAAAGTTCGAGTTTCAATTTTGGAAAATTGTCTACTTTCGATTTTCATTTTCCAAAAATCGTCTATTTCCGAAAATCATCTACTTTCGATTTTTGATGATTGTCTACTTTTGATTTTCGATAAAAATCGAAAATTCGAAAAATCCAGGTTCTATTCGAAACTGGGTTTTATTCGAACCCACATTACGGGCGATATTTATAAAACCTCGCTATCGTTATCGCAAAAATAACGATCGTTATCGGTAAATACCGATCGGCATTTTCCGATAACGCTGGGTATTAACTGATAACGATCTGTATTTTACGATAGCGTAACGGTATTTTACGATAGCGCTCAGTATTTTCCGATATTGCAAAATACCAATCGCTATCGTAAAATACCGATCGTTATCGGTAAATAACGTTAGCGAGGTTTTATAAATATCACCCTACATCACTAATTCGAAATAAAGTAACCAATGGCAGCGTGACGGACCAATCATCCAATGTCTACATTAAAATGGAAAATAAGATACAAATTATAATTTAAGCTTGCGCACCCAGTTACAGAATGTTCCTGAACTGTTCAAATACTCTCGTTAGAACGTTTCCAACATAATATAATATTCTGTTATCTGTCTCTTCATCTGCTTAGCGAAGGCTGAACTTGTTTTAGTTAATAAACACATTTGCACTGCATAGAAAGGTTTATTCTAGGTTTATTCCATTTAGTTACATAGTCTGTCCCTCGACACAAATAACTGGGAAGAGAATGATGGTAAAGGTTCACCATTTAATATTATAGACCGGGTTGAGTGAAAAGTTATTTACAGATTTGGAGTTGTACCATTGTGATTCGAACAGCTGTGGAAAACAAAGCTTAAAGGAGAAGTAATAGTAGAAAACTGTTTCATTGCATTTACAATACAAAATATGTCTTTATATTTCACCTGGCTCCTAAAATACTGGAGGGCAGAGAGAGGAAATTCGTATAGTAGAAGAAGAACCTGACATCACTGCACTTCCTTATAAATCCCTCAATTTATTTATGATAACAAAATAGAAAGAGAGAAAGCAGGTGGACAAGAGCCATAAATATACTGTACAATGTTTAGCTGGAAAGCTGTGTATTTCACTCATCAGTTATAATCAATGTTTAGCCATGTTATCAGTTATAATCGGTGTTTAGCTATGTCATCAGTTATAATCAGTGTTTAGCTATGTCATCAGTTATGATCAGTGTTTAGCTATATCATCAGTTATAATCAGTGTTTAGCTATGTTATCAGTTATAATCAATGTTTAGCCATGTCATCAGTTATAATCAGCGTTTAGCTATGTCATCAGTTATAATCAGCGTTTAGCTATGTCATCAGTTCTAATCAGCGTTTAGCTATGTCATCAGTTATAATCAGCATTTAGCTATGTCATCAGTTATAATCAGAGTTTAGCTATGTCATCAGTTCTAATCAGAGTTTAGCTATGTCATCAGTAATAATCAGTGTTTAGCTATGTCATCAGTTATAATCAGTGTTTAGCTATGTCATCAGTTAGAATCAGTGTTTAGCTATGTCATCAGTTAAATCATGTTTAGCTATTCATCAGTTAGAAGCAGTGTTTAGCTATGTCATCAGTTATAATCAGTGTTTAGCTATGTCATCAGTTATAATCAGTGTTTAGCTATGTCATCAGTTATATCATGTTTAGCTATGTCATCAGTTAGAATCATGTTTTAGCTATGTCATCAGTTATAATCAGTGTATAGCTATGTCATCAGTTTAGAATCATTGTAGAGCTATGTCTCAGTTAGAATCAGTGTTTAGCTATGTCATCAGTTTAGAATCCATTGTTTAGCTATGTCATCAGTTAGAATCAGTGTATAGCTATGTCATCAGTTTAGAAATCAAGTGTTTAGCTATGCATCAGTTAGAATCAGTGGTTTAACTATGTTCATCAGTTAGAATCAGTGTTTTAGCTATGTCATCAGTTATATCAGTGTTAGCTATGTCATCGTTAATCAGTGTTTGCTATGTCATCAGTTAGAATCGTGTTAGTAGATGTCATCAGTTAGAATCAGTGTTAGCTACGTCATAGTTAGAATCATGTTTAGCTATGTCATCGGTTATAATCAGTGTAAGCTATGTCATCGGTTATAATCAGTGGTTAGCTATGTCATCGGTTTATAATCAGTGTATAGCTATGTCATCGTTGAATCAGTGTATAGCTATGTCATCGTTTTAGAATCAGTGTTTAGCTATGTCATCGGTTAGAATCAGTGTATAGCTATGTCATCGGTTAGAATCAGTGTTTAGCTATGTCATCGGTTAGAATCAGTGTTTAGCTATGTCATCGGTTAGAATCAGTGTTTAGCTATGTCATCGTTAGAATCATTGTTTAGCATATTCATCATTGATAATCAGTGTTTAGCTATGTCATCAGTTATATCAGTGTTGCTATGTCAGCAGTTTATATCAGTGTTTAGCTATGTCATCATGTTTAATCAGTGTTTAGCTATGTCTCAGTTATAATCAGTGTTTAGCTACGTCATCAGTTAGAATCGTGTTTAGCTACGTCATCATGTTAGAATCAGTGTATAGCTACGTCATCAGTTAGAATCATTGTTTAGCTATGTCATCAGTTAGAATCAGTGTTAGCTACTGTCATCAGTTAGAATCAGTGTTTAGCTAGGTCATCAGTTATAATCAGTGTTTAGCTATGTCATCAGTTATTATCATGTGTTCCTATGTCATCAGTTATAATCAGTGATTAGCTATGTCATCATTTATAATCAGTGTTCAGCTATGTCATCAGTTTCTAATCATGTGTTCAGCTATGTCATCAGTTCTAATCAGTGTTCAGTTATGTCATCATTTAGAATCAGTGTTTAGCTTTGTCATCGTTTATAATCAGTGTTATAGCTATGTCATCGGTTATAATCAGTGTTTGCTATGTCTCGGTTATAATCAGTGTTTATCTAGTCATCGGTTATAATCATTGTTTACTACCGTATGTCATCGTTATATCATGGTTTAGCTATGTCATCGTTTATTATCAGTGTTAGAGCTATGTCCATCGGTTATTATCATGTGTTATAGCTATGTCATCGGTTATAATCATGATTAGCTATGTCTTCGGTTTAATCAGTGTTCAGCTATGTCATCGGTTCAATCAGTGTTCAGCTATGTCATCAGTTGAATCAGTGTTTAGCTATGTCATCAGTTACAATCAGTGTTTAGCTATGTCATCAGTTATAATCAGTGTTTAGCTATGTCATCAGTTAGAATCAGTGTTTAGCTATGTCATCAGTTAGAATCGTGTTTAGTCTAGTCATCAGTTAGAATCATGTTTACTATATTATCAGTTATAATCAGTTTTAGCTATGTCATCAGTAATAATCAGTGTATAGCTATGTCATCAGTTAAGAATCAGTGTTTGCTATGTTATCAGTTATAAATGAGTGTTTAGCTATGTTATCAGTTATAATGAGTGTTTAGTGTTTAGCTATGTTACCAGTTATAATCAGTGTTTACTATGTCATCAGTTCTAATCAGTGTTTAGCTATGTCATCAGTTCTAATCGTGTTTAGCTATGTCATCAGTTAGAATCATGTTTTAGCTATGTCATCATTTTTAATCAGTGTTTAGCTATGTCATAGTAATCATGTTAGCTTGTCATCAGTTAGAATCAGTGTTTAGCTATGTCATCAGTTAGAATCAGTGTTTAGCTATGTTTCCAGTTAGAATCGTTTTTAGCTATGTCATCAGTTATCTGTTTATCTATGTCATCAGTTATATATGTTTTAGCTATGTCATCAGTTAGATCAGTGTTTACTTGTCATCAGTTTATAACAGTGTTTTAGCTATGTCATCGTTAGAATCAGTGTTATCTATGTCATCAGTTGACAGTGTTTAGCTATGTATCATTTATAATCAGTGTTTATCTATGTCATCAGTTATAATCAGTGTTTAGCTATGTCATCAGTTAGAATCAGTGTTTAGCTATGTCACAGTTGAATCATGTTTAGCTAGTTTCAGTTAGAATCAGTGTTTAGCTATGTCATCAGTTATAATCAGTGTTTGCTATTTTATCAGTTAGAATCAGTGTTTACTATGTCTCAGTTATAATCATGGTTTAGCTATTTATCATTATAAGGGTGTTTAGCTTGTTATCAGTTATAATGAGTGTTTAGCTATGTTATCAGTTATAATGAGTGTTTAGCTAGTTCAGTTTTAATCAGGGTGATTGCATCAGTTATAATCAGTGTTTAGCTATGTCTCAGTTATAATCAGTGTTTAGTTTGTCATCAGTTATAATCAGTGTTTAGCTATGTCATCATGTTATAATTAGGGATGGCCCGGTTCGCGGATCCGAACCCGGATCCGCCGCAGATTTATTCCGTTCGCGAACGGCGAGATTTTTCCGGATTTTCCCGCCTTCCGAACTTCCGATTCGCGGATTTTTCGTATTTTCTCGGAAATTTTCTAAATTACGAGTTTTCACGTATTTTCGAAAATTTCCGGAAATAACGGGAAAACATGTATTTTCGAAAATTTTCGAAATAACAGGGTTTCTCTTAATTCCTTACATGCGTATTTTCGAAAATATTCGAAATTACGAGGATTACTTGTATTTTCGAATACATATTTTCGAAAATACGTGAAAATTCGTAATTTCGAAAATTTTCGAAATACGTGAAAACTCGTAATTTCGAAAATTTTCGAAAATATGAAAATCTCGTTATTTCAGGGTATTTTCAATTTTAATGGTCCGCTCGCGGATTTTCGGATTTTTTCGAAAATTCGGATCCTCGAGCGGACCGGATTTTGCGAAGTTCGGACTCTCTAGTTATAATCAGTTGTTTAGTTATGCCATCAGTTAGAATCAGTGTTTTTATCTGTCATTAGTAGAGATGGCCAAACTTCATAAAGTTTGGTCTGTTTTCGAACTTTTGAACTTCATATAAGTACGAAAGTTCGAATTCGGACCCATAAAGTCAATGGGGAGTGATAGTTCGAAAAGTTTGAGTGATTTACTTAATATGGCTGTGGCACCTGGAAAATGGTCTGGGAAACATGTCACTATCACCAACTTTTATTGAACTCCTCTGTAATACATTACAAGTTACTTGGGAGTTTGATCTTTCACTATTATAGGAATGGCTAATAATTCTAATTATATAGAAGGTTATATGTTAACAATACATTTACAATATATTTATTCCCCTAATGGGTTTAATATTAATCTAGGTTCAATTCTAATTTATTGGAATTCTGGCATTGTACTGAGGTTCATATTAATCTATGGAATTCTGGTGTTGTACTGGGGTTTGATATTAATCTATTGGAATTCTGGTGTTGTACTGGGGTTTGATATTATCTATTGGAATTCTGGTGTTGTACTGGGGTTTGATATTAATCTATTGAATTCTGGTGTTGTACTGGGGATTGATATTAATCTATTAAAATTCTGGTGTTGTACTGGGGATTGATATTAATCTATTGGAATTCTGGTGTTGTACTGGGGATTGATATTAATCAATTGGAATTCTGGTGTTGTACTGGGGTTTGATATTAATCTATTGGAATTCTGGTGTTGTACTGGGGTTTGATATTAATCTATTGGAATTTTCTGGTGTTGTACTGGGGTTTGATATTAATCAATTGGAATTCTGGTGTTGTACTGGGGATTGATATTAATCAATTGGAATTCTGGTGTTGTAATGGGGTTTAATATTAATCTATTGGAATTCTGGTGTTGTAATGGGGTTTAATATTAATCTATTGGAATTCTGGTGTTGTACTGGGGTTTGATATAAATCTATTGAAATTTTCTGGTGTGGGTTAGGGGATTGATATTCATCTATTGGAATTTTGGTGTTGGTTAGGGGATTGATATTAATCTATTGGAATTCTGGTGTTGTACTGGGGATTGATATTAATCTATTGGAATTCTGGTGTTGTACTGGGTTTTGATATTAATCTATTGGAATTCTGGTGTTGTACTGGGGTTTGATATTAATCTATTGGAATTCTGGTGTTGTACTGGGGATTGATATAATCTATTGGAATTCTGGTGTTGTACTGGGGTTTGATATTAATTTATTGGATTCTGGGTGTTGGTTAGGGGATGATATTAATCTATTGGGATTCTGGTGTTGGTTAGGGGATTGATATTCATCTATTGGAATTCTGGTGTTGGTTAGGGGATTGATATTAATCTATTGGAATTTTGGTATCGGTTAGGGGATTGATATTAATCTATTGGAATTTTGGTATCGGTTAGGGGTTTGATATTAATCTATTGGAATTCTGGTGTTGTACTGGGGTTTGATATTAATCTATTGGAATTCTGGTGTTGGTTAGGGGATTGATATTAATCTATTGGAATTCTGGTGTTGTACTGGGGTTTGATATTAATCTATTGAATTCTGGTGTTGTACTGGGGTTTGATATTATCTATTGGAATTCAGTGTTGTACTGGGGTTTGATATTAATCTATTGGAATTCTGTGTTGTACTGGGGGTTTGATATTAATCTATTGGAATTCTAGTGTTGTACTGGGGTTGATATTAATCTATTGAATCTAGTGTTGTACTGGGGTTTGATATTATCTTTGGAATTCTGGTGTTGGTTAGGGGATTGATATAATCTATTGTGAATTCTGGTGTTGTACTGTGGCCAATGTGGTTGTGTGTAATGGCATTATGGGAAGGTATATACAATAAATATGTTTTTGTCAGAAGTGAATTAAAATATTTTACTACTTATTACAATACAGTAATATAAAAAAGTATACTTGCCTTCCATCAGTTGCCGCATGGCTTGAACATAATGAGGCCTCTGCCTCTTCAGATCAGACCACTGTCTCTGGAGGGTAGAGACATGGTCTGGTAGCCAAAGCGGCCAGGAGCAGGCCCGGCGCTGGAGCCCCCTCTCATCCTGCCGCTTTCGGCGCCGCACATGATAGGTGCCAGGGGGAAATCATCATACCCCCCTGGCCAGGAGCTACTGTGTAGCATACATCTGCCTTACAGAACTCGCCATTGTGCAGGCAAAAGGTTCCGGTTCCTCGTTTTTTACGGAAATCCTCGTATTTACGAAATCCTTTTATGTTCGAAAATACCGTTTTTTTTATTTACGCTAGCGGACTGTAATTTTATAGTATTGTAGGCATTGATACGTGTTCTTAAGGTCATTCCCCAGGTCCGGAGTGATTAAGTGTACGTTACCAAGGCTATTTAGACCACTTTTAAATGCGGATTTGCCGAACTTTCATTTAAATATGTTTTAACGGGTCCGCTCGCAGATTTTCGAATTCACGGATTTATTCGCAAATCCGCGGATCCTCGTGCGGACCAGATTTTTCGAAGTTCGGACATCTCTTATTGGAATTCTGGTGTTGGTTAGGGGATTGATATTAATCTATTGGAATTCTGGTGTTGTACTGGGGTTTGATATTAATCTATTGGAATTCTGGTGTTGTACTGGGGATTGATATTAATCTATTGGAATTCTGGTGTTGTACTGGGGTTTGATATTAATCTATTGGAATTCTGGTGTTGTACTGGGGATTGATATTAATCTATTGGATTCCTGGTGTTGTACTGGGGATTGATATTAATCTATTGGAATTCTGGTGTTTGTACTGGGGTTTTGATTTAACCATTGGAATTCTGGTGTTGTACTGGGGTTTGATATTATCTATTGGAATTCTGGTGTTTGGTTAGGGATTGATATTAATCATTATTGGAATTCTGGTGTTGGTTGGGGATTGATATTAACTATTGGAATTCTGGTGTTGTTACTGGGGTTTGATATTAATCTATTGGAATTCTGGTGTTGTACTGGGGTTTGATATTAATCTATTGGAATTCTGGTGTGTACTGGGGGATTGATATTAATCTATTGGAATTCTGGTGTTGTACTGGGGATTGATTTAATCTATTGGAATTCTGGTGTTGTACTGGGTTTGATATTAATCTATTGGAATTCTGGTGTTGTCTAGGGTTTGATATTAATCTATTGGAATTCTGGTGTTGTACTGGTGGATTGATATTAATCATTGGAATTCTGGTGTGTACTGGGGATTGATATTAATCTATTGGAATTCTGTGTGTGTCTGGGGTTTGATATTATCTATTAATTCTGGTGTTGTACTGGGGTTTGATATTAATCTATTGGTATTCTGGTGTTGTACTGGGGTTTGATATTAATCTATTGTATTCTGGTGTTGTACTGGGTTTTGATATTATCTATTGGAATTCTGGTGTTTGTACTGGGGTTTGATATTAATCTATTGGTATTCTGTGTTGTACTGGGGTTTGATATTAATCTATTGGTATTTGTACGCTGGTGTTTGTACTGGGGTTTGATATTAATCTATTGGTATTCTGGTGTTTTGTACTGGGTTTGATATAATCTATTGGAATTCTGTGTTTGTACTGGGGTTTGATATTAATCTATTGGTTCTGGTGTTGTACTGGGGTTTGATATTAATCTATTGGAATTCTGGTGTTGTACTGGGATTGATATTAATCTATTGGAATCTGGTGTTGTACTGGGGATTGATTTAATCTATTGGAATTCTGGGTGTTGTACTGGGGATTGATATTATCTATTGGAATTCTGGTGTTTGTACTGGGGTTTGATATTAATCTAGTGGAATTCTGGTGTTGTACTGGGGATTGATATTAATCCTATTGTGAATTCTGGTGTTTGTAACTGGGTTTGATATTAATCTATTGGAATTCTGGTGTTGTACTGGGATTTGATATTAATCTATTGGAATTCTGGTGTTGTACTGGGGTTTGATATTAATCTATTGGAATTCTGGTGTTGTACTGGGGTTTGATATTAATCTATTGGAATTCTGGTGTACTGGGGATTGATATTAATCTATTGGAATTCTGGTGTTGTACTGGGGTTTGATATTAATCTATTGGAATCTGGTGTTGTACTGGGGATGATAATTAATCTATTGGAATTCTGGTGTTGTACTGGGGTTTGATATTAATCTATTGAATTCTGGTGTTGTACTGGGATTGATTTAATCTATTGGAATTCTGGTGTTGTACTGGGGTTTGATATTAATCTATTGGAATTCTGGTGTTGTACTGGGGTTTGATATTAATCTATTGGAATTCTGGTGTTGTACTGGGGTTTGATATTAATCTATTGGAATTCTGGTGTTGTACTGGGGTTTGATATTAATCTATTGGATTCTGGTGTTGTACTGGTGGTTTGATATTATCTCTTGGAATTCTGGTGTTGAACTAGGGGTTTGATAGTAATCTATTGGAATTCTGGTTGTTGTACTGGTTTGATATTCATCATGGAATTTGGTGTTTGTAGGGGATTGATTTAACTATTGGAATTTTGGTGTTTTCGGTATTGATATATCTATTGGAATTCTAGTGTTGTACTGGGGATTGATATAATCTATTGGAATTCTGGTGTTGTACTGTTTTTGATATTAATCTTATGGAATTCTGGTGTTGTACTGGGGATTGATATTAATCTATTGGAATTCTGGTGTTGTACTGGGGTTTGATATTAATCTATTGGAATTCTGGTGTACTGGGGATTGATATTAATCTATTGGAATCTGGTGTTGTAATGGGGTTTGATATTTATCTATTGGAATTCTGGTGTTGTACTGGGGTTTGATATGAATTTATTGGAATTCTGGTGTTGTACTGGGGTTTGATATTAATCTATTGGAATTCTGGTGTTGTACTGGGTTGATATTAATCTATTGGAATTTTTGTGTTGGTAGGGGATTGATATTAATTATTGGAATTCTGGTGTTGTACTGGGGTTTGATATTAATCTATTGGTATTCTGTGTTGTACTTGGGGTTTTGAGATTAATCTATTGGAATTCTGGTGTTGGTTAGGGGATTATATTAATCTATTGGAATTTCTGGTGTTGTACTGGGGTTTGATATTAATTTTATTGAATTCTGGTGTTGGTTAGGGGATTGATATTAATCTATTGGAATTCTGGTGTTGTACCGGGGGTTTGATATTAATCTTATTGGAATTGCTGGTGTACTGGGGTGATTAATCTATTTGAAATTCTGGTGTTGTAATGGGTTTGATATTTATCTATTGAATTCTGGTGTTTGTACTGGGTTGATATTAATTATTGAATACTGGTGTTGTACTGGGGTTTGATATTAATCTATTGGAATTCTGGTGTTGTCTGGGGTTTTGATATTAATCTATTGAATTTTGTGTTGTTGGTTAGGGGATGATATTAATCTATTGGAATCTGGTGTTGTACTGGGGTTTGATATTAATCTATTGGTATTCTGGTGTTGTACTGGGGTTTGTATGATTAACTATTGGAATTCTGGTGTTGGTTAGGGGATTATATTAATCTATTGGAATTCTGGTGTTGTACTGGGGTTTGATATTAATCTATTGGAATTCTGGTGTTGTACTGGGGTTTGATATTAATCTATTGGAATTCTTGGTGTTGTCTGGGATGGATATTAATCTATTCGAATTCTGTGTGTTTACTGGGGGTTTAATATTAATCTATTGGAATTCTGGTGTTGTACTGGGGATTGATATTAATCTATTGAATTCTGGTGTTGTACTGGGGATTGATATTAATCTATTGGAATTCTGGTGTTGTACTTGGGTTGAATATTAATCTATTGGAATTCTGGTGTTTTTTTTTGAGGGTAAAATTGTATCTATCACATGTATGGCTTTCTACCCATTTCAATATTAATCTAAGGATTCTGGTGGTTTTTCTTTGGGTTATTAGATTGTGAGCTCTTTAGGACGGATGGTATGAATGGGAAAACTGTAATAGAAGATTAAACAGGAGCCAGTTTGGACCGGGCAAAATATAACAGGAGAAATCAGTCTTTCTCACTGTAAACTAGAGGCTGAAATTTTTGCATATAACCCTTTGTGGAACAGATAAGGGCAACTAATGAGCCAAACCCCTCAGTCATTTGAATAAGTTTCATCAGATTGAGCGGTTCCTTAGGACAAGCGTGCCCTGTTCCATTTAGAGCTCTCTGTCCTGTTTATACTCCTTTCCTTATTATTACAGCTAAGCTCCATGGATCTTGTCCCGAAACGGAATGTTGATTTACAGACATCCAACTAAAATCTGCCTACTGGGCCACGTCGCAAAGAGGAAGAACGAGATTTTCTCGTTTTCTCCAACTTTTTATTTGCAGGAAAAATTTCTTGTTTTTACATTTATTTTTAAATTCGACCCCACTGTACACCCCAATCCTATATTCTATAACCATAATACACATCTCATTGACAAATCCCATTAACACAAAGGAACAGGGGAACAGAAATCTCTTTTTATCTAGTGATTTTCTGACCTGGCACTTGTGTATCTTTGGATAGAAATCACATAGAAAAGAAAGTGACACACTAGTCTGTAGTTTCTGCTATTAACAACTATGACTTATTTCTGATTGTTTATATCAGACAAACTGCAATTAGTGTCTAACTCTAACTCTAATTCATAATATAGGATGCTGGTTTGTATAACTCCCTGTTAAATGTAAATGAAGGGAATGCAACTTTATTATTAGTTCCGTTTTTCTATCCTCCATAACCCACAATCATGAAGTGGAGATGAGATGTGGTATTTTGCATGCTCCATTCACAGTTTACAAGACAAGGATGATCTATTTGTTAGGATGGGGTCTGAAAGTGTAGGCAAGAATCCTTGGGGATGGGTTCAGAAAGATGGGCAAGTTCCTTAGAGGTGGTGGGTCAGAAAATGTTGGGCAAGTTCATCAGGGTGGGGTCAAAAGGCTTGTGCAAGATCCTCAGGGGTGGTCACAAAATACTTTCAGAGAGACAAGGAACAGGACTGCATCCCAACTGCTCTGTGATTGGTCCAACATCCCTTCATTTCCTTCATTGTTAAACTACATTTTAAATATCCTACTCCTACACCAACTTTTTAAAAGACCAAACAACAAGCCATGTGTTCATATACCTCTTAGGAGTCTTTTCTTTTTTATTATTAATGTATCTACAACAACAATAATTCCTTGACTTATCCTCCTCTGAATTCCCCGACATATAGATGTTCCTGAGTAGAGATGTCCGAACTTCGCAAAATCTGGTCTGCTCGAGGATCCGCGGATTTTCGAAAAATTCGAAAATCCGCGAGCGGACCCGTTAAAATTAAAAATACCCTTAAATAACGAGATTTTTCGTATTTTAAGAAATTTTGGAAATTACATTTCACGTATTTTCGGGAATTTTCGAAATTACGGGTTTTTCATGTATTTTCAAAAATATGTATTTTTCGAAAATACATAATCCTCGTAATTTTCGAATATTTTCGAAAATACGTATGTAAGGAATTCGAGAAATCCTTTGTATTTTCGAAAATTTTTTGAAAATACGAAAAATCCGTGAATCAGAAGTTCGGAAGGCGGAAAATCCAAAAAAAATCCGCGTTCGCAAACGGGATAAATCCGCGCGGTCCGGTTTCAGATCCGCGAACCGGCCATCCCTATACCTGAGCCCACACAAAATACTGCACAATACTCACTGCTGTACACACCACACAAAGTGTAATTCATACCCCACATGTAATATATCTACACATGTAGAATGTTATTAAAAGGATCGTTGACCTGGACCATTCATAAAACTCTGTGACCACCTGCTGATGGCAAAATACAAACAATTTCAAATGAACAGAAATATCAGGTTACACAATGCAGATATAAGTAGAGATGAAATGTGGGTTTGAATAGAACCCAGTTTTCGAATCGAATCTGAGGGTCTGAAGTCACAACGAACCTTTCGAATTCCCGAATTTCATGGAACCCGAATTTTTCGAATTTTCAATTTTTAATCGAAATTGAAAGTAGACAACTCATTGAAAATCGAAAGTAGACAATCATTGAAAATCGAAATAGACAATCATTGAAATCGAAAGTAGACTATCAATCATTGAAAATCGAAAGTAACGATGATTGAAAATCTAAAGTAGACAATCATTGAAAATCGAAGTAGACAATCATTGAAAATCGAAAGTAGACAACCATTGAAAATCGAAAGTAGACAATTATCGAAAATCGAAATAAGACATCATTGAAAATCGAAAGTAGACAATCATTGAAATCGAAAGTACAATCATTGAAAATCGAAAGTAGACAATCATTGAAAATCGAAAGTAGACTATCATTGAAATCGAAGTAGACATCATTGAAATAGAAATAGACAATCTTGAAAATGAAAGAAGACAATCATTGAAATCGAAAGTAACAATCATTGAAAATCGAAAATAGACATCTTGAAATCAAGTAGAAACATCATTGAAAATCGAAAGTAGACTATCATTGAAAATCGAAAGTAGACATCAATCATTGAAATCGAAGTAACATCATGAAAATCGAAGTAGACAATCATTGAAAATCGAAAGTAGACAATCATTGAAAATCGAAAGTAGACTATCATTGAAAATCGAAACTCGAACTTTAAAACTTTCCGAAAATTTCAAAACAGAATGAAACTCACAGTTTCGAACCTCTCTAATAATAAGACACAATATTCACCTAGATCTGCACCTTGGACACAGTGGGATCCATTGTAGCCTACGGGATTTTGGAAATGCAGTTCCATGTGTTGTCCCCTTTGATTGAATTAAAGGGTAAAAAAGTACAAAAAAAAGTTATTTTTTGGGGGAATTTAGTGCATATAAACTAAAATGAAAGTTTGGTGTCCGGGAGGTACGACTGCGTTTCCTACCTCCCAATCAAGGGACGTCTCTAGGGGTTTTTCCACCTGAAACAAACTTTTGAATGCCGCCCCTATGTACCACTAGGTGCCATGAAGTGTGCCACCCCGCAACCAGGTTAGGTGTGGTGGGCTTCCATGAATGGTGTGGGTAAACATTTGTTTCTTTTTAAACTTCACATAACGTCGGTATTTATACATTTCCTCAAAAAGACATTTATCCAAATCATAATTTATAGAAAAAAGATTTTTTTCCAAAAGTCTTCCACCACGTCAAGGCAGATTCTTTAGCAACTAACCTAACCATTGCCTCATGCCCACTCCACACAGATCGGTACATATAACATGCCCTAATGCCTGGATCACACAGATCGGTACATATAACATGCCCTAATGCCCGGATCACACAGAATAGGTTACATATACATGCCCTAATGCCTAGATCCGCCGATAGGTACATTAACATGCCCTAATGCCCAGCTCACACAGAAGTTACTATAACTGCCCTAATGCCTAATCACACAGATAGGTACATACAACATGCTCTAATGCCTACATCACACAGAGAGTACATATAACATGCCCTAATGCCTAATCACACAATAGGTACATATACATTGCTCTAATGCCTACTCCCAACACATAGTACATATAACATGCCCTAATGCCAAGATCACACAGATAGGTACATATAACATGCTCTAATGCCTACATCACACAGATAGGTACGTATAACATGCCCTAATGCCTAGATCACACAGATAGGTACATATAACATGCTCTAATGCCTACATCACACAGATAGGTACATATAACATGCCCTAATGCCTAGATCACACAGATAGGTACATATAACATGCTCTAATGCCTACATCACACAGATAGGTACATATAACATGCCCTAATGACAATCAGAGCAGGGCCTGCATGAAGCTGGCAGTTAGTGCAGAGCTAAAAATCCTGCTGCTTTTAAGGAGGCTCTGCCTGCCGCCTCTCTGATATTTAGCAGGGGCAACCGCCCTGAGCATTTTGCTCAATATTGCCTCATTAAGAGACAACCCCCTGCTCCCTTATCAATTCTGTGAGGAGCACCAGTACAAGAAAAAGATTCCTAACCAAAATGAATGTTGTCTACTTAATTCCTAACTTTAACTAACACAGGGGTACAATGTAACCAATTGGAAATGAAGGCAATGAATTTACTGACCTCACCCAGGTGTCTCTCTGTTAGGAATTAAGGATAGAGAAGTTGCTGGGCTTTAACTCAGAAAAAGCTTATCACTTGTTCCAAACACTGTTTGGCTTGCATCTCCAGCATGCCTCTGTCCCTCGCCCTACGACCCAGCTGCTAATGAGGCCTAATGCCGGATCCTCTCCCCTCCTGTTGTCGCTGTTAATATTTCATCTGCCTTCCACAGCGAGGGCCACCGAGGACCGCTTGGTTACATTGTTCACACATTGGTCTGGGGATTTAGACTGGCTTGGCTGATATCTAATTAACTGAAAGTAATCAGTGCGCTATGACAGAATCCTCTTTCCTGCACTCTGGTTCTGGCTCTGTCCCCAGTGAGGATCCCATTTATGGGCCCTGGTACTGTTGCCAGTGCCCAGGCAGGGGGGGGCACAGAACTATGGACGCCACATACGGTGCCTTCAGTCCGATGCCCGACACAGGACAGCATCACTGTGACTTCCATCATTGCCGTTGTCTATGGTAATTAATTACAGATAATTAGTGTTGTGTTCCTCTGGCAATTAACCCTTTCCTGGTTAGATATCAAACTCTCGGATAACACGAAGAACACCAGGAGACATATGGGATCCATCCTCAAGATCTACCGGACGTGGCTACGGGGTTAATCCCAATTTCCTGGCGAGTTATAAATAAAAACATCAGTCTCAATAAAAGAGACATCAGCTCACTCCACATGGGGGCATTTTATACCAGCAGCATTAAAAGATAAATAATAATAATAGTGAGGTTATTACACGTACCCACTGTTTCGATATTTGTCTTCTACCTATCAAGTTCCTTAACCATAAACCAGGATCTCAATGTTTGGGCCTCCAGATCAGTGTTTCCCAACCTTTTCATCTGTGGGGTCTCGGGGGTCCCCTACATAAATAATTATTATATATTATTATTTTTTACTCAGTTATCAAATAATCAAAATACGTGATTTATACACATACTGCTCTCTTAAAATGTATGGTATTTGAATTATAGTAAAATACTATATATCCATTTTACTTCAGAAATAGAGCTCTGATTTATATTTGTTACAAATTGTAATTTGATTAAGGAAAGAGAAATATCTCTAAAAAAGGCACTCAAATTCACAGCAGGGGGGACCCAGCAGGTTTCTCTCTCAGACATGTAAGGGACACTATATGTGAAAAATGACTGTGCCTCCTATTAACTATAATTGAATCCCTGTAAGTTGCACTGATTTGGCGTGTGTTGCTGCATGCCTTCAATCCGCACACTTTTTTTTAGGAGCATATCCCCCTCCCTCTTTTAACCACTCCCACTTCCATCTGACCTCTGACTTTTCCCCCACAAACCAACTGTCAGCCTGCACACAACATACAGCATTCCAACTGTCAAATCTCTGTCACCATCCCCAGCTACAGTAAACATACTCACAGAAGAATAGTTTATTGAGAGCAAGAAACTTGATTGACAGCTGAAATATAGAAGTTTTTGATTGGATATCTAAAGAAATAGGGGCAGATCAACAAAATATGATACAGTGGTTGGGAAGAATTATAGTTTCCAGTTATGGTCAATCTAAAATAACCTATTTTCGGTATAGATGCCCTTTAATACACCAAACAAATAATTCATACAAACATTGATAAATATATAGGGAATATATCTGTATTCATAAAAATGGTGGAGCCATACAGTTTCTGTCAATCTCTCTTGAGGACCCCCATGCAACCTCTCATGGACCCCTTAGGGGTCCCCAGACCCCTGGCTGAGTAACACTACAACACCCAGCATTCCCTTGCTGCCCTCTGCAGTTGCTGCTGTAGACCATCCAATGTGTTTGAAAAACTACATCTCTCACATTACCAGGAACAACATCTGCGATTGCTGTTCAATACCTGTAACATGGGAAAAAGGTTTATGTCTTGCGTAAGGTACAAGACACTTCAGAGCTCTCCTTACAAATAGCCAGGTCACGTGACCTACGGATGGCATTATCAGTCTATACCTACCCCTGTAGTGGATTTCTGTGGGAGGAACTGTAGATTATAGCCTTATATCTTTAGTTTCCTGAGAGAAGGAACCAGAAGCCACAAGGGGTAGGTTATAATAATAGACTCCACCCACGCGAACTGTAAATTATAGGTACATATAAGAGCCTGCGGCCTCGTGCTTTTATATGGTCACGGAAACTCCTTGTACTCTCCAATATCCTTATATTTACAGTTGGGGGTGATATCCACTAATAACACCCCGGACACTAAAACAGCACCATAGTCCTGTATTAGACTAGAACACTAGACTATACCTTGTCCTAGTTAAAGTGAAATAAAATCAATTTTTACAGAAAAATATCCCTGGACACAATATAAAGGGTTTCTGCTTTAAAGAATATTTCCATAGCTTCCCTGGTCACGCGGGCCATAAATCTTACAACTGTGAGTCAGCTTGGCATGCAGTTCCTGCCATTGTTTATATGAAAGGGAAAGCTTCAGCAATGAGCCCCGAACAGGCTCAGACACAGGGAACACGTGTGTGTGCTGAGGTTCCTTTATCTGTGTGAGACAAGCCCCCCAGGCTATAAAGATTAGTACAGAGGACACCGGTGACTCAATCACAGACACATTCAGACCGTTTTGGGAATTGAACACCGGCAATTATATGAATCCCTATCTCTCCTCATCTGTAGTCATTACACTGATGGAAATTCGGATTTATCGAGGTTTGAATGAAATGAATATTTAATGGTGGAATGTGCACACGGCGATCTCTGTTTACAGCCCAAGAGGTAGGAGGCCGGATGAGCCCTCATTGGTGGAATTCAGCTGATCAAACGCGAATCTCTTAAAATTGACACAAACACTCGTAGCGTGAGTGCCTCCACTTGGATCTTCTAACACCCGATCGCTTGTGGTTTGGTTGTAATTACAAGAGGTGATTGGGAAGATATAGTTATCTGGAAACCGCAAGGTTTTTCCCTCTCAATTCACGGCTAGTGGCAGGTTATCCGTCCAATCGCAAGTTGTCATCAAACTTAGTAAAATCTAATGATACTGCGCCCCTCGGATGGTCCAAGCGATCCTGTCCAGCTTAACCACAGATTTTTAACTGGTGACCCCTAAAAACAAGAACTATATGAACTACTTCCAAATAAAAATAAATCAAACTTCAAGTATTTTCAAAATTCTTCGATAATATTCATAATACGGTTTGAAACTCGAACACAGTTTCCGATCATATTTTCAAAGATGTTGAACCGTTCGAGGCTATTTTCAAAAATAAACAAAAATAGCCACGACATTCGTACCAAAATTTAATTTTCGGATCTTCTGGATTTTTCCCGAGATCCGAAAAAGGAACGAACCGTCAGTTTTGCCCATCTCTAATGATTCACTGAACTTCCATTCTGCCACCCATACGATAATAATCGGAACCATACCACTAAAATTCACTAGTTCCATTACTTAGGGACATATTTATAAAAGGACGAAATTAGCACCCTAAATATACGCTAGTGGCATATTTAAAATGGCGAGCACATCGCGGCCAGCTGTGCCTGTGCGGCGTGATTTGAACTATCTTCGCAGCGATACTGAAATACATACCGCCGCGAATCCGGAGCAGAGGGCTGGGAGGGGATGGCGGGAAAGGATTGCGCGGCTGGTGGTCGCGTTCCTCAGAGGGGCGCTGGTGGGGTGGCCGCCTTCACCCCCGCGGCGGATGCCCCACCTCCGGCAACCCTTTCCCAGCAGCCCCCCGTCCCGTACTCTCGTGGGAGGGACGGGCGCTCCGATGGGGGCACTGAAAAGTGCCTTTTGGGGCTTTGGGGTCCAGCACCGGCTCGAACCGGGACCCCCTTCCCCGCCCTATCATGGGCCCTTGCGGCAACTTACAATGCCCTTGCAGCCCTGGAAGGGCCTTTGGGAATTAGGGGTCCCCGCAGCTCGAACCGGGACCCCCCCTCCCTGGCCCCTTATAAGGGCCCTGTGGCACTAACAAGTGCCTTTGGTGGGGGTCCCCCGCAGCTTCTATATCTGAAATCTGATTGGTTAATGTAAACCATGTAAACCACGCATTAAAAATTGACCAATCAGAAAGGATTAGGGTCTTTCTGCAACCTATATAAGAGATGCCTCCGCCACGGACCTCAGATGGCATTGCAGTACGATGGCTGAAGAAAGAAGCGTCTTGGCAACATCGGCTCCGTGAGGCCTCATTGCCGCAAGCCCTGATAGGGCCGGTAAGGGGTGGTCCTGGTTCGAGCTGCAGACCCTTAAGCCCCAAAGCACCTTTTCAGTGCCCCTGCTGGAGGTTCCCTCCACCCCCCCAGCTGGGCTGGGGAAGGAACGCGACCACCCCGTGGCAATCCTTCCCGGCTCCCCTCCCAGCCCGCTGTAATCTCGGCTGTTTTTGCCACCCTAAGTGGCGTTTGAGTGAAACGGCCAAGGTTACCGCAGCGCTTCAGTTCCCGCCACTTTATGATAGATTGCGGTGTTTCCTGTTACTGATAGGCGCTCGAAAAATAGGATGGGGTTTGATATTAATCTATTGGAATTCTGGTGTTGTACTGGGGATTGATATTAATCTATTCGAATTCTGGTGTTGTACTGGGGTTTAATATTAATCTATTGGAATTCTGGTGTTGTACTGGGGATTGATATTAATCTATTGGAATTCTGGTGTTGTACTGGGGATTGATATTAATCTATTGGAATTCTGGTGTTGTACTTGGGTTTGATATTAATCTATTGGAATTCTGGTGTGTTGTTTTGAGGGTAAAATTGTATCTATCACATGTATGGCTTTCTACCCATTTCAATATTAATCTATAGGAATTCTGGGTGGTTTTTCTTTGGGTTATTAGATTGTGAGCTCTTTAGGACAGGATGTGGTATGAATGGGTAAACTGTAAATACGAAGATTAAACAGGAGCCAGTTTGGACAAGGGCAAAATATAACAGGAGACAATCAGTCTTTCTCACTGTAAACTAGAGGCTGAAATTTTTGCAATATAACCCTTTGTGAACAGATAAGGGCAACTAATGGAGCCAAACCCCTCAGTCATTTGAATAAGTTTCATCAGATTGAGCGGTTCCTTAGGACAAGCAGTGCCCTGTTCCATTTAGAGCTCTCTGTCCTGTTTACTCCTTTTCCTTAGTTATTACAGCTAAAGCTCCATGGATCTTGTCCCGAATACGGAATGTTGATTTACAGACATCCAACTAAAATCTGCCTACTGGTGCCACGTCTGCAAAGAGGAAGGAACGAGATTTTCTCGTTTTCTCCAACTTTGTATTTGCAGGAAAAATTTTCTTGTTTTTACATTTATTTTTAAATTCGACCCCACTGTACACCCAAATGCCTATATTCTAATAACCATAATACACATCTCATTGACAAATCCCAGTAACACAAAGGAACAGGAGGGAACAGGAAATCTCTTTTTATCTAGTGATTTTTCTGACCTGGCACTTGTGTATCTTTGGATAGAAATCACATAGAAAAGAAAGTGACACACTAGTCTGTAGTTTCTGCTATTAACAACTATGAACTTATTTCTGATTGTTTATATCAGACAAACTGCAATTAGTGTCTAATCTCTAACTCTAATTCATAATATAGGATGCTGGTTTGTATATACTCCCTGTATTAAATGTAAATGAAGGGAATGCAACTTTAGATTATTAGTTCCGTTTTTCTATCCTCCATAACCCACAATCAATGAAGTGGAGATGAGATGTGGTATTTTGCATGCTCCATTCACAGTTACAAGACAAGGATGATCTATTTGTAGGATGGGGTCTGAAAGTTGAGGCAAGATCCTTGGGGATGGGTTCAGAAAAGATTGGGCAAGTTCCTTAGAGGTGGTGGGTCAGAAAATGTTGGGCAAGTTCATCAGGGGTGGGGTCAGAAAGGCTTGTGCAAGATCCTCAGGGGTGGGTCACAAAAATAGCTTTCAGGAGAGACAAGGAACAGGACTGCATCCCAACTGCTCTGTGATTGGTCCAACATCCCTTCATTTCCTTCATTGTTAAACTACATTTTAAATATCCTACTCCTACACCAACATTTTTAAAAGACCAAACAAACAAGCCAATGTGTTCATATACCTCTTAAGGGAGTCTTTTCTTTTTTATTATTAATGTATCTACAACAACAATAATTCCTTGACTTATCCTCCTCTGAATTCCCCGACATATAGATGTTCCTGAGTAGAGATGTCCGAACTTCGCAAAATCTGGTCTGCTCGAGGATCCGCGATTGAGTTCCTATTAAAATTCTGGTGTTGTACTGGGATGGATATTAATCTATTGGAATTCTGGTGGTACTGGGTTGATATTAATCATGGAATTCTGGTGTTGTACTGGGTTTTGATATAATCTATTGGAATTCTGGGGTACTGGGGTTGATATTAATCTATTGGAATTCTGGTGTTGTACTGGGTTGTGATATTAATCAATTGGAATTCTGGTGTTGTACTGGGGATTGATATTAATCATTGGAATTCTGGTGTTGTAATGGGGTTTGATATTAATCTATTGGAATTCTGGTGTTGTGTAATGGGTTAATATATCATTTGAATTCTGGTGTTTACTGGGTTTGTATAAACTATTGAAGATTTTTCTGGTGTGTGTAGGGTGTGATATTATCTATGGAATTTGTTGGTGTGGTTAGGGGATTGATTTAATCTATTGGAATTCTGGTGTGTACTGTTTATTGGATATTATCTATTGGAATCTGGTGTGTTGTCTGGGTTTATATTTAATCTATTGGAATTCTGGTGTGTGTACTGGGTTTGATATTATCTATTGGAATTCTGGGTGTGTTACTGGGGATTGATATTATCTATTGGAATTCTGGTGTTGTACTGGGGTTTGATATTAATCTATTGGAATTCTGGTGTTTGGTTAGTGGATGGATATTAATCTATTGGATTCTGGTGTTGTATGGGGTTTGATATATCTATTGGAATTCTGGTGTTGGTTACTGGGGATTGATATTTAGGCTATTGGATTTTTGTATCGTTAGGGGATTGATATTAATCTATTGGAATTTTGGTATCGGTTAGGGGTTGATATTAATCTATTGGAATTCTGGTGTGTACTGGTGTGTTGATATGAATCTATTGAATTCTGGTGTTGGTTAGGGTTGATATTAATCTATTGGGATTCTGGTGTTGTATGGGTTGTGATATTAACTATGGAATTCTGGTGTTGTACTGGGGTTTGATATTAATCTATTGGAATTCTGGTGTTGTACTGGGTTTGGTGATATAATCTATTGGAATTCTGGGTTGTACTGGGGTTGTGTTAGTATTAATCTATTTGAGATCTCTAGATGTTTGATACTGGGTTTTGTTATGAAAAAGCAAATTAATTGTCAAGTTTGCAGGACCAACGATTGCGTTGCAATTCATCAACCTCCCTCCCACCATAAAAACGGGTCAATAGATAGAGCAGAACCCTACATCCCAGTGAGATGATGGCACAGGCGCTTCTAGATCTAAGATCCTACCAGGGTCCGGCAACTACCACAATCCCAGTGAGATGGTAACAGCACGTTTCTAGATCTATTAGAATCCTCTACCAGGGTCAGGAAACTTACCCACAAACCAGTGAGATGATGTCACAGCACGTTTAGATCTATAATCCTACCAGGGTCAGGAACTTACCCCACAATCCCGGTGAGAGATGTCACAGCGCGTTCTAGACTTATAGATCCTACCAGGGTAAGGAAACTTACCCACAATCCCGGTGAGATGATGTCGAGCGCGTTCTAGATCTATAGATCCTAACAGGGTCAGGAAAACTTACCCACAATCCCGGTGAGATGATGTCACAGCGCAGTTCTAGATCTATAGATCCTAACAGGGTCAGGAAAACTTACCCACAATCAGGTGAGATGAGTCACAGTGCGTTCTAGATCGATAGATCCGACCAGGGTTCAGCGAACGACCCACAATCCCAGTGAGAGATGTCACAGTGGCGTTCCAGATCGATAGATCATACCAGGTCCAGGAAAACTTACCCACAATCCAGTGAGATGAGTTCTCAGCGCGTTCTAGATCGATAGATCCTACCCGGGTCAGGAAATTACCCCACAATCCAGTGGATATGTCTCAGCACGTTCTAGATCTATAGTTACCAGGTCAGGAAACTTACCCACAATACAAGTGAGATGATGTCTCAGCACGTTTCTAGATCTATGATTCTACCAGGCGTCAGGAAACTTACCCACCAATCCCGGTGAGATGATGTCTCAGCACTTTATAGATCGATAGATACTACCAGGGTAAAACTTACCCAATCCTGGTGAGATGATGTCTCAGCACTTATGATAGATAGATCCTACCAGGGTCAGGAAACTTTACCACACATCCAGTGAGATGATGTCTCAACACTTCTAGATAGATAGATTCTACAGGGTCAGGAAAAACTTACCACAATCGGTGAGATGATGTCTCAGCAGTTCATAGATCAATAGATGTACCAGGGTCAGGAAACCTACCCACAAACCCAGTGAGATGGAGTCTAGCACGTTCTAGATCGATAGATCTACCAGGCGCAGGAAAACTTACCCACAATCCCGGTGAGATGGTTTCAGCACGTTGTAGATCGATAGATTCCTACGGGTCAGGAAACTTACCACAATCCCGTGAGATGAGCTCAAGCACTTTCTAGATCGATGATCCTACCAGGATCAGGGAAAACTTTACCCAATCCCTGTGAGATGATGTCTTAGCCGTTCTAGAATCTATGATCCTACCAGGGGTCAGGAAACTCAACCACCACAATCCCCAGGTGAGATGATGTCACAGCACGTTCTAGTCGATAGATCCTACCAGGGGTCAGGAAACTTACCTCACCTCCCTGTAGATGAGGTTTCAGCACGTTCTAGATTTGATTAGACTCCTACCAGGGTCAGGATAACTTACCCCAATCCCGGATGAGATATGTCACAGCCGTTCTAGAGTCGATAGTCCTACCAGAGTCAGGAAGCCTACCCACCATCCCAGTGGATGATGTCTCAGCACGTTCTAGAATCGATGATCCTACCAGGTCAGGAAGCGTACTCCAACAACCTGGGGGCCACAGAGGGCATGTTTACTAAACCGCATTATCTTTTCGCAGCTTGCTTTCCCCCGTTTCTCGCAAAAATCTATGGTTGCGATTACAGCGTAATAACATGGCCGGAAACCGGTCACGTGAAAAATTTACACGCCTCGTTAACTTTTCGCGCCTATCGTAACATTAACCACCGCATCTATTCATAAGTGGCGGGAACTAAGCGCGCGGTAACCTTCGGGCCGTTCACCCTGCCACGCTAGGGTGGCAAAAACAGCCGAGATTACAGCGGGCTGGGACGGGATGCCGGGAAAGGATTGCCACGGGTGGTCGCTTCCTTCCAGCAGCCCCAGCTGGGGGGGTGGAGGGACCCTCCACAGGCACTGAAAAGTGCCTTTTGGGGACTTAGGGTCCTGACAGCTCGAACCCTGGCACCCCCCTTACGGCCCTATCATGACCTTTGCGGCAATGAGGCTCAATCGGAGCCGATTGTGCGAGAGCTTCTTTCTTCAGCATCTACTGAATGCATCTGAGGTCCGCTGGGGAGTGCATTCTTTATAAGGTTTGAGAGACCCTAAATCCATTTTGATGGTCAATGTTTTTAATCGCTGTTTATCATTGTGTTTACATTAACCAATCAGATTTCAAATAGTTCTCGCTGTGAACCCCACAAAGGCACTTGTTAGCTGCCACAAGGGCCTTATAATGGGCCAGGGAGGGGGTGTCCCGGTTCGAGCGCGGGACCCCTTAATGTCCCAAGGCCTTCTCAGGGCTGCAGCGGCACTTGTAGTGCGCAAGTGGCCTGATAGGCCGGGGAAGGGGGTCCCGGTTCGTAGACCAGTTGCTGGACCCTTAAGCCCCAAAGGCACTTTTCAGTGCCCCACTGGAGCGCCCTTCCCTCCACCACGTAGTACGGACGGGGGTGCTGCTGGGAAAGGGTTGCGGTCAGGTGGTGGTCCGCCGCGGGGGTGAGGCGGCACCACCCACCGCGACCCCTGAGGAACGCGACCACCCGCGGCAATCCTTTTCACCGCCATCCCCGCTCCCATGCCCTCTGCTCCGGATTTCGCGGCGTATTGTATTTCAGTACTCGCTGCGAATAGTTCACATCACCCACGCCGCACATCACAGTGCCGCATGCTTGCTCGCATTTTAAATATGCCATAAGCGTATTTTACGGTGCTAATTTCGTCCTTTTATAATATGTCCCTAATTATGGAACTAGTGAATTTTTTGATTCCGGTATGGTTGGCAGAATGGAAGTCGTGATAATTAGAGATGTGGCAAAACTGAACAAGTGGTTCGTTCCTTTTTGGATTCGTGAAAAATCCAAGATGATCAACATTAATTTTTATCGATGATCGTGGCTATTTTTGTTTATTTTTTGGAAAATAGCCTCGAACGTTTCAACCATCTTGGAAATATGATCGGCAACTGTTTTCGAGTTTCCAACCGTTTCTATGAATATTATCGCAGAATTTTCGAAAATAGCTTGAAGTTTGATTTTTATTTGGAGAGTTCATATAGTTCTAGTTTTAGCTACGGGTCCACAGCTTTAACATCTTGGTTAGCTGGACAGGACGCTTGAACTCCGAGTGCTTGCAGTAATCATTAGACTTTCTACTAAGTTTGATACACTTGGATGGACGGATAACCTGCCCTAGCGTTGACATGAGAGGAAACAAACTTGCGTTTCCAGATCACTATCATCTTTCCCAATCACCTCTTGTAATGTTACACCAAACACAAGCGATCGGTGCTTAGAAGATCCAAGGATGGAGTCACTCACGCTACAGTGTTGTGTCAATTTTAAGAGTATCGTTGATCAGCTGAATTCCACCAATGAGGCTCCACCGGCCTCCTACCTTTTGCGTAAACAAGATCGCCGTGTGCACCATTCCCACCATAAATATTCTTTCATTCAACCCCTCGATAAATCGAATCTTTCAATCATCAGTGTAAGACTACAGAGTTGGAGAGATTAGGGATTCATATAATGCCGGTGTTCAATCTCCCAACGGTATGACTGTGTCTGTTGATTGAGTCACCGGTTCCTCTGTACTAATCTGTTATACCTGGGGGCTTGTCCTCACACGATAACGGACCTCAGACACAACACGTGTTTTCCTGGTTAGAGCCTGTTCGGGGCTCAGTTGCCTAGAAGCTTTCCTTTCATAACAATGACAGAACTGCATGAACAAGCTGACTCACAGTTGTAAAGATTTATGGCCCGCGTTGACCACAGGGAGCTATGTAAGAACAAAACTATTCCTATTCAAAACATAAACGCCTTCTATTGTGTCCCAGGATATTTTTCTGTAAAATTGATTTAATTTCACCTTTAACTAGACAAGTTACTGTACTAGTGTTCTCAGTCTAATACAGAGACTATTGGTGCTGTTTTATTAGTGTCCGGGTGGTTATATAGTGGATAATGCACCCACCCAACTGTACAATTAATAAGGATATTGGAATGTCACCAAGGATTGCTGACCATATAACAAGCACGAGGCCGCAGGCCCTCTTATATGTAACCTATATTTGTTCAGGGGTGAGTTATTTATATAACATACCCCATTTGTGGTTCTGGTTTCCTTCTACCTCATGGAACTATAAGATTATAAGGGATCTTAATCTTCCAGTTCCTCCACAGAATCCACTAAGGGTGGTTATAGACTGCAATATGCCATCCTTAGCGGTCACTTGACCTGGCTATTTGTAAGGAGAGCTCTGAAGTGGTCTTGTACCTTACGCAAGACATAACCTTTTTGTCCCATGTTACAGGTATGAACACGCAATCCGCAATTTGTTTTCCTGGTAATGCTGAGAGATGTAGTTTCAAACACATGGATGGTACTACACGCAGCAACCTGCAGAGGGCAGCACGGGAATGCTTGGGTGGTTTGTAGTGTTACTCAGCAGGGGTCTGGGGACCCTAGGGTCCCGAGAGGTTGCATGGCGAGGTCCTCAGAGAGATTGACAAAACTTATGAGGCGCCACCAGTTTTTATGATACAGATATTATTTCCCCTTTATTTATCAATGTTCGTAATGAAATTATTTGTTTGTTGTTAAAGAGGGCATCTATACCGAAAAATAGGTTATTTAGATTGACCCATAACGAGAAACTAAATTCTTCCAACCACCACTGTATCATTCCTTTTTGTTATCTGCCCCCTATTTCTTAGATATCCAATCAAAACTATCTTATTTTCAGCTCGCTGTCATCAAGTTCCTTGCTTCAATAACTTTCTTCTGTGAGTAGTTGTACTCGTAGCTGAATGGTGACAGGAGATTGACAGTTGGACTGCTGATGTTTGTGCGCGCTTGACTTGGTTTGTGGGGGGAAAAGTCAGGTCAATGGAAGGGGGTGGTTAAAAGAGGGAGGGGGATATGACTCCTAAACACAATGTGTGCGGATTGAAGGCATGCAGCACACAGACAAATCAGTTGCACACTTAACATGTTTCAATTATAGATAATAATGAGGCACAAGTCATTTTGTCACTATATGTGTCCCCTTTACTGTCTGGAGAGAACCTGCTGGGTCCCCCCCTGCTGTGTAATTTGAGTGCATTTTTTTAGAATATTCTCTTTCCTATAAATAATGTACCCCCCTCTAATTTTGTACAAATATAATCATCTGTCTATTTCTGAAGTAAAATGGATATATAGTATTTTTACTAACATGTCAAAATTACCTACATTTAAAGAGCTATTCTTTAGGTGTTAAATCACGTATTTTGATTAGTTTGATAACGGAGTATAAAAATAATAATATATAATAATTATTTATGTTAGGGGGCCGCCCCGGAGACCCCCACAGATGAAAGTTGGGACACTGATCTGGAGGCCCAAACATTGGAGATCCCTGGTTTTGTTTTCTTAGGGCAAACCTTGATAGTAGAACGACAAACTATCGAACAGTTTGTTACAGTGTAATAACAGTTCACTATTATTATTATTTATCTTTAGGCCTGCTGGGTAAAAATGCCCCATGTGGAGTGAGTTGATGTATCTTTATTGAGATGAGTGTTGTATTTATAACTCGCCAGGAAATTGGGATTAACACCGTCGGCCCACCCCCCGTCCGGTGATCTTAGGAGGGATCCAATTGTCTCCGCTGTTCTCGTGTTATCCGAAGTTTGATATCTACCAGGAAAGGGTTAATCTGCCGAGGAACAACATCTAATTATCTGTAATTATTACCATAGACAGACGCACTGAGGAGTCACAATGCTTGACTGTCCTGTGTCGGGCATCGGACTGAAGGACGCCTATTGTGCGTGCCATAGTTTCTGTGCCCCCCCCTTCCTGGCAACTGCACATCCAGGGCCCCATATGGGATCCTCATGTGGACAGAGCCAGACACGAGATGCAGGCAATGAGGACTTCTGTCCTACTGCGCACTGATACTTTCAGTTAATAGATATCAAGCAAAGCCACGCTAATCCCCAGACCAATGTGTGAACAATGTCCTACCAAGCAGTCCTCGTTGGCCTCGCGTGGGAAGGCCAGATGAATATAAGTAACAGCGAAACAGAGGGAGAGATGACCGGCATTAGGCCTCATTAGCGAGTGGTTCCGTAGGGCTAGGGACAGAGGCAGCTGGGAGATGCAAGCCAACATGTGTTTTGGAAACAAGTGTAGCTTTTTCCGAGTTAAAGCCAGCAACTTCTCTAATCCCTTAATTCCTACCAGAGAGACACCTGGTGAGGTCAGTAAATTCATGCCTTCATTTCCAATTGGTTCATTGTATCTCCTTGTTAGTTAAAGTTAGGAATTAAGTAGACACATAACACTCTTTTTTGGTTAGGAAATCTTTTTCTTTGTACTGTGGGTGGTGCGGGGGGCGCGTGGGTGTGTTCCCTCCAGAATATGATAGGGAGCAGGGGGTCTCTCTAAGAGGGCAATATGAGCAAAATGCTCAGGGCGGTGGCCCCTGCTAAATATCAGAGAGGAGGCAGGCAGAGCTCACTTTAAAGCAAGTCCAGTGATTTCCGTGTAGCTCGGCTCTGCGGTGGTCGTCTCATGCAGAGCCCTTGCCTGTTGATTGTCATAGGGCATGTTTATGTTACCCATCTGTGTGATTAGCAATCTTGAGCATGTGTCACTGTATCTATAGGCTAGGCCATGTTTTATTACTCGTGTGATTACATGAGCTGTCTATTACTGTGGATCTAGGATTGAGTTACGTACCTACTCTGCGCACTGATCGTAAGCGCCATTTGGACGCCATGTGTATGACGTACCCTATAGATCGTCGTCCTTTTATTCTCATATGATACATGTATTGTGTATTTTATTCCACCCCATTCGGTGCCATCGCGCCATCCATATCGAGCACGGCTATCTGTGCGTGTCATTGTTAGTGCAGAGACAGCCTGTCTTATCCAGTGATCTTCTATCATGTATGTCCCGCCTGCTCTACAGTCGGTCATTAGGGTCATTAATCGTTTATACGTACACTGTACCGTGCCTGTATATGCCTCGACTGTGACACAGCGCCTTGTTCTGTAGCCATAGTTCCTCAGTGTACCCTATCCATTCTCTGTTCGTGCCCGCCCTACGTCTTAAGCCTGGTCTGTCAATCTGTAGTCATAGGTACATGTTTATGTCACCGATGACGCGATTTTGGTAAGTCGCCCTGGAAATCCTGTCTAGCGCATCTTTAAGCCCACCAAGACATTCCAATGCGAGCATATGTTGCATAGGTATACTATCTGTTAGGTAGATCACGCAGAATTGATTGATACTTGGTGAGTTCGTAGTAGGTTGTCAATATGGTTACATTTACATTATAACATATTATTGGGATGTGCATACGAGTAGTAATTATCATTTTTCATTGATGGTGCATGATTTGTTATCTTACTAGTGTGTTACATATCTGTGTGAGGGCTAGCGGCCTGTGTCATCTAGCTAGGTCACCCGTGATTTGGGGGTTGAAAAGAGCATTAGTGGCACATAGATATGGGGTTACAGAGTATTTGTTTTTTCGTTACTATGTTTAACCTATGCTGCTGGGGTTGACACTCTGGCTTGGCTACGGGGCAGAGAAAGGAAGGAGTGCAGTGGGATTTGGGGAGGATGAGTGGGCGGAGAGGGCACCTGTGAGGGTTGCTTGACGGGAGGTGCAGGGTACCGACGAGGGTTTCGCTATTTTCAAGGAGGTGGACAGATTGGCGTATAGGGTGGAGGCCACGAGGTTCTTGGATTAGGAAGGTAGAGCGAGGTTGGTGGCAAGTAGACACTGAGTTTCAGTAGTGTTTCGTGGTTATATTATGTTCATCCTTTATGTGGGCATGCATGGTTTGGTTTATTAGGGCCATGTTCTGTTTTCTATTTTAATTATGCCTTATATGATTCCAATATTGCATGTATCTGCAGTTAGTTTATTCATTTGCATGGTTTTGTTGTATGTTTGATGTTATATATTCCTTGTTCGTTACATTTCTTTTACTATTATTATATATTGGTTTAGGCAAACTTAGATGTGTGATCTATCACAGTGTATATTTAGTGGCACCATGTTAATTTTTGCTGTTTTCATGTGTTTATTATTTTAATGGGCTTTAGGTGTTGTTTTTATGTCTTACATTTAGGGGGCAGGTTTCTCTATTGTATGGGCAATTGTTAGAGGTGTGCCCTGTTACTTCTCTGTATCCTGTGTGCATGCTAGGCAGCTTTTCACCCGGGCATGTTATGATACCTATTGTGTGA
Source organism: Hymenochirus boettgeri (assembly GCA_019447015.1). NCBI lineage: Eukaryota > Metazoa > Chordata > Amphibia > Anura > Pipidae > Hymenochirus > Hymenochirus boettgeri. The sequence goes on from CM033470.1 coordinate 1,377,716, forward strand.
GTTGGCGACTGAGGGCAAACTGGTTAGGTTAGTGCTAAAAGAATCTGCCTGGACGGTGGTGGAAAGACTTTTGGAAAAAAAAAATCTTTTATTCTATAAATTATGATTTGGATAAATGTCTTTTTGAGGAAAATGTATAAATACCGACGTTAGTGAAGTTTAAAAAAGAACAAATGTTACCCACACCCATTCCTGGAAGCCCACACACCTAATCCTGGTTGCGGTGGTGGCACACCTTCATGGCACACTAGGGTACTAGGGGCGGCGGCATTCAAAAAGTTTGTTTCAGGTGGAAAAAACCCTAGAGACGTCCCTGATTGGGAGGTAGGAAAACCCAGTCGTACCTCCGGGACACCAATACTTTTCATTTTAGTTTTATATGCACTAAATTCCCCCAAAAAAAATAATTTTTTTGTACTTTTTTTACCCTTTAATTCAATCAAAGGGGACACACATGGAACTGCATTTCCAAAATCCGTAGGCTACAAGGATCCCACTGTGTCCAAGGTGCAGATCTAGGTGAATATGTGTTCTTATTATTAGAGAGGTTCGAAACTGTTGAGTTTCATTCTGTTTTGAAATTTTCGGAAAGTTCTAAGTTTCGAGTTTCGATTTTCAATGATAGTCTACTTTCGATTTTCAATGATTGTCTTACTTTCGATTTTCAATGATTGTCTATCGATTTTCAATGATTGTCTACTTTCGATTTTCAATGATTGATTGTCACTTCGATTTTCAATGATAGTCTACTTTCGTTTCAATGATTGTCTACTTTCGATTTTCACATGATTGTCTATTTTCGATTTCAATGATTGTCTACTTTCGATTTTCAATGATTGTCTTCTTTCGATTTCAAGATTGTCTACTTTCTATTTTCAATGATGTCTACTTTCGATTTTCAATGATAGTCTACTTTCGATTTCAATGATTGTTACTTTCGATTTTCAATGATTGTTACTTTCGATTTTCAATGATTGTCTACTTTCGATTTCATGATGTCTACTTCGATTTCGATAATTGTCTACTTCGATTTTCAATGGTTGTCTACTTTCGATTTTCAATGATTGTCTACTTTCGATTTTCAATGATGTCTACTTTAGATTTAATCATAGTCTATTTCGATTTTCAATGATTGATAGTCTACTTTCGATTTTCAATGATTGTCTACTTTCGATTTTCCTGATTGCTCTACTTTCGATTTTCAATGATTGTCTACTTTCAATTTTCGATTTTAAAAATTGAAAATTCGAAAAATTCGGTGGGTTCCAGAAATTCGGGAATTTCGAAAGGTTCGTTGTGACTTCAGACCCTCAGATTCGATTCGAAACTGGGTTCTATTCAAACCCACATTTCATCTCTACTTATTATCTGCATTGTGTAACCTGATATTTCTGTCATTGAAATTGTTGTATTTTGCCATCAGCAGGTGGTCACAGAGTTTATGAATGGTCCAGGTCAACGATCCTTTAATAACATTCTACATGTGAGAATAATTACATGTGGGTATGAATTACACTTGTTGTGGTGTGTACAGCAGTGAGTATTGTGGTCATATTTTGTGTGGCTAGGTATAGGGATGGCCGGTTCGCGGATCTGAACCCGGATCCGCCGCGGATTTATCCGTTTGCGAACGGCGGATTTTTTTTTTGGATTTTCCGCCTTCCGAACTTCTGATTCACGCGATTTTTCGTATTTTCAAAAATTTTCGAAAATACAAGGATTTCTCTTAATTCCTTACATACGTATTTTCGAAAATATTCGAAATTACGAGGATTACTTGTATTTTCGAGAAAATACATATTTTGAAAATCATGAAAAACCGTAATTTCGAAAATTCCGAAATACGTGAAACTCGTAATTTCAAAATTTTGAAAATACGAAAAATCTCGTTATTTAAGGGTATTTTTAATTTTAACGGGTCCGCTCGCGGATTTTCGAATTTTTCAAAATCCCCCAGTACAACACCAGAATTCCAATAGATTAATATCAAACCCCAGTACAACACCAGAATTCCAATAGATTAATATCAAACCCCAGTACAACACCAGAATTCCAATAGATTAATATCAAACCCCAGTACAACACCAGAATTCCAATAGATTAATATTGAACCTCAGTACAATGCCAGAATTCCAATAAATTAGAATTGAACCTAGATTAATATTAAACCCCATTTAGGGGAATAAATATATTGTAAATGTATTGTTAACATAATAACCTCTCTATATAATGAGAATTTATTAGCCATTCCATATAATAGTGAAAGATCAAACTCCAAAGTAACTTGTAATGTATTTACAGGGAGATTCAATAAAAGTTGGTGATAGTGACATGTTCCCCAGACCATTTCCCAGGTGCCACAGCCATATTAAGTAAATCACTCAAACTTTTCGAACTATCACTCCCCATTGACTTTATGGGTCCGAATTCGAACTTTCGTACTTATACTGAAGTTCAAAAGTTCGAAAACAGACCAAACTTTATGAAGTTTGGCCATCTCTACTAATGACAGATAAAAACACTGATTCTAACTGATGGCATAACTAAACACTGATTATAACTAGAGATGTCCGAACTTCGCAAAATCCGGTCCGCTCGAGGATCCGCGAATTTTCGAAAAAATCCGAAAATCCGCGAGCGGACCCATTAAAATTGAAAATACCCTTGAAATAACGAGATTTTTCATATTTTCGAAAATTTTCGAAATTACGAGTTTTCACGTATTTTCGAAAATTTTCGAAATTACGAATTTTCACGTATTTTCGAAAATATGTATTTTCGAAAATACAAGTAATCCTCGTAATTTCGAATATTTTCGAAAATACGTATGTAAGGAATTAAGAGAAATCCTTGTATTTTCGAAAATTTTTGAAAATACGAAAAATCCGTGAATCAGAAGTTCGGAAGGCGGAAAATCCAGAAAAAAAATCCGCCGTTCGCAAACGGGATAAATCCGCGGCGGATCCGGGTTCAGATCCGCGAACCGGCCATCCCTATACCTGAGCCACACAAAAATACTGCACAATACTCACTGCTGTACACACCACACAAAGTGTAATTCATACCCCACATGTAATATATCTACACATGTAGAATGTATTAAAAGGATCGTTGACCTGGACCATTCATAAAACTCTGTGACCACCTGCTGATGGCAAAATACAAACAATTTCAAATGAACAGAAATATCAGGTTACACAATGCAGATAATAAGTAGAGATGAAATGTGGGTTTGAATAGAACCCAGTTTCGAATCGAATCTGAGGGTCTGAAGTCACAACGAACCTTTCGAAATTCCCGAATTTCATGGAACCCGAATTTTTCGAATTTTCAATTTTTAATCGAAAATTGAAAGTAGACAATCATTGAAAATCGAAAGTAGACAATCATTGAAAATCGAAAGTAGACAATCATTGAAAATCGAAAGTAGACTATCAATCATTGAAAATCGAAAGTAGACTATGATTGAAAATCTAAAGTAGACAATCATTGAAAATCGAAAGTAGACAATCATTGAAAATCGAAAGTAGACAACCATTGAAAATCGAAAGTAGACAATTATCGAAAATCGAAAGTAGACAATCATTGAAAATCGAAAGTAGACAATCATTGAAAATCGAAAGTAGACAATCATTGAAAATCGAAAGTAGACGATCATTGAAAATCGAAAGTAGACAATCATTGAAAATCGAGAGTAGACAATCATTGAAAATCGAAAGTAGACAATCATTGAAAATCGAAAGTAGACAATCATTGAAAATCGAAAATAGACAATCATTGAAAATCGAAAGTAGACAATCATTGAAAATCGAAAGTAGACGATCATTGAAAATCGAAAGTAGACAATCAATCATTGAAAATCGAAAGTAGACAATCATTGAAAATCGAAAGTAGACAATCATTGAAAATCGAAAGTAGACAATCATTGAAAATCGAAAGTAGACTATCATTGAAAATCGAAACTCGAACTTTAAAACTTTCGAAAATTTCAAAAACAGAATGAACTCACAGTTTCGAACCTCTCTAATAATAAGAACACAATATTCACCTAGATCTGCACCTTGGACACAGTGGGATCCATTGTAGCCTACGGGATTTTGGAAATGCAGTTCCATGTGTGTCCCCTTTGATTGAATTAAAGGGGTAAAAAAGTACAAAAAAAGTTATTTTTTGGGGGAATTTAGTGCATATAAAACTAAAATGAAAAGTATTGGTGTCCGGGAGGTACGACTGGCGTTTCCTACCTCCCAATCAGGGACGTCTCTAGGGGTTTTTCCACCTGAAACAAACTTTTGAATGCCGCCCCTATGTACCACTAGGTGCCATGAAGTGTGCCACCGCAACCAGGATTAGGTGTGTGTGGCTTCCATGAATGGGTGTGGGTAAACATTTGTTCTTTTTAAACTTCACATAACGTCGGTATTTATACATTTCCTCAAAAAGACATTTATCCAAATCATAATTTATAGAATAAAAGATTTTTTTCCAAAAGTCTTCCACCACGTCAAGGCAGATTCTTTTAGCAACTAACCTAACCAAGTTGCCCTCATGCCCAACTCACACAGATAGGTACATATAACATGCCCTAATGCCTAGATCACACAAAAGAAAAAGGGAGGAAAAAAATGGTAAAAACAAAAAAAACATGCGAGGTGTGAAAAAAGACGGGAGAGAACGAAACATACGAGAGAGAAGAAACAAAGAGTAGAAGGGAGAGGTCTCAACGACGACAAACACGAGGAAAGCATGGGATGAGACGGCCTTCCGGCCCCAGATGTGCGCAGAAACCCGCCCACACACAGCACAACACACACCCAAGACGGCTCCAATATTCCCAATAAGAAGCGCGGCACGCATGCCGGACTCCGCGCGGAAAGCAAAAGAAGTCGTGGCTGAACGCGCGTGGGTACCTCTGGGTGCGCAGAATACAAGAGGATACTACGCGGGCTCGTACTAGAAAATGTATAAAGAGGGACGACGGGAACCCGGGACCAGGCAGAAATGTTTGACACAAGCTTGGCACCTGGCGTGGTCCCGCAAATTCAAAACATTGCAAAGGAACAAACAGCAAGGTTACCACGGTATGGCGATGGAAACATACAACACTGCGGTTGTAAGCCGGCCTGCCCCATATCGCCGCCTCTGCTCGCGCCGAGCAATCGTCGGCTGAGGGGGGGTAAGAGACCAGATCGAAGCGAATAGGAGGGATTAAAGATCACAAACAGAACCGTCGAATTCCCCTGATTGTGGCGCGCCTACTGTAGCTCTTGTCCCCCACTCTGTCGCCTTTCGTCCTAATTGCCGCAGACTCGAGGCCGGCTAGGGGGGGGACGGAAACCGAGGGAGGCCTCTACGCGTGACGTCTGCGGTAGGATAGAAGATTTTTCAATTTAGTGTCAAACAGTGGAGAGAAATCCTCCGTGTGACACAGCTCGCATTGAAGCGAAGTAGAAAATCTGATCGAGTAACAACATGGAAATCGAAGTAGAAGATAATAATTGAAATCGAAGTGAATTGAGTGAAATATAAGGAACAATCATGAAAATCGAATAACAATCTTGAAAATCGAAAGTAACACCATTGAAAATCGTCAAGTAGATAATTATGAAAATCGAAAGTAACACATTGAAATCGAAAGTAGACAATCCCTTGAAATCGAAAGTAGACTATCATTGAAATCGTAAGTAACAATCATTGAAATCGAAAGTAGAACTATGAAATCGAAAGCATATGAAAATCGAAAGTAGTACATCATTGAAAATACCGAAATAGACATCATTGAAAATCGAAAGAGCACATCATTGAAAATCGAAAGTAACTAACTCATTGAAAATCGAAAGTAGACAACATCATCATTAAGAAAAAATTCGAAGTAGACACTCATTGAAATCGAAAGTAGAAACAATCATTGGAAAATCGAAAGTAGAACAATCCGATATGAAAATCGAAATTAGACAATCATGACCCGAATAATATGAAACGAATTAGCATGAAAATCGAACTTTTGAAAACATTTCGAACATTTTAGACTTAAAGTAAAACAGAATGAACTCAACATTTCAAACCTCTCTAAATACTAAGACACAATATTCACCTAGATCTGCACCTTGGACACAGTGGATCCATTGTAGCCTACGGATTTTTGTAAATTGCAGTTCCCATTGTGTTGTCCCCTTTGATTGATTAAAGGGGTAAAAAAAGTAACAACCAAGTCTTATTTTGGGGGAATGTTAGTGCTAGTAAACTAAAATGTAAAGTATTGGTGTCCTGGAGGTACCGACTGGCGTTTCCTACCTCCCAATCAGGGACTCCTCTAGGGGTTGTTTTTCCACGAAACAAACTTTTGAAATTCCGCCCCTAGTAGCCACTAGGTGCCATGAAGTGTGCCACCCGCACCAGGATTAGGTGTGTGTGGCTCCAATGATGGGTTGTGGGTAACATTTGTTCTTTTTAAACTTCACTAACTCGGTATTTATACATCTTCACTCAAAAAGACATTTATCCAAATCATAATTTATAGAATAAAGATTTTTTTTTCCAAGTCTTCCACCCCGTCAGGCAGATTCTTTAGCAACTAACACTAACCAAGTTGCCTCATGCCCAAACTCACACAGATAGGTCCATAACAATGCCCTAATGCCTAGATCACACAACGATGTACATATAACATGCCCTAACTCGCTAGATCACACAGATAGGTACATTATCATGCCCTATGCCTGACTCACGCAGATAGTATAATAACATGCCCTATGCCCAGCTCACACACGAAGGTACATATAACTGCCTCTAATGCCTACATCACACAGATAGGTACATATAACATGCCCTAATGCCTAGATCACACAGATAGGTACATATAACATGCTCTAATGCCTACATCACACAGATAGGTACATATAACATGCAAAGAAAAAGGGAGGAAAAAAATGGTAAAAACAAAAAAAACATGCGAGGTGTGAAAAAAGACGGGAGAGAACGAAACATACGAGAGAGAAGAAACAAAGAGTAGAAGGGAGAGGTCTCAACGACGACAAACACGAGGAAAGCATGGGATGAGACGGCCTTCCGGCCCCAGATGTGCGCAGAAACCCGCCCACACACAGCACAACACACACCCAAGACGGCTCCAATATTCCCAATAAGAAGCGCGGCACGCATGCCGGACTCCGCGCGGAAAGCAAAAGAAGTCGTGGCTGAACGCGCGTGGGTACCTCTGGGTGCGCAGAATACAAGAGGATACTACGCGGGCTCGTACTAGAAAATGTATAAAGAGGGACGACGGGAACCCGGGACCAGGCAGAAATGTTTGACACAAGCTTGGCACCTGGCGTGGTCCCGCAAATTCAAAACATTGCAAAGGAACAAACAGCAAGGTTACCACGGTATGGCGATGGAAACATACAACACTGCGGTTGTAAGCCGGCCTGCCCCATATCGCCGCCTCTGCTCGCGCCGAGCAATCGTCGGCTGAGGGGGGGTAAGAGACCAGATCGAAGCGAATAGGAGGGATTAAAGATCACAAACAGAACCGTCGAATTCCCCTGATTGTGGCGCGCCTACTGTAGCTCTTGTCCCCCACTCTGTCGCCTTTCGTCCTAATTGCCGCAGACTCGAGGCCGGCTAGGGGGGGGACGGAAACCGAGGGAGGCCTCTACGCGTGACGTCTGCGGTAGGATAGAAGATTTTTCAATTTAGTGTCAAACAGTGGAGAGAAATCCTCCGTGTGACACAGCTCGCATTGAAGCGAAGTAGAAAATCTGATCGAGTAACAACATGGAAATCGAAGTAGAAGATAATAATTGAAATCGAAGTGAATTGAGTGAAATATAAGGAACAATCATGAAATCGAAATAGACATATCGATTGAAAATCAAAGTAACACTCATGGAATCGAAAGTAGATAATATCGCATTAAAATCGAAGTAACAGACATTGAAACTCGAAAGTAGACAATCCTTGAAAATCGAAAGTAGACAATCATTGAAAATCGAAGTAGACTCATGAAATCGAAATAGACAATCATTACGAAGTGACAACTGAATCGAAAGTAGACTATCATTGAAATGTATATAAACTTGAAAAAGGTAGAACATCATGAAAATCGAAAGAAGACAATCATTGAAAATCGAAAGTAGTACAAATCATTGAAAATCCGAAATAGACATCATTGAAAAAAAATCGAAGTAACATCATTGAAATCGAAAGTAACTATCATTGAATCGAAAGTAGACAATCGCATACATTGAAGAATCGAATTAGAAATCATTGAAACCTCGAAATCGAACAATCATTGAAAATCGAATAGATACAATCATTGAAAATCGAAATTAACTATCATTGAAAACTCGAAACTTCGAACTTTTAAACTTTCGAAAATGTTCAAAAACAGAATGAACCTCACAGTTTCAAACCTCTCTACATACATAAAACACAATTATTCACCTAGATCTTCACCTTGGACACAGTGGATCCTTGTAGCCTACGGATTTTTGGTAAATGCAGTTCCCATTGTTGTCCCCTTTGATTGAATTAAAGGGGTAAAAAAAGTACAACCAGTCTTATTTTTGGGGGAATTTAGTGCTAGTAAACTAAAATCAAGTATTGTGTCCTGGAGGTACGACTGGCGTTCCTACCTCCCAATCAGGGACTCTCTAGGGTTTTTTTCCCACTAAACAAACTTTTGAAATTCCGCCCCCTCAGTACCACTAGTGCCATGAAGTGTTGCCCCCCGCCAACCAGGATTAGGTGTGTGTGGCTTCCATGATGGGTTGTGGGTAAACATTTGTTCTTTTTAAACTTCACATAACTCGGTATTTATACACTTCACTCAAAAGACATTTATCCAAATCATAATTTATAGAATAAACGATTTTTTTTCCAAGTCTTCCAATCCACGTCAGGCAGATTCTTTTAGCAACTACACTCAACCAAGTTGCCCTCATGCCCAACTCACACAGATAGGTCCATAACACATGCCCTAATGCCTAGATCACACAAGATAGGTACATTAACCATGCCCTAAATCCTAGATCACACAGATAGGTACATTACATGCCCTATGCCTAGATTCACGCAGATAGGTATAATAACTGCCCTATGTGCCCAGCTCACACAGATAGGTACATATAACATGCCCTAATGCCTAGATCACACAGATAGGTACATACAACATGCTCTAATGCCTACATACACACAGATAGGTACATATAACATGCCCTAATGCCTAGATCACACAGATAGTCCATATAAACATGCTCTAATGCCTACATAACCACCATAGGTACATTAACATGCCCCAATGCAAGATCACACGATCGGTACATATAACATGCTCTAATGCTACATCACACAGATAGGTACGTATACATGCCCTAATGCCTGATCACACAGATAGGTACATATCACATGCTCTATACCTACATCACACAGCTAGGTACATAAACATGCCCTAATGCCTAGATCACACAGATATTACATATAACATGCCAGGACAACTATAGTGAAAAAATGCTTTGCCTATATTAATCTATAATGAATACATGTAACGTTGCACTATTTGCGTGTGTTGCTGCATGCCTTCAATCCAGCACACATTTTGTTTAGGAGCAATATCCCCCTCCCTCTTTTAACCACTCCCACTTCCACTGACCTGACTTTTCCCCCCAACACAACTGTCAAGCCTGCACACACAGCATTCCAACTGTCAAATCCTGTCCCATTCCAGCTAACAGTAAAACTACTCACAGAAGAATAGTTTGAGAAAGGAACTTGATTGACAGCTGAAATATAAGAAGTTTTGAATGGATATCTAAAGAAATAGGGGGCAGATCAACAAAAAAGATACAGTGGTGGTTGGGAAGAATTATAGTTTCCAGTATGTCAATGTAAAATAACCTATTTTTGGTATAGATGCCTTTAATACACCCAAAAATAATTCATACAGAACATTGATATATATAGGGAAATATATCTGTATTCATAAAAATGGTGGAGCCATACAGTTTCTGTCAATCTCTCTTGAGGACCCCCATGCAACCTCTCAGGACCCCTAGGGGTCCCCAGACCCCTGGCTGAGTAACACTACAACCCCAGCATTCCCTTGCTGCCCTCTGCAGTTGCTGCTGTAGACCATCCAATGTGTTTGAAAACTACATCTCTCAGCATTACCAGGAAACAAATCTGCGGATTGCTGTTCAATACCTGTAAATGGGAAAAAGGTTTATGTCTTGCGTAAGTACAAGACACTTCAGAGCTCTCCTTACAAATAGCCAGGTCACGTGACCTACAGGATGGACATTATCAGTCATAACCTACCCCTGTAGTGGATTTCTGTGGGAGGAACTGTAAGATTATAGCCTCTATATCTTATAGTTCCATGAGGAGAAGGAAACCAGAAGCACAAAGGGTAGGTTATAATAAATAACTCACCCCGAACTGTAAAATTATAGGTACATATAAGGCCTGCGGCCTCGTGCTTTTATATGGTCACGGAACTCCTTGGTGACTTCCAATATCCTTATAATTTACAGTTGGGGTGCATTATCCACTATATAACACCCCGGACACTAAACAGCACCAATAGTCTCTGTATTAGACTAGAACACTAGACATATACCTTGTCCTAGTTAAAGGTGAAAAATAATTTTTACAGAAAATATCCCTGGACACAAATAAAGGGTTTTCTGCTTTAATAAGAATATTTCCATAGCTTCCCTGGTCACGCGGGGCCATAATCTTTACAACTGTGAGTCAGCTTGTCATGCAGTTCCTGTCATTGTTTATGAAAGGGAAAGCTTCTAGCAATGAGCCCCCGAACAGGCTCTAGACACAGGAACACGTGTTGTGCTGAGGTTCCTTTATCTGTGTGAGACAGCCCCCCAGGCTATAAAGATTAGTACAGAGGACACCGGTGACTCAATCACAGACACATTCAGACCGTTTGGAGATTGAACACCGGCAATTAATATGAATCCCTATCTCTCCCACTCTGTAGTCATTACACTGATGGATGAAAGATTCGAGTTTATCGAGGGTTGAAGAATGAATATTTAATGGGTGGGAATTGCACACGGCGATCTCTGTTTACGCCCAGAGGTAGGAGGGGATGAGCCTCATTGGTGGAATTCAGCTGATCAACGCGAATCTCTTAAAATTGACACAAACACTCGTAGCGTGAGTGCCTCCATCTTGGATCTTCTAAGCAGCCCGATCGCTTTGTTTGGTTGTAATTAAAAGAGGTGATTGGGAAGATGATAGTTATCTGGAAACCGCAAGGTTTGTTCCTCTCAATGTCACTGCTAGTGGCAGGTTATCCGTCAATCGCAAGTTGTATCAAACTTAGTAAAATCTAATGATACTGCAGCCTCGGGATGTCAAGCAGTCTGTCCAGCTTAACCACAGATGTTTAACTGGTGACCCCTAAAAACAAGAACTAATGAAACTACTCCAAATAAAATCAAACTTTCAAGCTATTTTCGAAAATTCTTCGATAATATTCATAGATACGGTTGGAAACTCGAAACAGTTTCCGATCATATTTTCAAAGATGGTTGAACGTTCGAGGCTATTTTCCAAAAATAAAAAAAAATAGCCACGATCATTCGATAAAAATTTAATTTTCGGATCTTCTGGATTTTCCCGAGATCCGAAAAGGAACGAACCCGTCAGTTTTGCCCATCTCTAATGATCACTGAACTTCCATTCTGCCACCCATACGGATAATACCACTAAAATTCACTAGTTCCATTACTTAGGGACATATTTATAAAAGGACGAAATTAGCACACGTAAATTAACGCTAGTGGCATATTTAAATGGCGAGCAGCATCGCGGCAGCTGTGATGTGCGGCGGTGATTTGAACTATCTTCGCAGCGATACTGAAATACATACCGCCGCCGAATCCCGGAGAGAGGGCTGGGAGGGGATGGCGGGAAAGGATTGCGCGGGTGGTCGCGTTCCTCAGAGGGGCGCGGTGGGGTGCCGCCTTCACCCCCCGCGGCGGATGCCACCACCTGCCGCAACCCTTTCCCAGCAGCCCCCCGTCCCGTACTCTCGTGGGGAGGGAAGGCGCTCCAGTGGGGGCACTGAAAAGTGCCTTTTGGGGCTTAGGGGTCAGCACTGGCTCGAACCGGGACCCTTCCCCGGCCCTATCAGGGCCCTTGCGGCACTTACAGTGCCCTTGCAGCCCTGAGAAGGGCCTTTGGGAATTAAGGGTCCCGCAGCTCGAACCGGGACCCCCCTCCTGGCCCCTTATAGGGCCCTTGTGGCACTAACAAGTGCCTTGGTGGGGGTCCCGCAGCTAGATATTCTGAAATCTGATTGGTTAATGTAAACCATGTAAACCAGCATTAAAAATTGACCAATCAGAAATGGATTAGGGTCTTCTGCAAACCTATATAAAGAGATGCACTCCGCCAAGGACCTCAGATGGCATTGCAGTAGATGGCTGAAGAAAGAAGCGTCTGGCAACATCGGCTCCGCTGAGGCCTCATTGCCGCAAAGGCCCTGATAGGGCCGGTAAGGGGGTCCTGGTTCGAGCTGCAGGACCCTTAAGCCCCAAAGCACTTTTCAGTGCCCCTGCTGGAGGGTCCCTCCACCCCCCCAGCTGGGGCTGCTGGGAAGGAACGCGACCACCCGTGGCAATCCTTTCCCGGCATCCCCTCCCAGCCCGCTGTAATCTCGGCTGTTTTTGCCACCCTTAAGGTGGCGAGTGAAACGGCCAAGGTTACCGCAGCGCTTCAGTTCCCGCCACTTATGATAGAGGCGGTGGTTACTGTTACGATAGGCGGCGAAAAGTTAACGAGGCGTTAACTTTTCACTGACGGTTTTCCGGCCATTTATTATATCGCGGTAATCGCGATTTTTTGCGAAAACGGTGGGAAAAGCAGCTGCGAAAAGATAATGCTGGTTTATAAACATGCCCTTAGTGGCCACACCAGGTTTGTGGGTACGCTTCCTGACCCTGGTAGGATCTATCGATCTAGAACGTGCTGAGACATCATCTCACTGGGATTGTGGTAAGCTTCCTGACCTGGTAGGATCTATCGATCTAGAACGTGTGTGACATCATCTCCCCGGGATGTGGGTAAGTTTCCTGACCCCTGGTAGATCTATCAATCTAGAAGTGCTGAGACATCATCTCACAGGGATTGAGGGTAAGTTTTCCTGACCCCTGTGTAGGATCTATCGATCTAGAACGTGCTGTGACATCATCTCACCGGATTGTGGGTAAGTTTCCTGACCCCTGGTAGGATCTATAGATCTAGAACGTGCTAAGAACATCATCTCACAGGATTGAGGGTAGTTTCCTGATCCTGGTAGGATCTATCGATCTAGAACGTGCTGAGACATCATCTCACGGGATTGTGGTAAGTTTCCTGACCCTGGTAGGATCTATCGATCTACAACGTGCTGAGACACCATCTCACCGGGATTGTGGGTAAGTTTCCTGACCCTGGTAGGATCTATCGATCTAGAACGTGCTGAGACATCATCTCACTGGGTTTGTGGGTAGGTTTCCTGACCCTGGTAAGATCTATTGATCTAGAACGTGCTGAGACATCATCTCACCGGAATGTGGGTAAGTTTCCGACCCTGGTAGAATCTATCGATCTAGAAAGTGCTGAGTACATCATCTCCACTGGGATTGTGGGTAAGTTTTCCTGACCCTGGTAGGATCTATCGATCTATAAAGTGCTGAGACATCATCTCACCAGGATTGGGTAAGTTTTACCCTGGTAGGATCTATCGATCTATAAAGTGCTGAGACATCATCTCACCGGGATTGTGGGTAGTTTCCTGACCCTGGTAGAATCTATAGATCTAGAACGTGCTGAGACATCATCTCACTGGGATTGTGGGTAAGTTTCCTGACCCTGGTAGAATCTATAGATCTAGAACGTGCTGAGACTCATCTCACTGGGATGTGGGTAAGTTTCCTGACCCTGGTAGGATCTATCGATCTAGAACGCGCTGAGAAATCATCTCACTGGGATTGTGGGTAAGTTTCCTGACCCTGGTAGGATCTATCGATCTGGAACGCACTGTGACATCATCTCACTGGAGTTGTGGTAGTTTCCTGACCCTGGTAGGATCTATCGATCTAGAACGCACTGTGCATCATCTCACCGGATTGTGGGTAAGTTTCCTGACCCTGGTAGGATCTATAGATCTAGAACGCGCTGTGACATCATCTCACCGGTTGTTGGTAAGTTTCCTGACCCTGGTAGGATCTATAGATCTAGAACGCGCTGTGACATCATCTCACCGGGATTGTGGGTAAGTTTCCTGACCCTGGTAGGATCTATAGATCTAGAACGCGCTGTGACATCATCTCACCGGGATTGTGGGTAAGTTTCCTGACCCTGGTAGGATCATAGATCTAGAACGTGCTGTGACATCATCCTCACTGGGATGTGTGGTAAGTTTCCTGACCCTGGTAGGATCTATAGATCTAGAACGTGCTGTGACATAATCTCACTGGGATTGTGGGTAAGTTTCCTGACCCTGGTAGGATCTATAGATCTAGAACGCTGTGACATCATCTCACTGGGATTGTAGGGTTCTGCCTCTATCTATTGACCCGTTTTTATGGACGGGAGGGAGGTTTATGAATTGCAACCAATCGTTGTCCCTGCAAACTGACAATTTATTTGCTTTTCATAAAGTCCAATAAACTGATAAATAAAGTTAAAAAAAACGACTAGTTTACTAATAACCTAATTAGATAACAGAATATAATTACTCCTTGGAGTAGGGGGACTAGAAATCATTGGGGCCCCCAAGCAAAACTGTAATGGGCCCCTCCCAGCTACATCTACAGCAGTTGTCCAGGCTGCAATAGAAGACGAATAAATAAATAAAATCTACCCAGGATGAATCTATAGTGTCCCTTTAATGTCTGAGAGAGAAACCTGCTGGGTCCCCCCCTGCTGTGAATTTGAGTGCATTTTTTTAGAGATATTTCTCTTTCCTTAATCAAATTACATAATTTTGTACAAATATAAATCATAGCTCTATTTCTGAAGTAAAATGGATATATAGTATTTTTACTATAATTCAAATACCATACATTTAAAGAGCTATCATTTATGTGTATAAATCACGTATTTTGATTATTTGATAACTGAGTAATAAAAATAATAATATATAATAATTATTTATGTAGGGGACCCCCGAGACCCCCACAGATGAAAAGGTTGGGAAACACTGATCTGGAGGCCCAAACATTGGAGATCCCTGGTTTATGGTTAAGGAACCTTGATAGGTAGAAGACAAATATCGAACAGTTGGTACAGTGTAATAACATTCACTATTATTATTATTTATCTTTTAATGCCTGCTGGGTATAAAATGCCCCCATGTGGAGTGAGCTGATGTCTCTTTTATTGAGACTGATGTTTTTATTTTATAACTCGCCAGGAAATTGGGATTAACCCCGTAGCCACGTCCGGTAGATCTATAGGAGGGATCCCATATGTCTCCTGGTGTTCTTCGTGTTATCCGAGAGTTTGATATCTAACCAGGAAAGGGTTAATCTGCCAGAGGAACAACATCTAATTATCTGTAATTAATTACCATAGACAACGGCACTGATGGAGTCACAGTGATGCTGTCCCTGTGTCGGGCATCGGACTGAAGGCACCGTATGTGGCGTGCCATAGTTTCTGTGCCCCCCCCCTGCCTGGCACTGGCAACAGTACCAGGGCCCATAAATGGGATCCTCACTGTGGACAGAGCCAGAACACAGAGTGCAGGCAAAGAGGATTCTGTCATAGCGCACTGATTACTTTCAGTTAATTAGATATCAGCCAAGCCAGTCTAAATCCCCAGACCAATGTGTGAACAATGTACCAAGCGAGTCCTCGGTGGCCCTCGCTGTGGAAGGCAGATGAAATATTAACAGCGACAACAGGAGGGGAGAGGATCCGGCATTAGGCCTCATTAGCAGCTGGTTCCGTAGGGCGAGGGACAGAGGCATGCTGGGAGATGCAAGCCAAACAGTGTTTGGAACAAGTGTAAAGCTTTTTCCTGAGTTAAAGCCCAGCAACTTCTCTATCCCTTAATTCCTAACCAGAGAGACACCTGGGTGAGGTCAGTAAATTCATTGCCTTCATTTCCAATTGGTTACATTGTATCTCCCTGTGTTAGTTAAAGTTAGGAATTAAGTAGACACATCATTTTTTGGTTAGGAATCTTTTTCTTTGTACTGGTGCTCCTCACAGAATTGATATAGGGAGCAGGGGTGTCTCTCTAATGAGGCAATATGAGCAAAATGCTCAGGGCGGTGCCCCTGCTAAATATCAGAGAGGCGGCAGGCAGAGCTCACTTTAAAAGCAGCAGGATTTTTAGCTCTGCACTAACTGCCAGCTTCATGCAGGCCCTGCTCTGATTGTCATTAGGGCATGTTATATGTACCTATCTGTGTGATGTAGGCATTAGACACAGATAACCAACAGACCGTTCTACCCGATCACCAGACTATTCTACCAAACTGGATCCCACAGATACACACACAGACCGTTCTACCCTATCACCAGACTATTCTACCAAACTGGACTCCCACAGATACACACACAGACCGTTCTACCCGATCACCAGACTATTACTACCAAACTGGACTCCCACAGATACACACACAGACCGTTCTACCCATCACCAGACTATTCTACCAAACTGGCCTCCCACAGATACACACAGACCGTTCTACCCGATCACCAGACTATTTTACCAAACTGGACTCCCACAGATACACACACAGACCGTTCTACCCGATCACCAGACTATTCTACCAAACTGGACTCCCACAGATACACACCAGACCGTTCTACCCGATCACCAGACTATTCTACCAAACGGACTCCCACAGATACAACACAGACCGTTCTACCCGATCACCAGAACTATTCTACCAAACTGGACTCCCACAGATACACACACAAGACCGTTCTACCCGATCACCAGACTATTCTACCAAACTGGACTCCCACAGATACACACACAGACCGTTCTACCCTATCACCAGACTATTCTACCAAACTGGACTCCCACAGATCACACACAGCCGTTTCTACCCGATCACCAGACTATTCTACCAAACTGGACTCCCACGATAAACACAGACCACGTTCTACCCGATCACAAACTATTCTACCAAACTGGACTCCCACAGATACAACACAGACCGTTCTACCCGCTCACCAGATCTATTCTACCAAACTGGACTCCCACAGATACACAACAGACCATCTACCCGATCACCAGACTATTCTAACCAAACGGACTCCACACAGTACACACACGACCGTTCTACACGATCACCAGACTATTCTACCAAACTGGACTCCCACAGATACAACACAGACGTTCTACCCTATCACCCGACTATTCTACACAAACTGGACTCCAGATACACACACAAGACCGTCTCTACCCGATCACCAGACTATTCTACCAAACTGGACTCCCACAGATACACACACAGACCGTTCTACCCAATCACCAGACTATTCTACCAAACTGGACTCCCACAGATACACACACAGACCGTTCTACCCGATCACCAGACTATTCTACCAAACTGGACTCCACAGATACAACACAGACCGTTCTACCCGATCACCAGACTATTCTACCAAACTGGACTCCCAGATACACAAACCACCGTTCTACCCGATCACCAGACTATTCTACCAAACTGGACTCCCAACGATACACACACAGAACGTTCTACCATATCACCAGACTCATTCTACCAAACTGGACTCCCACAGATACACACACAGACGCTTTCTACCGATCACCAGACTATTCTACCAAACTGGACTCCCACAGATACACACAGACCGTTCTACCCGATCACCAGACTATTCTACCCAAATGGACTCCCACGATACACACACAGACCGTTCTACAATCACCAGACTATTCTACCAACTGGACTCCCACAGCTACACACAAAGACCGTTCTACCCATCACCAGACTATTCTACAAAACTGGACTCCACAGATACACAACAGACCGTTCTACCCGATCACAGATCTATTCTACCAACTGGACTCCCACAGATACACACACCACCGTTCTACCCGATCACCAGACTACTATCTACCAAACTGGACTCCCACAGATACACACACAGACTGTTCTACCCGATCACCAGACTATTCTACCAAACTGGACTCCCACAGATACACACACAGACCATTCTACCCGATCACCAGACTATTCTACCAAACTGGACTCCCACAGATACACACACAGACCGTTCTACCCTATCACCAGACTATTCTACCAAACTGGACTCCCACAGATACACACACAGACCGTTCTACCGCATCACCGAGACTATTCTACCAAACTGGACTCCCACAGATACACACACCAGACGTTCTACCCATCACCAGACTATTCTACCAAACTGGACTCCCACAGATACACACCTGTTCTACCCGATCACCAGACTATTCTACCAAACTGGACTCCCACAGATACACACCACAGACGTTATACCCGATCACCAGACTATTCTACCAAACTGGACTCCCACAGTACACAACACAGACCGTTCTACCGATCACCAGAACTATTCTACCAAACTGGACTCCCACAGATACACACAAGACCGTTCTACCCGATCACCAGACTATTCTACAAACGGACTCCCACAGATACACACAGACCGTTCACCCCTCACCAGACTATTCTACCAAACTGGACTCCCCAACGATACACACAGACGTTCTACCTGATCACCAGATATTCTACCAAACTGGACTCCCACAGATACACACACAGCCGTTCCACCCGATCACAGACTATTCTACCAAAGGCTCCCACAGATACACACAGACCGTTTCTACCCGATCACCAGACTATTCTACCAAACTGGACTCCCACAGATACACACACAGACCGTTCTACCCGATCACCAGACTATTCTACCAAACTGGACTCCCACAGAACACACACAGACCGTTCTACCGATCACCAGACTATTCTACCAAACTGGACTCCCACAGATCACACACAGACCGTTCTACCGATCACCAGACTATTCTAAACCAACTGGACTCCACAGATACACACACAGACCGTTCTAAAATCACCAGACTATTTCTACCAAACTGGACTCCCACAGATACACACACAGACCGTTCTACCCGATCACCAAGACTATTCTACCAAACTGGACTCCCACAGATACACCACACAGACCGTTCTACCGATCACCAGACTATTCTACCAAACTGGACCCCCCATGATACACACAACAGAACCGTTACCCGATCACCAGACTATTCTACCAAACTGGACTCCCACAGATCACACACCAGACCGTTTATACCCGATCACCAGACTATTCTACCAAACTGGACTCCCACAGATACACACAGACCGTTCTACCGATCACCAGACTATTCTACCAAACTGGACTCCCACGATACACCACACAGACCGTTCTACCCGATCACCAGACTATTCTACCAAACTGGACTCCCACAGATACACACACAGACCGTTTCTACCGATCACAGACTTATCTACCAAACTGGACTCCCACCGATACACACACAGACCGTCTACCCTATCACCAGACTATTCTCCAAACTGGACTCCCACAGATACACATACCAGACAGTTATACCCGATCACCAGACTATTCTACCAAACTGGACTCCCACCGATACTACAAACACAAGACCGTTCTACCCAATCACGACTATTCTACCAAACTGGACTCCCACGATACACACACAGACCGTTCTACCCGATCACCAGAATATTCTACCAAACTGGACTCCACAGATACACACACAGACCGTTTACGATCACCAGACTATTCTACCAAACTGGACCACAGATACACACACAGACCTTCTACCCATCACCAGACTATTCTACCAAACTGGACTCCCACAGTACACACACCGACCGTCCGTCTATCCCCATCACCAGACTATCTACCAAACTGGACTCCCACAGATACACACACAGACATTCTACCCGATCACCAGACTATTCTACCAAACTGGACTCCCACAGATACACACACAGACCGCGTTCTACCCGATCACCAGACTATTCTACCAAACTGGACTCCCACAGATACAACACAGACCGTTCTACCACTGCACCAGAATTCTAACAAATGGACTCCCACAGATACACACACAGACCGTTCTCAATCACCAGACTATTCTACCAAACTGGACTCCCAAGATACACACACAGACTTCTACCCCGATCACCAGACTATTCTACCAAACTGGACTCCCACAGATACACACCGACCGTTCTACCCTATCACCAGAATATTCTACCAAACTGGACTCCCACAGATACACCACAGAACCTTACCAGATCACCAGACTTTCTACCAAACTGGACTCCCACAGATACACACACAGAACGTTCTACCCGATCACCAGACTATTTACCAAACTGGACCCCACAGATACAACACAGACCGTTCTACACTATCACCAGACTATTCTACCAAACTGGACTCCACAGATATACAACAAGACCGTTCTACACGATCACCAGACTATTCTACCAAACTGGACTCCCACCGATACACACAGACCGTTCTACCCGATCACCAGACTATTCTACCAAACTGGACTCCCACAGACACACACACAGACCGTTCTACCCGATCACCAGACTATTCTACCAAACTGGACTCCCACAGATAAACAAACAGACCGTTCTACCCGATCACCAGACTATTCTACCAAAACTGGACTCCCACAGATACACACACAGACCGTCCTCACCCTATCACCAGACTATTCTACCAAACTGGACCCCACAGATCACACACAGACCGTCCAACCTATCACCAGACTATTCTACCAAACTGGACTCCCACAGATAAACACACAGACCGTTACCCCGATCCCCAGACATTCTACCCCAAACTGGACTCCCACAGATACAACACAGACCGTTCTACCCGATCACCAGACTATTCTACCAAACTGGACTCACAGATACAACACAGAAGTTCTACCCGATCACCAGACTATTCTACCAAACTGGACTCCCACAGATACACACACAGACCGTTCTACCCATCACCAGACTATTCTACCAAACTGGACTACAGATAACACACACAGACCGTTTCTACCCTATCACCAGACTATTCTACAAACAAATGGACTCCCAACGATACAACACAGACCGTTCTACCCATCACCAGACTATTCTACCAAATGGACTCCCACAGATACACACACAGACCGTTCTACCAATCACCAGACTATTCTACCAAACTGGACTCCCACAGATACACACAGACCGTTCTAACCGATCCACCAGACTATTCTACCAAAACTGGACTCCCACAGATACACACACAGACCGTTCTACCCTATCACCAGACATTCTACCAACTGGACTCCCACAGATACACACACAGACCGTTCTACCCGATCACCAGACTATTATTACCAAACTGGACTCCCACAGATACACACACAGACCGTTCTACCCGATCACCAGACATTCTACCAAACTGGACTCCACAGATACACACACAGATGTTCTACCGAATCACCAGACTATTTCTACCAAACTGACTCCCACAGATACAACACACAGACCGTTCTACCGATCACCAGACTATTCTACCAAACTGGATCCCACAGATACACAACAGCGTCCCCACCCATCACCAGATATTCTACCAAACTGGACTCCCACAGATACACACACAGACGTTCACCACCGATCACCAGACTATTCTACCAAACTGGACTCCCACAGATACACACAACGTTCTACCCGATCACCAGACTATTCTACCAAACTGGACTCCCACAGATACACACAACGTTCTACCCGATCACCAGACTATTCTACCAAACTGGACTCCCACAGATACACACACAGACCGTTCTACCCGATCACCAGCATTCTACCAAACTGGACTCCCACAGATACACACAGACGTTCTACCCATCAAGACTATTCTACCAAACTGGACTCCCACAGATACACACACACGACCGTTCTACCCGATCACCAGACTATTCTACCAAACTGGACTCCCACAGATACACAACAGACCGTTCTACCCGATCACCAGACTTTCTACCAAACTGGACTCCACCAGATACACACCACAGACGTTCTACCCGATCACCAGACTATTCTACCAAACGGACTCCCACAGATACACACACAAGACCGTCCCCACCCTATCACAGACTATTCTACCAAACTGGACTCCCACAGATACACACACAGACCGTTCTACCCTATCACCAGACTATTCTACCAAACTGGACTCCCACAGATACACACACAGACCGTTCTACCCATCACCAGACTATTCTACCAAACTGGACTCCACAGATACACACACAGACCGTTCTACCGATCACCAGACTATTCTACCAAACTGGACTCCCACAGATACACACAGACCGTTCTACCCCTACACCAGACTATTCTACCAAAACTGGACTCCCACAGATACACACACAGACCGTTCTCCACTCACACAGACTATTCTACCAAAAACTGGACTCCCACAGATTAACACCGACCGTTTACCCGATCACAGACTATCTACAAACGACTTCCCAGATACACACACAGACCTTCTAACCGATCACCAGACTATTCTACCAAATGGACTCCCACAGATAACACACAGACCGTTCTACCCTTCACCAGACTATTCTACCAAACTGGATCCCACAGATACACAACAGACCGTTCTACCCGATCACCAGACTATTTACCAAAACTGGACTCCCACAGATACACACACAGACCGTTCTACCCGATCACCAGACTATTCTACCAAACTGGACTCCCACAGATACACACACAGACCGTTCTACCCGATCACCAGACTATTCTACCAAACTGGACTCCCACAGATAACACACAAGACCGTTCTACCCTATCACCAGACCTATTCTACCAAACTGGACTCCCACAGATACACACACAGACCGTTCTACCCGATCACCAGACTATTCTACCAAACTGGACTCCCACAGATACACACACAGACCGTTCTACCGATCACCAGACTATTCTACCAAACTGGCTCACAGATAACACACCAGACGTTCTACCCGATCACCAGACTATTCTACCAAACTGGACTCCCACAGATACAACACAGACCGTTCTACCCTATACACCAGACTATTCTACCAAACTGGAACTCCCACAGATACACACACAGACTGTTCTACCCTTCACCAGACTATTCTACCAAACTGGACTCCCACAGACACACACAGACCGTTCTACCCGATCACCGACTATTCTACCAAATGGACTCCCAAGATACAACACAGACCGTTCTACCCTATCACCAGACTATTCTACCAAACTGGACTCCCACAGATACACCACCCAGACGTTCTACCCAATCACCAGACTATCTACCAAACTGGACTCCCACAGATCACACACAGACCGTTCTACCCGATCACCAGACTATTCTACCAAAACTGGACTCCCAAGATACACACACAGACCGTTCTACCCGATCACCGACTATTCTACCAAACTGGACTCCCACAGATACACACACAGACGTTCTACCCGATCACCAGACTATTCTACCAAACTGGACTCCCACAGATACACACACAGACCGTTCTACCCGATCACCAGACTATTCTACCAAACTGGACTCCCACAGATACACACACGACCGTTTCTACCCGATCACCAGACTTTCTACCAAACTGGACTCCCACAGATACACACAGACCGTTCTACCCGATCACCAGACATATTCTACCAAACTGGACTCCCACCGATACACACACAGACCGTTCACCGATCACCAGACTATTCTACCAAACTGGACTCCCACCGATACACACACAGACCGTTCTACCCGATCACCAGACTATTTACCAAACTGGACTCCCACAGATACACACACAGACCGTTCTACCCGATCACCAGACTATTCTACCAAACTGGACTCCCACAGATACACACACAGACCGTTCTACCCGATCACCAGACTATTCTACCAAACTAGACTCCCACAGATACACACACAAGACCGTTCACCCTATCACCAGACTATTCTACCAAACTGGACTCCCACAGATACACACACAGACCGTCCCACCCTATCACCAGACTATTCTACCAACTGGACTCCCACAGATACACACACAGACCGTTATACCCTATCACCAGACTATTCTACCAAACTGGACTCCCACAGATACACACACAGACCGTTCTACCCTACCCCCATTCTAACATTCTATCTGTCCACATGTTCTCTGTTACCAGGTCTGAACATATGAGCAATGTCACTGGAACATCACACGGTATACTGAGCTGGCAGATTTGCTGTGAATGTTACACAGTTGGAGCACATTTCATTTCCCCACAGACAATTCCTATTAATAGAATCCCAGGGAACGCTTCCCCTTTATCTCCACTGCAGTGCATTTTGGAACGGCCAGACAGTCTATTTACCAGTCTCAACCCCCACATCAGAGGTGCAGATTGAGAGACAGAGGAATTTCCCAGTCCTCATTCCCTCAATCTCCATTCCCCACTGGGCTACTTGGATGCTCATTAGACAAGGCATGTGGCTGATGTATTTGCTACTGAGAGCAGAGAAGGAGGAAAAAGAAAGAGCACAGAGATCATTCAGCCCTATGGTAGTTTATATCCCTGTACCTGTCCCATGGCAATTAAAACTATTTCTTTGTGATGTCTAAAGGAAATATTTTCACAGGGTTTCACTTGCCTTTAATCTAGATGTAGCCTGTCTTATACCTGAACCCAGGGTCTCTTGAGGACCCCCATGCAACCTCTCAGGGACCCCTAGGGGTCCCCAGACCCCTGGCTGAGTAACACTACAACACCCAGCATTCCCTTGCTGCCCTCTGCAGTTGCTGCTGTAGACCATCCAATGTGTTTGAAAACTACATCTCTCAGCATTACCAGGAAACAAATCTGCGGATTGCTGTTCAATACCTGTAACATGGGAAAAAAGGTTTATGTCTTGCGTAAGGTACAAGACACTTCAGAGCTCTCCTTACAAATAGCCAGGTCACGTGACCTACAGGATGGCATTATCAGTCTATAACCTACCCCTGTAGTGGATTTCTGTGGGAGGAACTGTAAGATTATAGCCTTATAATCTTATAGTTCCATGAGGAGAAGGAAACCAGAAGCCACAAAGGGGTAGGTTATAATAAATAACTCACCCCGAACTGTAAATTATAGGTACATATAAGAGGCCTGCGGCCTCGTGCTTTTATATGGTCACGGAACTCCTTGGTGACTTCCAATATCCTTATAATTTACAGTTGGGGGTGCATTATCCACTATATAACACCCCGGACACTAAAACAGCAATAGTATCTGTATTAGACTAGAACACTAGACATATACCTTGTCCTAGTTAAAGGTGAAATAAAATCAATTTTTACAGAAAAATATCCCTGGACACAATATAAAGGGTTTCTGCTTTAATAAGAATATTTCCATAGCTTCCCTGGTCACGCGGGGCCATAAATCTTTACAACTGTGAGTCAGCTTGTCATGCAGTTCCTGTCATTGTTTATGAAAGGGAAAGCTTCTAGCAATGAGCCCCGAACAGGCTCTAGACACAGGGAACACGTGTTGTGCTGAGGTTCCTTTATCTGTGTGAGACAAGCCCCCCAGGCTATAAAGATTAGTACAGAGGACACCGGTGACTCAATCACAGACACATTCAGACCGTTTGGGAGATTGAACACCGGCAATTAATATGAATCCCTATCTCTCCCATCTGTAGTCATTACACTGATGGATGAAAGATTCGGATTTATCGAGGGTTTGAATGAAATGAATATTTAATGGGTGGGAATGTGCACACGGCGATCTCTGTTTACGCCAAGAGGTAGGAGGCCGGATGAGCCTCATTGGTGGAATTCAGCTGATCAAACGCGAATCTCTTAAAATTGACACAAACACTCGTAGCGTGAGTGCCTCCATCTTGGATCTTCTAAGCAGCCCGATCGCTTGTGTTTGGTTGTAATTACAAGAGGTGATTGGGAAGATGATAGTTATCTGGAAACCGCAAGGTTTGTTCCTCTCAATGTCACGGCTAGTGGCAGGTTATCCGTCCAATCGCAAGTTGTATCAAACTTAGTAAAATCTAATGATACTGCAGCCTCGGGATGTCCAAGCAGTCCTGTCCAGCTTAACCACAGATGTTTAACTGGTGACCCCTAAAAACAAGAACTATATGAACTACTCCAAATAAAATCAAACTTTCAAGCTATTTTCGAAAATTCTTCGTAATATTCATAGATACGGTTGGAAACTCGAAAAAGTTTCCGATCATATTTAAAGATGGTTGAACGTTCGAGGCTATTTTCCAAAAATAAAAAAAAAATAGCCACGATCATTCGATAAAAATTTAATTTTCGGATCTTCTGGATTTTCCCGAGATCCGAAAAAGGAACGAACCCGTCAGTTTTGCCCATCTCTAATGATCACTGAACTTCCATTCTGCCACCCATACGGATAATACCACTAAAATTCACTAGTTCCATTACTTAGGGACATATTTATAAAAGGACGAAATTAGCACCGTAAAATTAACGCTAGTGGCATATTTAAAATGGCGAGCAGCATCGCGGCAGCTGTGATGTGCGGCGGTGATTTGAACTATCTTCGCAGCGATACTGAAATACAATACCGCCGCGAATCCCGGAGAGAGGGCTGGGAGGGGATGGCGGGAAAGGATTGCCGCGGGTGGTCGCGTTCCTCAGAGGGGCGCGGTGGGGTGCCGCCTTCACCCCCCGCGGCGGATGCCACCACCTGCCGCAACCCTTTCCCAGCAGCCCCCCGTCCCGTACTCTCGTGGGGAGGGAAGGGCGCTCCAGTGGGGGCACTGAAAAGTGCCTTTTGGGGCTTAGGGGTCCAGCACTGGCTCGAACCGGGACCCCCTTCCCCGGCCCTATCAGGGCCCTTGCGGCACTTACAAGTGCCCTTGCAGCCCTGAGAAGGGCCTTTGGGAATTAAGGGGTCCCGCAGCTCGAACCGGGACCCCCCTCCCTGGCCCCTTATAAGGGCCCTTGTGGCACTAACAAGTGCCTTTGGTGGGGGTCCCGCAGCTAGATATTCTGAAATCTGATTGGTTAATGTAAACCATGTAAACCAAGCATTAAAAAATTGACCAATCAGAAATGGATTAGGGTCTTCTGCAAACCTATATAAAGAGATGCACTCCGCCACGGACCTCAGATGGCATTGCAGTAGATGGCTGAAGAAAGAAGCGTCTGGCAACATCGGCTCCGCTGAGGCCTCATTGCCGCAAAGGCCCTGATAGGGCCGGTAAGGGGGGTCCTGGTTCGAGCTGCAGGACCCTTAAGCCCCAAAAGGCACTTTTCAGTGCCCCTGCTGGAGGGTCCCTCCACCCCCCCAGCTGGGGCTGCTGGGAAGGAACGCGACCACCCGTGGCAATCCTTTCCCGGCATCCCCTCCCAGCCCGCTGTAATCTCGGCTGTTTTTGCCACCCTTAAGGTGGCGAGGTGAAACGGCCAAGGTTACCGCAGCGCTTCAGTTCCCGCCACTTTATGAATAGATGCGGTGGTTACTGTTACGATAGGCGCGAAAAGTTAACGAGGCGTTAACTTTTCACTGACGGTTTCCGGCCATTTATTAATCGCGGTAATCGCGATTTTTGCGAAAACGGTGGGAAAAGCAGCTGCGAAAAGATAATGCTGGTTTATAAACATGCCCCTTAGTGGCCACACCAGGTTTGTGGGTAAGTTTCCTGACCCCTGGTAGGATCTATCAATCTAGAACGTGCTGAGACATCATCTCACAGGGATTGAGGGTAAGTTTCCTGACCCCTGGTAGGATCTATCGATCTAGAACGTGCTGTGACATCATCTCACCGGGATTGTGGGTAAGTTTCCTGACCCCTGGTAGGATCTATCAATCTAGAACGTGCTGAGACATCATCTCACAGGGATTGAGGGTAAGTTTCCTGACCCCTGGTAGGATCTATCGATCTAGAA
Organism: Hymenochirus boettgeri; assembly: GCA_019447015.1. Lineage (NCBI taxonomy): Eukaryota > Metazoa > Chordata > Amphibia > Anura > Pipidae > Hymenochirus > Hymenochirus boettgeri. The sequence continues at coordinate 1,405,749 of CM033470.1, forward strand.
CGTGCTGTGACATCATCTCACCGGGATTGTGGGTAAGTTTCCTGACCCCTGGTAGGATCTATAGATCTAGAACGTGCTAAGACATCATCTCACAGGGATTGAGGGTAAGTTTCCTGATCCTGGTAGGATCTATCGATCTAGAACGTGCTGAGACATCATCTCACCGGGATTGTGGGTAAGTTTCCTGACCCTGGTAGGATCTATCGATCTACAACGTGCTGAGACACCATCTCACCGGGATTGTGGGTAAGTTTCCTGACCCTGGTAGGATCTATCGATCTAGAACGTGCTGAGACATCATCTCACTGGGTTTGTGGGTAGGTTTCCTGACCCTGGTAAGATCTATTGATCTAGAACGTGCTGAGACATCATCTCACCGGAATTGTGGGTAAGTTTCCTGACCCTGGTAGAATCTATCGATCTAGAAAGTGCTGAGACATCATCTCACTGGGATTGTGGGTAAGTTTCCTGACCCTGGTAGGATCTATCGATCTATAAAGTGCTGAGACATCATCTCACCAGGATTGGGTAAGTTTTACCCTGGTAGGATCTATCGATCTATAAAGTGCTGAGACATCATCTCACCGGGATTGTGGGTAAGTTTCCTGACCCTGGTAGAATCTATAGATCTAGAACGTGCTGAGACATCATCTCACTGGGATTGTGGGTAAGTTTCCTGACCCTGGTAGAATCTATAGATCTAGAACGTGCTGAGACATCATCTCACTGGGATTGTGGGTAAGTTTCCTGACCCTGGTAGGATCTATCGATCTAGAACGCGCTGAGAAATCATCTCACTGGGATTGTGGGTAAGTTTCCTGACCCTGGTAGGATCTATCGATCTAGAACGCACTGTGACATCATCTCACCGGGATTGTGGGTAAGTTTCCTGACCCTGGTAGGATCTATAGATCTAGAACGCGCTGTGACATCATCTCACCGGGATTGTGGGTAAGTTTCCTGACCCTGGTAGGATCTATAGATCTAGAACGTGCTGTGACATCATCTCACTGGGATTGTGGGTAAGTTTCCTGACCCTGGTAGGATCTATAGATCTAGAACGCGCTGTGACATCATCTCACTGGGATGTAGGGTTCTGCCTCTATCTATTGACCCGTTTTTATGGACGGGAGGGAGGTTTATGAATTGCAACCAATCGTTGGTCCCTGCAAACTGACAATTTAATTTGCTTTTTCATAAAGTTCCAATAAACTGATAAATAAAGTTAAAAAAAACGACTAGTTTTACTAATAACCTAATTAGATAACAGAATATAATTACTCCTTGGAGTAGGGGGACTAGAAATCATTGGGGCCCCCAAGCAAAACTGTAATGGGGCCCCTCCCAGCTACATCTACAGCAGTTGTCCAGGCTGCAATAGAAGACGAATAAATAAATAAAATCTACCCAGGATGAATCAATTCCATCAAACAAGAACCTCCCTTCCACCTAACACAGCTGTTTAGTTACCAAGTCTTAAAGGGCCACTACAATATTGCAGCCCAATCATCTGGCGAGGTGTGAGATCATGGGATTGGTCAAGTGATCAGCTGTGATTTCAAAAACAAGCAAATGGTCCTGACTGGTTTTCCTGTAAAATGATTCTGTCCAAACAATTGGATGTTGCGGCAAACCACAGAAAAATGTGCAAGAATTTGACTGCTGTTTCCCCTGCACATGCTCAAGGTTCTAAAAAGCTCAATGAGCAGAGCGAGGTGGCTTTGCCAGAAAGAAACAGAAGTTATCATTAAATATCTGGTTACAAATTCATGCGATAAACTGGTACAAATAGCAGTTTTTTGTTTTAAGGGCGGACATGCCCTTTAAATCTGCCGGGAATCATTCAGTGTAATAAGCCACAGATAGCTTTGAATTAACAGAGAGATCACTGGGAGTTTTACGAGCTCTTTGTTTATCTAATACAATGGTTAACATATAACCAACCCCAGTCTATACTGTACAGCTCATAAATATACAAAGACTGAACATGCAATGGAAAGAAAATGTCCCGAGCTGGGAATCAAGTTAATATTTACAATATATTAAGAAAGTGGAAGGTTTATATAAAAGGTTAACTCCTTCCTCTCCCTCTTGGTTACATTGTGTCTCTTTGTAATACACCAGGGCCTAATGTAAGACAAAGGGACGCACATCCATAAAAAACACAGTGCTGGGCTAGAAATCAATCACTGATAAGGAGGAGTGAATGAAGCTCCTCTGTACAGAACAACACTTAGGGGCACATTTATCTTCTCAGCTGTAATGTCGCTCTAACAAGAGCTGTTGTGGCCTTTAGAAGGGCCATTTGGTTCTTAAGGGGTCCTGCAGCTCAAAACAGGGACATCCTTCACGTGCTCTTGCAAGAGCCCTTGCAGTCCTGGTAAAGGCCCCTGTTGGGAGTCTCCCAGCTCAAAACCTGGACCCACAAAAGGTCCCGCAGCTCCATGCAGGTTTACACTGCTTTATATAGCATTGAAGAAATGTAACTTCCAAATATGATTGGTTAATATTCCAATCTTGACCAATCATATTTGGAGAAAAAGATGATGGAGACCTGAAAAGGTCCTTTAAAGGACAGGGGGTGGTCCCAGTTATCTCTGGGACTCCTTATCCAAAGGGTCCTTCTTAGAACTGCAAGGGCTCTTGTAAGACCTGGGGGTCCAGGTTTAGAGCAACAGGAACCAGCAAGGTTCCTCCTGAGGGCCAAAAGGTTATTTTAAGATAAAAGAACCTTGTGGGGGGTACTTGTTTCAACAAACGGTCCCCCAACAAAGGACCTTTATTTATAACAGCAAATATTGTATCCATACAGTACACTGTTCTTGTATAACAGTAAATATTGTATCCATACAGTACAGTACACTGTTCTTGTATAACAGTAAATATTGTATCCATACAGTACACTGTTCGTGTATAACAGTAAATATTGTATCCATACAGTACACTGTTCTTGTATAACAGTAAATATTGTATCCATACAGTACAGTACACTGTTCTTGTATAACAGTAAATATTGTATCCATACAGTACAGTACACTGTTCTTGTATAACAGTAAATATTGTATCCATACAGTACACTGTTCTTGTATAACAGTAAATATTGTATCCATACAGTACAGTACACTGTCCTTGTAGAACAGTAAATATTGTATCCATACAGTACACTGTTTTTGTATAACAGTAAATATTGTATCCATACAGTACAGTACACTGTTCTTGTATAACAGTAAATATTTTATCCATACAGTAACAACTGTTCTTGGTCACATAATATTGTATCCACCAGGTACGTACACTGTTCTTAGTATAACATAAATATGTTCCATACGTCACTGTTCTTGTATAACAGTAAATATTGTAATCCATACAGTAACGTATTAAGTATATGATCCAACAGTAAGTTGTTCTGCCGTAATGTCCATACAACACTGTTACCAATATTGTATCCTAACGTACACTGTTCTTGTATAACAGTAACTCATTGTATCTCCATACAGTTACACTGGTCCTTGGTATAACACCGTAAATATTGTAATCCATCACAGTACAGTACACCTGGTTCTTAGATAGACCGTAAATATTGTATCCATACAGTACCAACTGTTCTTGATCACAACGTAAATATTGTAAATCCATACAGTACACCTGTTCTTTGATAACTAATAAATTGTATCCATACAGTACAACTGTTCTGTATAACGTAATATTGTTTATCCATACCGAACGTACACTGTTCTTATAATACAGTAAATATTGTCATCCCATACAGTACAGCAGTTCTAGTATAACAGTAAATATTGTATCCATACAGTACATCCTGTTCTTTTTATAAACAGTAATATTGTATCCATACAGTACACTGTTCTTGTCATCACATCAAATAATTGTAATCCATACAGTACGTCCACTGTTTCTGTATACAGTAAATATTGTATCCATACAGTACTACTGTTTCTTGTTAAACAGTAAATATTGTAGGTCCATATGAAGCAGTAACACTGTTCTTAACGTAAGACAGTAATATTGTATCTCATACAGTAACCCTGTCTTGTAATACCAGTAAATATTGTATCCATACAGTACACTGTTCTTATATACAGTAAATATTTTATCGCATACGTACGTACAACACTGTTCTGTCGTATAACAGTAATATTGTATCCATACAGTACACACTGTTCTTGTATAACGATAAATATTGTATCCATACAGTACAGTACACCTTTCTTTTAACAGAGTAAATATTGTATCCATACAGTACAGTCTTTCTTGTTATAACAGTAATACTTGTAATCCATACGACAACTGTTCTTGTATAACAGTAAATATTGTATCCATACAGTACACTGTTCTTGTATAAACAGTAAATATTGTATCCATAACAGTACACGTTCTTGTATAACAGTAAATATTGTATCCATTACAGACGTACACATGTCTTGTATACAGTAAATTGTATCCATACAGTACAGTACACTGTTCTTGTATAACAGTAAATATTGTATCCATTACAGTACAACTGTTTCTTGTATAACAGTAAATATTGTATCCATACATAAGTACACTGTTCTTGTATAACAGTAAATATTGTATCCATACAGTTACACTGTTCTTGTAACAGTAAATAAATATTGTATCCATACAGTACAGTACACTGTCTTGTATACAGTAAATTTGTATCCATAGTACAGTACACTGTTCTTGTATAACAGTAATATTGTATCCATACAGTACACTGTTCTTGTATAACAGTAAATATTGTATCCATACAGTACACCTGTTCTTGTATAACTATAAATTTGTATCCATACAGTACACGTTTCTTGTATCAGTAAATTTGTCCAAGTAACAGTACACTGTTCTTATAACAGTAAATATTGTATCCATACAGTACACTGTTCTTGTATAACAGTAAATATGTATCCATACAGTACAGTACCATGTTCCTTGTATAACAGTAAATATTGTATCCATACAGTACAGTACACTGTTCTTGTATAACAGTAATATGTATCCATACAGTACAGTCCTGTTCGTGTATAACAGTAAATATTGTATCCATACAGTACAGTACACTGTTCTTGTATAACAGTAAATATTGTACCATCCATACAGTACACTGTCTTGTATAACGGTAATTTGTATCCATACAGTACAGTACCTGTTCTTGTATAACAGTAAATATTGTATCCATACAGTACAACTGTTCTGTATAACATAAATATTGTATCCATACATTACACTGTTCTGTATACAGTAATATTGTATCCATACAGTACAGTACACTGTTCTTGTATACAGTTAAATATTGTATCCATACAGTACAGTAACACTGTTCTTGTATAACAGTAAATATTGTATCCATACAGTACACACTGTTCTGTATAACAGTAAATATTGTATCCATACGTCAGTACACTGTTCTTGTATAACAGTAAATATTGTATCATACAGTACAGTACACTGTTCTTGTATAACAGTAAATATTGTATCCATACAGTACAGGTTACCTTCTTGTATAACAGTAAATAGTGTATCCATACAGTACAGTACACTGTTCTTGTATACAACAAATATTGTATCCATACGTAACTGTTTCTTGTAAAGTAATATGTATCCATACAGTACACTGTTCTTGTATACAGTAAATATTGTATCCATACGTACAGTACACTGTTCTTGTATAACAGTAAATATTGTATCCATACCAGTACGACTGTTCTTGTATAACAGTAAATATTGTATCCATACAGTACAGTACACTGTTCTTGTAATAAACAGTAAATATTGTATCCTACAGTACACTGTTCTTGTATAACAGTAAATATTGTATCCATACAGTTCACCTGTTCTTGTATAACAGTAAATATTGTATCCATACAGTAACAACTGTTCTTGTATAACAGTAAATATTGTATCCATACAGTCAGTACACTGTTCTTGTATAACAGTAAATATTTATTACCATACAGTACACCTGTTCTTGTATAACAGTAAATATTGTATCCATACAGTACACTGTTCTTGTATAACAGTAAATATTGTATCCATACAGTACCTGTCTTGTATACAGTAAAATATTGTATCCATACAAGTTCACTGTTCTTTGTATACACGTAAATATTGTATCCATACGTACAGTACACTGTTCTTGTATACAGTAAATATTGTATCCATACAGTACACTGTTCTTGTATAACAGTAAATATTGTATCCCTACAGTACAGTACCTGTTCTTGTATAACAGTAAATATTGTATCCATACAGTACACTGTTCTTGTATAACAGTAAATTTGTATCCATACAGTACACTGTTCTTGTATAACAGTAAATATTGTATCCATAGTACAGTACACTGTTCTTGTATAACAGTAAATATTGTATCCATACAGTACACACTGTTCTTGTAACCGTAATATTGTATCCATACAGTAACAGTACACTGTTCTTGTATAACAGTAAAATATGTATCCATACAGTTACACGTTCTTGTATAACAGTAAATATTGTACCCATACAGTACACTGTCTCTTGTATAAACAGTAAATATTGTCCATCATACAGTACCACTGTTCTTGTTATAACAGTAATATTGTATCCATACAGTACAGTACATTGTTCTGTAAACAGTAAATATTGGTATCCATACAGTACACTGTTCTTGTATACAGTAAATTTGTATCCATACAGTACACTGTCCTTGTTATAACAGTAAATATTGTATCATACAGTACACTGTTCTTGTATAACAGTAAATATTGTAATCCTACAGTACACTGTTGTATCTTGTATCACAAGTAAATATTGTATCCATACAGTACACTGTTCTTGTATAAACAGTAAATATTGTATCCATACAGTACACTGTTCTTGTATAACCAGTAAATTTGTATCCATACAGTACACTGTTCTTGTATACACGTAATATTGTTAGCCATACAGTAAATGTTCTTTTGTGATAACAGTAAATATGTATCATACAGTACACTTTTCTTGTATAACAGTAAATATTGTATCCTCCAAGTACACTGTTCTTGTATAACAGTAAATATTGTATCCCTACAGTACACTGTTCTTGTATAACAGTAAATATTGTTACCATACAGTACACTGTTCTTGTATAACAGTAAATATTGTATCCATACAGTACAGTCACTTTTCTTGTATACAGTAATATTTATCCAGTACAGTACACGTTCTTGTATAACAGTAAATATTGTAGCCAACAGTACAGTACATTTCTTGTATACACGTAATATTTGTATCCATACAGTACACGTGTTCTTGTATAACAGTAATATTGATATCCATACAGTACAACTGTTTCTTTATATAACGTAAATATTTTTCCAATCATACAGCACTGTTCTGTATAACAGAAATATTGTATCCATACAGTACAGTACACTGTTCTTGTATAACAGTAAAATATTGTATCCTGACGTATAAACAGACACTGTTCTTTGTATACAGTAAATATTGTATCCATACAGTACAGTACTGTTCTTGATACAGTAAATATTGTATCCATACGTACAGTCAACTGTTCTTGTATCAGTAAATATTGTATCCATACAGTACAGTACCTGTTCTTGTATAACAGTAAATATTGTACTCCATACAGTACAGTACACTGTTCTGGTATAACAGTAAATATGTATCCATACAGTAACTGTGTCTTGTATAACAGTAAATATTGTATCCATACAGTACAGTACACTGTTCTTTATAACAGTAAAATTGTATCCATACAGTACAGTACACTGTTCTTGTATAACAGTAAATATTGTATCCATACAGTACAGTACACGTTCTTGTATACACAGTAAATATTGTATCCATCAGTACAGTACACTGTTCTTGTATAACAGTAATATTGTATCCATACAGTACAGTCACTGTCTTGTATAACAGTAAATATTGTATCCATACAGTACGTAACTGTTCTTGTATAACAGTAAATATTGTATCCATACAGTAGTACACTGTTCTTGTATAACAGTAATATTGTATCCATCCAGTACAGTACACTGTTCTTGTATACAGTAAATATGTATCCATACCGTACACTGTTCTTGTATAACAGTAAATATTGTATCCATACAGTACACTGTTCTTGTATAACATAAATATTTATCCATACGTACACTGTTCTTGTTAACAGTAAATATTGTATCCATACAGTACAGTACAACTGTTCTTGTATACAGTTAAAGATTGTATCCTACATACAGTCACTGTCTTGTTATAACAGTAAATATTGTATCCATACAGTACATTACACTGTTCTTGTATAACAGTAATATTGTATCCATATACAGTACCTGTTCTTGTATAACAGTAAATATTGTATCCATACAGTACATCTGTTCTTGTATAACAGTAAATTGTATCCATACACGTACACTGTTCTGTATAACATAAATATTGTATCCATACAGTACAGTACAACAACACGTTCCTTGTAAACAGTAAATATTGTATCCATACAGTACAGTAACTGTTTCTTGTATAACCGTAAATATTTGTACTCCATACAGTCACACTGTTCTTTTATAACAGTAATATTGTATCCATACAGTACACTGTTCTTGTATAACAGTAAATATTGTATCCATACGTAGTACACTGTTCTTGTATAACAGTAAATATTGTATCCAACTACAGTACACTGTTCTTGTATAACAGTAAATATTGTATCCAATACAGTACACTGTTCTGTATAACAGTAATATTGTATCATACAGTACACTGTTCTGTATAACAGTAAAATATTGTATCCATACAGTACACGTTCTTGTATAACAGTAAATATTGTATCCATACAGTACAGTACACTGTTCTTGTATAACAGTAAATATTGTATCCACTACAGTACACTGTTCTTGTATAACAGTAAATATTTGTATCCATACAGTACAGTACACTGTTCTTGTATAACAGTAAATATTGTATCCATACAGTACACTGTTCTTGTATAAACAGTAAATATTGTATCTCATACAGTACACTGTTCTTGTATACAGTAATAATATTGTATCTACAGTACAGACACTGTTCTGTGTATAACAGTAAATATTTATCCATACAGTACACCTGTTTTTGTATAACAGTAAATATTGTATCATACAGTACCGTACACCGTTCTTGTATAACAGTAAATTTTGTATCCATACAGTACAGTCTGTTCTTGTATAACAGTAAATATTGTATCCATACAGTACACTGTTCTTGTATAACAGTAATATTGTATCCATACAGTACAGTACACTGTTCTTGTATAACAGTAAATATTGTATCCATACAGTACAGTACACTGTTATTTGTATAACAGTCAATATTGTATACCATACAGTACAGTACACTGTTTCATGTATAACAGTAAAATATTGTATCCATCGACAGTAACACACTGTTTCTTGTATAACAGTAAATATTGTATCCATACAGTACAGTACACTGTTCTTGTATAACAGTAAATTTTAATCCATACAGTACACTGTTCTTGTATAACAGTAAAATTGTATCCATACAGTACAGTACACTGTTCTTGTAATAACAGTAAATATTGTATCCATACAGTCACTTTTCTTGTATAACAGTAAATATTGTATCCATACAGTACACTGTTCTTGTATAACAGTAAATATTTATCCATACAGTACACTGTTCTTGTAATAACAGTAAAATATTGTATCCATCAGTACACTGTTCCTGTATAACCAGTAAATATTAGATAGTACGTAAGTCTAGTACAGTACAGTACAGACAGTCGTATAGTATAGTACAGTACAGTACAGAACAGTATAGTACAGTACAGTATAGTACAGTACGTGTATAGTATAGTATAGTATACAGTATAGTACAGTACATACAGTACAGTCTAGTACAGTATAGTATATTAGTACATTAGTACAGTACAGTAAATTAAGTATATATATAGTATAGTATAGTTAGTACAGAACAGTACAGTACAGTACAGTAATATAATTTGAGGTTGAATAAAGACTATGTCCTCCAGTCCAACCCATCTAGCAATATCCTAATTCCTGCTGCTGACCAGGGGGCAAAAAAACCCCCCAACTTTATGAAGGGGAAAAAATTCCTTCCTGACTCTAAGTGGCAATGGAATTTCCCTGGATCAACTCTACTTATGTATCAATACCATTAACTTGTAACTTCTTGTGTTAGAAACCAATCCGCTTTTATTAAATGCAATGAACCTGCCATACAACGTCCCTGGAAGAAAGTTCCATAGCTTTATCCGTTACTCCAGTTGACAAACCCTTTCCACTCTACTTGATGTATACAATACCAGTAATCTGTAATATTTCCTTGTTGTAGAAACTCATCCAGCTTTTTTTTAAACTGACCAATTGAACCGTGCCATAAACAACGTCCCCATAGCTCCCCCAACCCCTTATAATTTAGTTGTCCCTTCTCGTAACCTTTCCATTTCAAAGGATTCCAAATTGCATGCATATCCACATGACCGTACAATGCTTTGTAAACGAGGGAGAATTACATTTTCCCCTTGAATCCTACCTCTCTTTCCAGGACAATACCATGTTTGGCTCTGGCTGTGGCCGCCTGGCACTGCTTCTTTCTTACGTTTGTTATCCACCAAACTCCAAGATCCCTTTCCGACAGGGATTCACTTAACACAGAGCCATTTATAGTATAAGCGACAGGATTTTATAGTCCAAAGCATCACCTTCCATTTATCAACATTTGATTTCATCTGCATTATCAGCCCAATGTGATTAATCTAGCTAATCCCCTGTAACGATTGCACCATCCTCTGAAGTTTTAATGTCGACAAAGTTTTGTGTCGTCACAACACAGAAACCTTGCTGACAATACCCACTTCCAAATCATTATAAATAGATTAAATGAGTGGCCCCAACACAGAACCCTGTGGCCCCCACTTAGCACTTTAGTCCATAATGATGACATATTGTAACTGTACAGTACACTGTTCTTGTATAACAGTAAATACAGTACACTGTTCCAGGAAAATTGTTATTGTATAATTGTGGATTATTGTATGTATACTGTAAAGTACAGTGCATTGCTCTAGTATACCATCAGTATAGAATATTATTCCAGTTTAACTAATTATGCAATCTATAAAGTGAAGTACATATAACTAATATAACTAACTGATCTGTCTATACAGTCTCATATATTACAGCACAGTACATTGTTCCTGTATAACTGTGATTATTGTATCTATACAGTACAGTACACTGTTCCTGTATAACTGTGATTATTGTATCTATACAGTACAGTACATTGTTCCTGTATAACTGTGATTATTGTAGTCTATACAGTACAGCCTTGTTCCTTAACTGTGATATTGTATCTATACAGTACAGTACATTGTTCCTGTATAACTGTGATTATTGTTATCTAAACAGTACAGTAACATTGTTTCCTGTATAACTGTGATTATTGTATCTATACAGTACAGTACATTGTTCCTTATAACTGTATTATCGTATCTATACAGTACAGTGCATTGTTCTGTAAACTGTGATTATTGTATCTATACAGTACAGTACATTTTTTCCTGTTAACTGTGATTATTGTAATCTAATACGTATCAATTACACTGTTCCTGTATAAACTGTGATTATTGTATCTATACAGTAAGTACCATTGTTCCGTATAACTGTGATTAATGTATTATACAGTACAGTACACTTGTTCCGTATACGTGATTATCGTATCTACATACAGTACATGTTCCTGTATACTGTGATAATGATCTATACAGTACAGGCATTGTTCCTGTATACTGTGATTATTGTATCTATACAGTACAGTACATGTTCCGTTTAACTGTGATTATTGTATCATACAGTACGGGCATTGTTCCTGTATAACTGTGATTATTGTATCTATACAGTACGGTACACTGTTCCTGTATAACTGTTGATTTCGTATCTATACAGTACAGTACATTGTTTCCTGTATAACTGTTATTTTGTTATACAGTACGGTACACGTTCCTGTATAACTGTGATTATTGTATCTATAACGTACTACATTGTTCCTGTATACTGTGATTATTGTATCTATACAGTACGTCATTGTTCCTGTTAACTGTGATTATTGTATCTATCAGTACAGTACATGTTCCTGATAACTGTGATTATTGTATCTATACAGTACAGTCATTGTTCCTGTATAACTGTGATTATCGTTCTATACAGTACAGTACATTGTTCCTGTAAAAACTGTGATTATCGTTCTATACAGTACGGTACACTGTTCCTGTATAACTGTGATTATTGTATCTATACAGTACAGTACACTTGTTCCTGTATAACTGTGATTATTGTATCTAACAGTACAGTACATTGTTCCTGTATAACTGTGATTATTGTATCTATACTAACAGTACCATTGTTCCTGTATACCTGTGATTATTGTTTCTATACAGTACAGTACATTGTTCCTGTATAACTGTGATTATTGTTCTATACAGTACAGTACATTTTTCCTGTATAACTGTGATTATTGTATCTATACAGTACAGTACACTGTTCCTGTTAACTGTGATTATTGTATCTATACAGTACAGTACATTGTTCCTGTATAACTGTGATTATTGTATCTATACAGTACAGTACATTGTTCCTGCATAACTGTTGTTATGTTATATCTACTCATCTATACACTGGTCCTGTATAACTGTGATTATTGTATCTATACAGTACAGTACATTGTTCCTGTATAACTGTGATTATTGTATCTATACAGTACAGTACATTGTTCCTGTATAACTGTGATTATTGTATCTATACAGTACAGTACATTGTTCCTGTATAACTGTGATTATTGTATCTATACAGTACAGTACACTGTTCCTGTATAACTGTGATTATTGTATCTATACAGTAACAGTACATGTTCCTGTATAACTGTGATTATTGTATCTATACAGTACAGTATTGTTCCTGTATACTGTGATTATTGTCTCTAACAGTACGGTACATGTTCCTGTATACTGTGATTATTGTATCTATACAGTACGTACATGTTCCTGTATAACTGTGATTATTGTATCTATACAGTACGGTACATTGTTCCTGTATAACTGTGATTATTTTATCTATACAGTACAGTACACTGTTCCTGTATAACTGTGATTATTGTATCTATACAGTACAGTACATTGTTCCTGTATAACTGTGATTATTTTTATCTATACAGTACATTACACTGTTCCGTAAACTGTGATTATTGTATCTATACAGTACGGTACATGTCCTGTATAACTGTGATTATTGTATCTATACAGTACAGTACATTGTTCCTGTATAACTGTGATTATTGTATCTATACAGTACAGTACATTGTTCCTGTATAACTGTGATTATTTTATCTATACAGTACAGTACACTGTTCCTGTATAACTGTGATTATTGTTCTATACAACAGTACATTGTTCCTGTATAAGTGATTATTTTATCTATACAGTACAGTACACTGTTCCTGTATAACTGTGATTATTGTATCTATACAGTACAGTACATTTTCCTGTTAACTGTGATTATTGTATCTATACAGTACAGTACATTGTCCTGTATAACTGTGATTATTGTATCTATACAGTACGGTACATTGTTCCTGTATAACTGTGATTATTTTATCTATACAGTACAGTACACTGTTCCTGTATAACTGTGATTATTGTATCTATACAGTACAGTACATTGTTCCTGTATAACTGTGATTATTTTATCTATACAGTACAGTACACTGTTCCTGTATAACTGTGATTATTGTATCTATACAGTCACAGTACTTGTCCCTGTATAAACGTGATTATTGTATCTATACAGTACAGTACATTGTTCCTGTATAACTGTGATTATTGTTCTATACAGTACAGTACATTGTTCCTGTATACCTGTGATTAGTATCTATACAGTACAGTACATTGTTCCTGTATAACTGTGATTATTGTATCTATACAGTACAGTACATTGTTCCTGTATAACTGTGATTATCGTATCTATACAGTACAGTACACTGTTCCTGTATAACTGTGATTACGTATCTATACAGTACAGTACTTGTTCCTGTTAACTGTGATTATTGTATCTATACAGTACGGTACACTGTTTCCTGTATAACTGTGATTATTGTATCTATACAGTACGGTACATGTTTCCTGTATAACTGTGATTATTGTATCTATACAGTACAGTACATTGTTCCTGTAACTGTGATTATTGTATCTATACGTACGTACACATGTTCCTGTATAACTGTGATTATTGTATCTATACAGTACGGTACACTGTTCCTGTATAACTGTGATTATTGTATCTATACAGTACAGTACATTGTTCCTGTATAACTGTGATTATTGTATCTATACAGTACAGTACATTGTTCCTTTATAACTGTGATTATTGTATCTATACAGTACAGTACATTGTTCCTGTATAACTTGATTATTGTATCTATACAGTACTTACATGTTCCTGATAACTGTGATTATTGTATCTATACAGTACAGTACATTGTTCCTTTATAACTGTGATTATTGTATCTATACAGTACAGTACATTGTTCCTGTATAACTGTGATTATTTATCTATACAGTACAGTAACTGTTCCTGTATAACTGTGATATTGTATCTATACAGTACAGTACATTGTTCCTGTATAACTGTGATTATTGTATCTATACAGTACAGTACATTGTTCCTGTATAACTGTGATTATTGTATCTATACAGTACAGTACATTGTTCCTGTATAACTGTGATTATTGTATCTATACAGTACAGTACATTGTTCCTGTATAATACTGTGATTATTGTATCTATACAGTACAGTACATTGTTCCTGTATAACTGTGATTATGTTCTATACAGTACATACATTGTTCCTGTAATAACTGTGATTATCGTATCTATACAGTACAGTCATTGTTCCTGTATAACTGTGATTATGTTCTATACATACAGTACTTGTTCCTGTATAACTGTGATTATTGTATCTATACGTACAGTACATTTTTCCTGTATAACTGTGATATTGTATCTATCACAGTACAGTACATGTGCCTGTATAACTGTGATTATTGTTCTATACAGTACAGTACTTGTTCCTGTATAACTTTGATTATTGTATCTATACAGTACAGTACATTGTTCCTGTATAACTGTGATTATTGTATCTATACATACAGTACATTGTTCCTGTATAACTGTGATTATCGTATCTATACAGTACAGTACATTGTTCCTGTATAACTGTGATTATCGTATCTATACAGTACAGTACATTGTTCCTGTATAACTGTGATTATTGTATCTATACAGTACAGTACATTGTTCCTGTATAACTGTGATTATTGTATCTATACAGTACAGTACATTGTTCCTGTATAACTGTGATTATGTATCTATACAGTACAGTACACTGTTCCTGTATAACTGTGATTATTGTATCTAACGTACAGTACATGTTCCTGTATAACTGTGATTTTGTATCTATACAGTACAGTACACTGTTCCTGTATAACTGTGATTATCGTATCTATACAGTACGTACATTTCCTGTATAACTTTGATTATTGTATCTATACGTACAGTCATTGTTCCTGATAACTGTGATTATTGTATCTATACAGTACAGTACATCATTGTTCCGTATAACGTGTTTATGTATCTATACAGTACAGTACATTGTTCCTGTATAACTGTGATTATGTATCTATACAGTACAGTACATTGTTCCTGTAAACTGTGATTATGTATCTATACAGTACAGTACATTGTTCCTGTATAACTGTGATTATGTATCTATACAGTACAGTACATTGTCCTGTATAACAGTTGATTTATTGTATCTATACAGTACAGTACATTGTTCCTGTATAACTGTGATTATTGTATCTATACAGTACAGTACATTGTTCCTGTATAACTGTGATTATTGTATCTACAGTACAGTAACTGTTCCTGATAACTGTGATTATTTATCTAACAGTACAGTACATTGTTCCTGTATAACTGTGATTATTGTACTATACAGTACGTACATTGTTCCTGTATAACTGTGATTTTATCTATACAGTACAGTACATTGTCCTGTATAACTGGTATTATTGATCTACAGTACAGTACATGTTCCTGTATACTGTGATTTTGTATCTATACAGTACAGTACATGTTCCTGATAACTGTGATTATGTATCTATACAGTACAGTACATTGTTCCTGTATAACTGTGATTATTGTATCTATACAGTACAGTAACATTGTTCTCGTAATAACTGTGATTATTGTATCTATACAGTACAGTACATTGTTCCTGTATAACTGTGATTATGTACTAACAGTACAGTACATTGTTCCTGTATAACTGTGATTATTGTATCACAGTACAGTACACTGTTCCTGTATAACTGTGATGTATCGTTCTATACAGTACAGTACATGTTCCTGTAACTGTGATTATGTATCTATACAGTACAGTACATTGTTCCTGTAAAACTGTGATTATTGTATCTATACAGTACGTACATTGTTCCTGTATAACTGTGATTATTGTATCTATACAGTACAGTACAGTTCCTGTATAACTGTGATTATTGTATCTATCAGTACAGTACATTGTCCTGTATAACTGTGATTATTGTATCTATACAGTACAGTACATGTCCTGTATAACTTTGATTATTGTATCTATACAGTACAGTACATTGTTCCTGTATAACTGTGATTATGTATCTCAGTACAGTACATTGTTCCTGTTAACTGTGATTATTTATCTATACAGTACAGTACATTGTTCCTGTATAACTGTGATTATTGTATCTATACAGTACAGTAACTTGTTCCTGTATAACTGTGATTATTGTATCTATACAGTACGTACACTGTTTTCCGTATACTATGATTATTGTATCTTACAGTACAGTACATTGTTCCTGATAACTGTGATTATTGTATCTTACATACAGTACATTGTTCCTGTATAACTGTGATTACGTATCTATACAGTACAGTACATTGTTCCTGTATAACTGTGATTATTGTATCTATACAGTCGTCATTGTTCCTGTATAACTGTGATTATTGTATCTATACAGTACAGTCAGTTTCCTGTATAACTGTGATTATTGTATCTATACAGTACAGTCATTGTTCCTGTATAACTGTGATTTTGTATCTATACAGTACAGTACATTGTTCCTGATAACTGTGATTATTGTATCATCAGTACGGTACATTGTTCCGTATAACTGTGATTTTGTATCTATACAGTACAGTACATGTTCCTGTATAACTGTGATTATTGTATCTAACAGTACAGTACATTGTTCCTGATAACTGTGATTATTGTATCTATACAGTACAGTACATTGTTCCTGCATAACTGTGATTATTGTATCTATACAGTACAGTACATTGTTCCTGTATAACTGTGATTTTCGTATCTATACAGTACGGTACATTGTTCCTGTATAACTGTGATTATTGTATCTATACAGTACGGTACACTGTTCCTGTATAACTGTGATTATTGTATCTATACAGTACAGTACATTGTTCCTGTATAACTGTGATTATTGATCTATACATGCAGTACATGTTCCTGTATAACTGTGATTATTGTATCTATACAGTACAGTACATTGTTCCTGTATAACTTGATTTATTGTATCTATACAGTACGTACACTGTTCCTGTATAAACTGTGATTATTGTATCTAACAGTACAGTACATTGTTCCTGTATAACTGTGATTATTGTATCTATACAGTACAGTACATTGTTCCTGTATAACTGTATTATCGTATCTATCAGTACAGTACATTGTTCCTGTATAACTGTGATTATTGTATCTATACAGTACAGTACATTGTTCCTGTTATAACTGTGATTATGTATCTATACAGTACAGTACATTGTTCCTGTATAACTGTGATTATTGTATCTATCCAGTACAGTACATTGTTCTGTATCTGTGATTATTGTATCTATACAGTACAGTACATGTTCCTGTATAACTGTGATTATTGTATCTATCAGTACAGTACATTGTTCCTGTATAACTGTGATTATGTATCTATACAGTACAGTACATTGTTCCTGTATAACTGTGATTATTGTATCTATACAGTACAGTAATTGTTCCTGTATAACTGTGATTATTGTATCTATCACGTACAGTACATTGTTCCTGTATAACTGTGATTATTGTATCTATACAGTACAGTACATTGTTCCTGTATAACTGTGATTATTGTATCTATACAGTACAGTACATTGTTCCGTATAACTGTGATTATTGTATCTATACAGTACAGTACATTGTTCCTGTATAACTGTGATTTGGTATCTATCACAGTACAGTACATTGTTCCTGTATAACTGTGATTATGTTATCGTAACAGTACATTGTTGTTCCTGTAACTGTGATTATTGTATCTAACAGTACAGTACATTGTTCCTGTATAACTGGTGATTATTGTATCTATACAGTACAGTACACTGTTCCTGTATAACTGTGATTATTGTATTATACAGTACAGTAACATTGTTCCTGTATAACTGTGATTATTGTATCTATCAGTACAGTACATGTTTCCTGATAAACTGTGATATGTATCTATACATACGTACATGTTCCTGTATAACTGTGATTATTGTATCTATACAGTACAGTACATTGTTCCTGTTAAACTGTGATTATTGTATCTATACAGTACAGTACATGTTCCTGTATAACTGTGATTATTGTATCTATACAGTACAGTACACTGTTCCTGTATAACTGTGATTATTGTATCTATACAGTACAGTACCTGTTCCTGTATAACTGTGATTATTGATCTATACAGTACAGTACATTGTTCCTGTATAACTGTGATTATTGTATCTATACAGTACAGTACATTGTTCCTGTAACTGTGATTATGTATCTATACAGTACAGTACATTGTTCCTGTATAACTGTGATTTATTGTATCTATACAGTACAGTACATGTTTCCTGTATAACTGTATTATTGTATCTATACAGTACAGTACATTTGTTCCTGTATAACTGTGATTATTGTATCTATACAGTACAGTACACTGTTCCTGTATAACTGTGATTATTGTATCTATACAGTACAGTACACTGTTCCTGTATAACTGTGATTATTGTATCTATCAGTACAGTACATTGTTCCTGTATAACTGTGATTATTGTATCTATACAGTACAGTACATTGTTCCTGTATAACTGTGATTATTGTATCTATACAGTACGGTACACTGTTCCTGTATAACTGTGATTATTGTATCTATACAGTACAGTACATTGTTCCTGTATATGTGATTATTGTATCTATACAGTACAGTACACTGTTCCTGTATAACTGTGATTATTGTATCTATACAGTACAGTACACTGTTCCTGTATAACTGTGATTATGTATCTACAGTACAGTACACTGTTCCTGTATAACTGTGATTATTTATCTATCAGTACAGTACATGTTCCGTATAACTGTGATTATTGTATCTATACAGTACAGTACACTGTTCCTGTATAACTGTGATTATTGTATCTATACAGTACAGTACACTGTTCCTGTATAACTGTGATTATTGTATCTATACAGTACAGTACACTGTTCCTGTATAACTGTGATTATTGTATCTATACAGTACAGTACACTGTTCCTGTATAACTGTGATTATTGTATCTATACAGTACATACTGTTCTGTATAACTGTGATTATTGTATCTATACAGTACAGTACCATGTTCCTGTATAACTGTGATTATTGTATCTATACAGTACAGTACATTGTTCCTGTAAAACTGTGATTATTGTATCTATACAGTACGTACACTGTTCCTGTATAACTGTGATTATTGTATCTATACATACAGTACACTGTTCCTGTATAACTGTATTATTGTATCTATACAGTACAGTACATGTTCCTGTATAACTGTGATTATTGTATCTATACAGTACAGTACATTGTTCCTGTATACTGTGATTATTGTATCTTATACAGTACAGTACATTGTTCCTGTATAACTTTGATTATTGTATCTATACAGTACAGTACATGTTTCCTTATGTATAACTGTGATTATTGTATCTATACAGTACAGTACACTGTTCCTGTATAACTGTGATTATCATATCTATACAGTACAGTACATTGTTCCTGTATAACTGTGATTATTGTATCTTTACAGTACAGTACACAATTGTGAGTATTGTATTTAAACAGTACAGTATATTGAACTCTGAAATATCCTCTAAACCAATGGTATCCAACTCCTGACCAATCCAAAGTGTCCCTTTAGACATTAAATTTAGCTCCTGACCCACACTAAACTCATTAGAATTTCCACACTGGGCCATATTATATATATTCTGCCGGATTCTATGTCTATGGAACATTGGACACTTTACTAGTAATTAGAAATCCCACTAATGCCCCTTTCATTTCCTATCACCTGTTTATGTGGATACGTATCATCTTGTACACTACATAGCACATTCCTTATATCCACCTAGAGTTTGGATCCTGCCATTGTGGGCACTAAGGGGTTATTCATAAAGAGTTCTTATTGCTAGTGATTTTGATAAGGAATTTGACGAACAATAGGACTAGGTCCCTAGAGGGGTTAAATAAAATGGTCAAACAGTTGGAAAGGTCTTGCAAAACTATAAATACATTTATTTGTCACAGTATATTTGCTTGTTTACAGTTCTTACTTTTGTATTTCAGATAAATGCTCCAAATAAACACTACCGGGCAGGAATATAATAACTCTATAATGTCTAAGCTCTTTTTCTTTCATTACAAACAGGTGACTGTCTGCTTGGTACAGGTGCGTCTGGCGATGACCCTTTGATGTTCTGAAACATTGTAACAGAAGACTTCCTGTCTGGATCACATTGCACAGAGGGCTTTAGTGGATGAATGATCTTTGATATTTTGACGCGTCCTTTTATTTGCTAATTAAAAAATTACAGTAAAAACCACAAAAAATTCCAGTCGTTTGGAATCAGAAGATTTAGTACAATAAAAGACCATAAGGAATTAACCTTCCGTAACCAACAGACAATACCAGATGGATATTTAAAACAGATTATGTCCCTTAGAAAAAAAAAAACAGTGCCCCTTTTGCATTGACAAGTACCTGCTTGTACCCATTACATTAACAGTACGCCACGCAGCTATACTGGACCACACTGTAAAAATGTTCTCTTAAAAAGGAAAAACAAGAAAAAAGGAAGGACTGATAATTTCTACTTCTTTGTAATTGCTGGCACTCCTCAGCAAAATAATACAGTTTTATATTATCTGCCAGGTTAGTGTCCTGGACTAATCCTGTATTAAAGATAGGGCTGAAGCACTAAGGAAGGCTGGCGGAATCAGTTTTCTTCGTGCTGGTTGGTGTGAATTACCAATCATAATTTTCTGCCCTAGGTACATTTTTATTTTAACTGTTTCTTTAATTTTTTTTAAATTTATAGTAACTATAGTTCTACTTTATTGTATTTCTTACCTCTCCTTTTTCACTACTGTAGTTTACAGAACTAAAGGGAAAGTTCAAATCAAGTGATAATTAAATTCTCCTATGCAGTTGGTCTCCTCCCACTAAACATTTTTAGACATGAAGCCCAAAAAAAGGCCGCAAATCACAGAGTTTATCACTACCGAAATCTATTACCCAAAATTTGTATTCTATGGCTAAGATAATAAAATAAATGGCTAATAGCCGGCTCCACCCATCAGAGTCCAGGTAAAAGGCTTCTGGATAATCCATCTATTGCATAGTGATGTCAGGGCCTACTGGATAAGATTGGATAATTTTAGAATATTTTATAAAGTGGCCCCATAGTGATTTATGGCCCTTGGACTGATTTGCAAAATTCAAAATCCTGTTACTGTTTAAAACGACTGAACTGCAACTCCCAACATCCACCATCAACCTACCCTGCACAGAGCCTGGAAAACGAGCAGCCTGGCCAGGATGTCAGTACAGAGGGTTAAGATAACAGTTCACAGAGAGACTTTACACAGCCCTTTAACTCTCTATGGACAAACTGCGTCTTTCAAGGTTACTACAGAGAATAAAACGAGCTATTGAATTCTTGTGAGTGATATAATCGTATCACAAGCTCCCAGGACACGTGATGGCTCAGCGTATTCACCGTCCAAACGAACCGGAGTTTAAGGGGGCGAGTTTGTTTCACGTACATAATACCACGGGCGCTGGTACCCACTGTGCCGGTAGACTGCCCTGCCTGTCTGGTAATCAAATATGTGAAATATTCCAGGAATGAAGTTAAACTTGGCAAAGCTCGTCGCTCTCTCTGTGGTTGGCACAATGAACATTATTGTTAACGGGCATTTATTTACTCTCTCTCTCTCTTTGTCCCTGTTGTTCTATCCCAGTGCCCACAAGAGGGAGGTTGAGTCACAAACCAGTAACGTGACTCCTGGTACGAAAAGAAATAAGTGAGCCATGAATCCTCCATCCTACTGAGGAGACAAGCCATTGGCTCACTATCTCTGGGTGTACCAGCCTAACCCTTGCCAGTGCTACCTACTGCACACGTTCCTGCCCCATTAACACTTACCTGAGTCTTGTCAACACACCGGCCTGAGCGTGTTCCCCTACAGAATCCTCAATCAGAGCCACTCCCAATGTATAATGTAATAGGCATTAATTCCAGCACTTTGTTCCTGCCAGCAGGGGACATTATCGCCAGGCTCTGTCTCTGAAACCTGTAGATAAACGTGGGAGGCATCGTGCCAGCCTACACACACACACACACACACACACAGAGTTATCCTGCAGGTGAAAGTTTCATTTCAGAGCTTTGCACTGAAATCCAGCGAATGGAATCTTGCAAGGTGTGTGTGTAGTACAATAACAATGTAGGGGAGGGGACTCGGTATTCAAATGATTCCCACACTGGGGAAAATGCACTGCATGTTACTGCATTAAAGGGCAAGTTTAACCTAAAAAGTATTTTACATAAATATATTTCCTAAAGTGTAGTGTATTGATGAGTTTTTGTTTTTAAATGAATAAAGCCCTGAATTGTTGCCTTAATCATAGTAAAGTTTAAAGAGTCCTCAAAGCTCCCATTACAGTAGCCCATAGCTTGCCATCAGACTGTGTCAAGGGCCACATGCCCTTCCTCCCTGTAAGATGCCACCTGACTGTCCCACCCACTGCAACGTTAGTTCACAACGATTTTCATTGGATGGGATGAGGTGGCGAATGAAGATGATTCGCTCTTTGGATACATAAGGGATATTCCATTGAAGACCAGTAAGGTGGGGATGTTCCCTGTATTTGGGGGTAAATCTACAAGACTGAGAATGTGACTTTCCTGGTCGTGAATGGATACAATGTATCTACCTGGTGAAGTGATTGTTACACAGTTGGGTAATGGAGAAGGACGAGATTAAGATACTGTATCGATATGTATTGCCAGAACTTTCTATAAACTGTGAAACATCCAATGATACAATCAAACCTGCATCTCATTCATTAAAATGTCCATTTAATATCAACCCCCACCCTGACATGTCAATCATTTCATCCTCAAACATTCCCATCTACAGCAAAAACCCCCAGACAATCCCCCATCTACGGAAAGGACACTGTAGTATCACTGCAACCTCAATGTGTATTAAGGTTCCCATTATGTCTCTCTATTCACAGACAAACTGCAGCTCACAGCTTTCAGATAACCAGTCAAAGCCACTAAGTGAAATAGTATGGCAGCTCCCACCCATAAATACAAATATACAGAGAAGGAATGTTCTGTACACACAATAAGCTATACCCTCATACTGTACTGTCTAAGGGAAACAATATGGCAGCTCCCACCCATATGTATAAATATAAAATTATCACAGAGAAGGAATGTTCTGTACATACAATAAGCTATACCCTCATACTGTACTGTCTAAGGGAAACAAGGCAGCTCCCACCTAATGTATAAATATAAATATACAGAGAAGGAATGTTCTGTACACACAATAAGCTATACCCTCATACTGTACTGTCTAAGGGAAACAATATGGCAGCTCCCACCATATGTATAAATATACAAGAAGGAATGTTCTGTACATACAATAAGCTATACCCTCATACTGTACTGTCTAAGGGAACAATATGGCAGCTCCCCCACCCATATGTATAAATATAAATATACAGAGAAGGAATGTCTGTACATACATAAGCTATAATCTCATACTGTACTGTCTAAGGGAAACAATAGGCAGCTCCCACCTTATGTATAATATAAATATACAGAGAAGGAATGTCTGTACATACAATAAGCTATCCCTCATACTGTACTGTCTAAGGGAACAATATGGCAGCTCCCACCCTATGTATAAATATAAATATACAGAGAAGGAATGTTCTGTATAACAATACATAAGCTATACCCTCATACTGTACTGTCTAAGGGAAACAATATGGCAGCTCCACCCCATATGTATAAAATATAAATATACAGAGAAGGAATGTTCTGTACACACAATAAGCTATACTCTCATACTGTCTGTCTAAGGGAAACAATATGCACTCCCCCCCATATGTATAAATATAAATATACAGAGAGGAATGTTCTGTACACACAATAGCTATACCCTCATACTGTACTGTCTAAGGGAAACAAGTCAGCTCCCACCCATAGTATAAATTACAAAGAAGAACGTTCTGTACACACAATAAGCTATACCCTCATACTGTACTGTCTAAGGGAACAATATGGCAGCTCCCACCCTATGTATAATAGAAATATACAGAGAAGAATGTTCTGTACATCAATAAGCTATAACCCTCATACTGTACTGTCTAAGGGAAACAATATGGCAGCTCCCACCCATATAGTAAAATATAAACAGAGAAGAATGTTCTGTACAACAATAAGCTATACCCTCATACTGAAACTGTCTAAGGGAAACAATATGGCAGCTCCACCCATATATAAAATATAATATACAAGAAGGAATGTTCTGTACATACACTAAGCTACCCTCATACTGTACTGTCTAAGGGAAACATTATGGCAGCTCCCACCCATATGTATAAATATAAATATACAGAGAAGGAATGTTCTGTACATACAATAGCTATACCCTCATACTGACTGTACTGTCTAAGGGAAACAATATGGCAGCTCCCACCCATATGTATAAATATCAAAGAGAGGAACGTTCTGTACACCAATAAGCTATACCCTCATACTGTACTGTCTAAGGAAACATATGGCAGCTCCCACCCATATGTATAAATAAAATTACAGAGATGGAATGTTCTGTACATCACAATACTATATACCCTCTACTGTCACTGTCTAAGGGAACCAATATGGCAGCTCCCACCATATGTATAAATAAAATATACAGAGAAGGAATGTTCTGTACATACAATAAGCTATACCCTCATACTGTACTGTCTAAGGGAAACAATATGGCAGCTCCCACCCATATGTATAAATATAATATACAGAGAAGGAATGTTCTGTACATACAATAAGCTATACCCTCATACTGTACTGTCTAAGGGAACACAATATGGCAGCTCCCACCCATATGTATAATATAATACAGAGAAGAATGTTCTGTACATACAATAAGCTATACCCTCATACTGTACTGGTTAAGGGAAACAATATGGCAGCTCCCACCCATTGTATAAATATAATATACAGAGAAGGAATGTTCTGTACATACAATAAGCTATACTCTCATACTGTACTGTCTAAGGGAACACATATATGCGCTCCCACCCATATGTATAAATATAAATATACAGAGAAGGAATGTTCTGTACATACAAAAGCTATACCTCATAATGTACTGTCTAAGGGAAACAATATAGCAGCTCCCACCCATATGTATAAATATAAATATACAGAGAAGGATTGTTCTGTACATACATAAGCTATACCCTCATACTGTACTGTCTAAGGGAAACAATATGGCATCTCCCACCCATATATATAAATCTAAATATACAGAGAAGGAATGTTCTGTACATACAATAAGCTATACCCTCCTACTGTACTGTCTAAGGGAAACAATATGACAGCTCCCACCCATATGTATAAATATATATCAGAGAAGGAATGTTCTGTACACACAATAAGCTATACCCTCATACTGTACTGTCTAGGGAAACAATATGACAGCTCCCACCCATATGTATAAATATAAATATACAGAGAAGGAATGTTCTGTACATACATAAGCTATACCCTCATACAGTACTGTCTAAGGGAAACACTCTGGCGCTCCCCCCATATGTTAAATATAAATATCCAGAGAAGGAATGTTCTGTACTACAATAAGCTATACCCTCATACTGTACTGTCTAAGGGAAACACTATGGCAGCTCCCACCCATATGTATAAATATAAATAACAGAGAAGGAATGTTCTGTACACAAATAAGCTGTACCCTCATACTGTACTGTCTAAGGGAAACAATGGCGCTCCCACCCATATGTATAATTTAAATATACAGAGAAGGAATGTTCTGTACACACAATAAGCTAACCCTCATACTTACTGTCTAAGGGAAACAATATGGCAGCTCCCACCCATATGTATAAATATAAATATACAGAGAAGGAATGTTCTGTACATACAATAAGCTATACCCTCATGCTGTACTGTCTAAGGAACAATATGGCAGCTCCCACCCATATGTATATATAACAGAGAA